>JACBWW010000006.1:14938511-15136781 GCA_020086605.1 Lanius collurio
CGGGGCTGCCCCCCGGGCGCCCCCCATTTACCCCCGCCGCGGCGCGATGGTTATCCGCGAGACTGTGCCCGGTGCCGTCCGTGCCCCCGCCGCCAGAGGTGGCGGCGCGGCGGCGGCACCGCGGGGTACTTCGCCCGGGTAGCTGGGAGGCACGGCGGCTGCTCTCCCATCCCCGCCCTGGGGGCAGCTGAGCGCCGCCAGCCCCCCGCCAGCCCGCCCGGTGAGGCGCAGCGCCCCGCGCCCCCGCCTTACCCGACTCCCCGACGCCTGCGGGCACGGACCCCCCCGCGGGGGACGCACACACTCTGCGCTACTCCTCCAGCGCCTCAACTCTAACTCGGTCCAGTCCCGGGCGAAGCGCAGCTGCTGGCGAAGGGGAGGAGGAACCGGGCCAAGCGAGCTCGGGGAGATCCGCCTCCCTGCCCCGGCATTGGCTTTCCCAGAGGGCGGGCTCTGGCGCTGGGCTAGCCGAGTGGGTGCACCGCCCATCCATCAGAGCCGCCCGCAGCCGGTTGACCCTATAAACTGCCAATCTTCCTCCTGGCCATGCTTGGGGTTCTTCCCACTTTGATCCATCAGGTTTGAGGAACCCGGATCGCTGCCCACCGACCGGCTTGTTACCGGTGCCCGAGGGTCGCACTGGTGCTCCCCGCGCCACTCTTTGACAGCGGCAACTTGTAGAAGTTCTCGCTGCCGCTGAGCCAGCTGCGCCCCACCGGCCGCGGGCAGGGTGCATTGGCCGTCCCGGCTGTGCGCTCGGTCCCTGCGGGCGCTACCGCTCCGACCGTGAGGCGCGGGCTCGCCTCTCCCGCTCTGTCCCCCGCCGCCAAGCCATAGGGGCTGGCAGTGATTCTCCGAGGGGTCCCACTCCGCTCCTTCCCTTCCCTCACGAGCTCTTTGGACTTGGGGCCATTTTCATGATGGACAGAGCATGGGTAATGGAAACGTTCCCAGAGGGTAAAGGGAGAGTTCACATCTCCCAGGCAGGGCGCCTGGCCCGCGTCTCCGCAGCCTGCCCCGCCGGGCAGCGCCTCCTCAGCCGAGGACGACTTGCTGCCCCCGCCCGCCGCGGGGGAGGGCGCCATATCAGCAGCCGATATGGCTCCTGGAGGAGCTGCTGGTGGTGGTGGTGGTGGTGGCAGTGGTGGTGGCGTCCTCCATTTTGTCGGAAGCCGCTGCAGGAAGCTTGGTACCAATTCAAACCAACGTGAGGCGCAGCGGGGCGTCCATTTGAAGAGCTTCCGTCCGGCTTCCCCGCGGGAAAAGGAGCCGGGTGCCCCCAGCAGTGCAGCAGGGTGGGGATGAGTGCTCCAGCCAGGCGCCGGGAGCCAACTCTCCGCCCGCCCTCCGCCAAAATGGAGGATGCGCGCTTCCCTTGCGCGGCTCCTTCCCCCCGCGCTGGCCATGGCACCAGCGCCCGCTCCTTCGAGGACCAGGGCAGCGCAGCCGCCCGTCTGGCGCGCTGATCCCGCTCTGCCCCATTCACCCATCCTCCTCTGCCCAGAAGAGGGAGAGAGAGAGCGCAATACCCGCCCTGCCTCTTCTAGCTGGGATCAATCCGTCTCAACCACGCGAAGCAGCGTCCCCCGGGGCGAGCGAGCGTCTTGCGTGCGCTAGAAGCTGGGTTTCAGCCGCTGGCGCCATTTCCAACCCGGGGCTGGAGCCTCCCGCGGGATCAGCCTGAGGGACAGCCTCCCTCTCGGGCGGCACAGGAATCACTGAAGGGATGTCTTCTTTCTCCACTACCTTTCATGTGTTTGGCTAATAATTTTCATGTGTGGGAGAGACCAGAAATTTTCTATCCTCCATTGTCACACAGCAAATCTAATTTCTTCCGAATGATGCCACCCGGAGACACAGGCTCCAGTCAACAACTCAAGCCAAAAGCTTCTCTGGCACTGTTAGTGTATGTTGTTGAGTGGAATTAATGTGGGTGTGGTTTTGTTGATTTTAGGGGCTTTTTTTTTTCAAGACATGCTGCTCATCAGATGAAGTTTGGAAGTGCTACTTGGTGCGGGGGGACAGAGTTACCTCAGGGCTGGCAGCAGCTTGCTCATGCCTGCAAAAAAAGATGTGAGGTGATGGCAAAACAGCTCTAATACAACCACTGCCAAGGAAGGAAGTGCCATGGAGATGCATCATCACTCATTTTGAAGGTCTCAGAGTTGCCCTATAAATTGATAGACTTTGATCTGCAGTATCACACTAATGAAACTAATTACATAACCAGAGAGCTGTTGAAATTTCAACATGTATTCCCATTCACTCCATCAAGTCAGTTGGCTCCTGACCATCTTCATTATTAGCCTGGAGTATTTTCTAGGTTGGTAAAACTCAAAGCTATTTTAAGTTGTCCTCCACATTACGTATTTGCCATCATTCCTAGTCATATGTCTCAGGAAGATGTCTTTCGTTCTACAAAAGTGCTTATCCATAAGCACTTAAGTTCTCATGAAGTTCAGAAAGAAATTCAAGAGGACTTAAGCACCAGCAATGGATGGTAGAAAACAAGTGTTTTTCTAATTAAGAACACATTAAGAGAAACCTATCACTCTTAGTAGTCATTTAAAAAGTACCTGAAGAATCCTTTTCATCTTTCACTGCCCAAGCAAGAGACATTACCTAACAGTATTATCCAGGACAATTAGTAGCAATAGAACATTTTCATTAATGTTTTAGATTATACACTTCAAACAAAATTTGTTGGGTTTGCTTGCACTTTTGGAACTGTATGAAATGTATTTATATATTAAAGTTTGTAACTCCAGAGAACTGTTGTCCCCCTACAGACATGTAAGCTTAGTTTTAAATTCCTATGTTCAAATATAGCCAAAAATAATTAAATACAACTTGATTTTTCCTTTATTTTTTCAACTGATATCAGGATAATGGACAAAAGTTCAGGCACCTATGTAAATTCTTCTTCCTCTATAAAACCATGTATAATTCAGATTATTTTTAAGAATAATCCATATAGAGTAATTCTTTTTATGGTTTGAAAGAGTTAGCATTAGCTCAAATGCTAAGCAGCTAAATCTCTTCATGAACACCAGAGAACTGAAGCATGTGTATTTGTAGGCTCCACACCACTGCTTTCATGGACAGGCCTGATGTCAGTAACCTCACTAGAAAATGTCAAATGTGTGGACTGGGAGTAAATAAATTCAACAAAGCCGAGCCAACAGTTTGTTCATCAACTTACAAGAAGAGTGACATCCTTCTCTCTGTCAGGGAGGAATATTGTCTCAAAAAGCAGTCAACTGCATTTGAACTGAGAAGGAGTAATGTGATATATTTTGAAAAGTTTGTGTTTGAGCAGAATCATTAAAAACACTCACCAAGCTAACCTTCAAGTGATGCATATTGTATTGTAAGAACAGGATGAACATAGTATAAAGCTACCTCCTGCTGTCAGCATTATGTATCTATGATAAAGATTAGTGGCATTTGTTCCAGACTTAGAACAACTCTACTTTTGTCCCCTACCATTTCTTCCAGTACTTCTCTTTATTTTCTGCCCTTAATCTCACTTCTTTGTCTTCTTATCCTCAGTCCCTCTTGCCATCACAAAGAAGAAAGATGTGAACAAACTGCATAGGTTGATGTAACATGTGTCCTCATAATCATGGCATAACAGAATTCTGGTCTGCTAGTGTTTGCTCATCACAACTTCAAGAAATAGTAGTGTATGGAAAAGAAATTAAAAAGACAAAATCAAACAAAACAAAAGAAAGCAGAATCTTGAAACACCTATGATCAGTAACAACTTCATCAATTTGGTTTCATTATATAGTATTTCCTCTATCGGTGTTCTGATTTTTGAGTTTCATTGGGCACAGCAGCTATTCTTTGTAGACTAAAGCTCTTAATGAAAAGATACTCGGGAAAAAAACTCTTTAGTGTGAGGGTGGTGAAGCACTGGAACAGATTGCCCAGGGAAGCTGTGAGTGCCCCATCTCTGGCCATGTTCAAGGCCAGGGTGGATGAAGCTCTGAGCAGCCTGGTCTAGTGGAAGATGTCCCTGTCCATGCTACAAGTGTTGGAACCAGATGATCTTCAAGGTCCCCTTCCAACCCAAACCAATCTGTAATTTTATGATACCACATCTGTGTGTTTGTACTCTACATAACAGAACCCATAGAATTTGTAAAAATTAAAAAAAATGCTTTGTATGGAACATTACCTGTAGTTTTCATTATGGTTGTTGAACTACATATAAATTTCATAGTATTTATAAACAAATAAATATATATATCTATGAGCAGACTGCGTTCAGCTGTTTAATTTGCAGTTTATTTAACCAAAAGTGATCTTTCTAAAGGTCAGATAAAGAGACAATCTATCCTATCCTATAAGATTATTATTCATTGCATAATATAATATGCCTTCAAATTACCTTTAGGCCACATTCCATATTTAAGTTTTGGAACAGTAAATGACAACTTATGTTCTGAACCGGGCAACTTCCCCACAGAAGACATTCCAATACTGTAAAGACTTAAGAATGTAATACCCAACAAATTGTTCTTCTGAAATAATTTTAAAGGGGTTTACAATAATCAACATAATGTAAATGCAAAGTAATTTTTAATTAATTTTTAAACATTTGAAGGTTTTAGTTAGATAACTCTCTTGTCTTAGTGCAGAAATTATATTGCAGAACAGAATATAGGATCTTAAAACTGGAAGAGACTTCCTAGGTCACTGACTCCACTATCTTGCTATTACAGGAAACTCTATCATATAATCCCTTGCAGAAACTTTTCAAGCTCCATCTTAATGGTAGCTTGATATGTTTACCCCCTACTTCTCTTGCAAATCTGTTCCAGAACTTCATTGTTTTGGTGGTTACAAACCTCCTTCTAATTTTCAGACTAAATTTATTCAAGAATCCATTTGTTTTTGTGCCAATGCTCATCCTTTGGCTTAAATAGCTCTTCTCCCTCCCTGGTGTTTAGCCCTGATATATTTATAGACAGTCATCATATTCCCTCTCAGCCTTCCTTTTGCTAGACTAAATACAGATTTTTTAGTCTCTTCTTGCTCAACAGATCTTCATTCCAATGGTCATTCTACTAGGCTTTATTGCCCATCCCAGTCTGAACTCATGTTTGAATGTGAGTTCAAATTCCCATAATAATCCATTTTAGACTCAATTACTACATTGTACAGTAGATCAATATTTCCATGTCTCCATGCAATATTACAGTCTTGGGTGTGTAGTTGCCTTTTTGAATAAGTACATTAGATAACCACCATCTATTCTAGTGGTATCTATGTTCTTTTCTGCCACTCAGTTACT
Source organism: Lanius collurio (assembly GCA_020086605.1). Lineage (NCBI taxonomy): Eukaryota > Metazoa > Chordata > Aves > Passeriformes > Laniidae > Lanius > Lanius collurio. Next base: position 14,943,814 of record JACBWW010000006.1, read on the forward strand.
GGGAAAGTTCTCCGTTAGCAGCAAAATGTTTTTAGTCTCCAAGTGCATGACCTTGCATTTTGTATTATAGCAGTTTGTTTTGTTTCCATTGGTTCACTCATCAAGGTCATTCATTGTTTTTCCATATGACATCCCACTGGAGCTATGTTGATCATGCTGCCTAATTTTGTGAAAGCAGCCACTGCAATAAACTTATTTTCTCTTCTTTGCCAAACAATAAGATCAAACCCAAGAATAACTCCCAAGGAAATCTACTAGAAAACACTATTCATTTGGGTACTCTCCTGTTTGGTACTACTTGCTGCCATTTCCCTCATTATGCTCTGGAAAATATCACCTTTCTCTGTGATTCTCAATGTGTAGCAAAACTCTTCTGCTACTCAGTCCCTCTTTCCCTGAAAGCTCTCAGCTTAATTAGCCTTTTTATGAACTATCTTAGCACCTGCCTCTTTAAGAAAGGACAAATAATTTTAATTTCAAACTTCTGAGCTCCTCCATTTGATTGACTTGATTAACTAGGTCTTATTTTACCAAATTTGCCTTAGGAAATCAAGGGGTTTAGATCCAGATCTGCTTTTGTTTTCTTTCCATGCAATTTACATAACTTCAACTTTAGGATCATTTTCTACAACCAATTTTTCTGTACTGTCCTGTTCTCAAACTGCAAGTCCAAGTCTAAAATAGCAAGATTTCATGTTTGTTTAGTGACATTTTGCTGAGAAAAGCTGTTACCTATGACATTCATCTATATTTGGGGCCCTGACACCATTAATAACATTTCTTCTCCAACCTACTAAATCAATTAAGTAAAAAAAAAAAAAGTTGAATAGCTTTTTTGCCACCTTAGTGAGTTGAAGTGACTTATGTGTCAGCCAGCTACCAAAGCCCCCACAAAGGCAGCACAGAAGAGTGTGCAGCCTGAAGGAGGAGAGAATGACTCCATTTCAGCAGGAGGGAGTTGTTGCATGAACCTAGCTTCTCATCTTACCAAAACCTATCTTTGGAGCAGCATCTGTGTATGTATTTCTATATATGAAGAAAAACCCCTATTCTATCTAAATCCTATTTTTTTCTAGGTTTTCAGTGGTGGATCCACTAGTGGGTCTCAAAAACTATTTGATCACAAGTATTAATCAAGTACTGGATTTGGTAATTTAAACCTTTTCTAGTTTTCTAAACAAGATCTTTCTACTTTAGAGGTTGAAGGTCTCCTCCTGTGGGGTGTGTAAGGACAGTGCTGAATGAAAGAGCTTCTGTGTACCTTCACCTTTGCTTCTTTCCATTAAATCTGGCATACAATATTCCTCTTTTTATCCTGGTATTTCTCTTACTGAAGAACTTGAATGATCAAGCTCCATAGTTTCACCACAGGGAAGTTGCTGCATGATAAAGCTGCTGCCAAAAGTAGCAGTGCCGTCCTCTCCTCAGTGACTGGCTATAAATTTATGTCACCTTTCTATGGTGACATGAGCATTCATGCAGCTAAAAATTGGCCAATTTTCAGTTGGACCAACACATTGATCTCTCTGCATGTGCAATCAGATGAGTGATAGTGCCTGATAAGGGGGTGCAGTGGGAAGCACAGGGGAATGATGTGTATCCCATTTTTGAAATAGCACTATTAGCCTGCAGAAATTGAAGGGTTGCTACACATATATAAAGGAATGAGTAGATTTTGGCTGGTGACCTGGCTTTTGCTTTATAAGATCCACAATGTAGTTTTTATATTGGTTATTAGCAGTGTTTAGAGCTGAGAGAAAAAAAAACAAACTTGGAAAATATGAAATTGTGAATTTTATTTCATAATGCTTGAATTTGGTCAGTTTGTAAAACATCTGTAATATGTTTCTTGTCATAAATTTAATTTAAAAATCAAATTATTAAAAATCACAATAAGATTCTCTTACTGCAAATCACTGTGATGATAATTTGGCACTATTTTGACGTGCTTCATAGACAAAAACTGGAAAAACCAGTAATTTTTCAGTGAACTTTTTCATTTTCAAAGCAAAGCCATTTTTCTTCAGTTTCATTTAGTGTCTGAGACTGTTCTAGCAATGAACAAAGTTGCTTTTTTAGGCAACTTGTCCTTTCCTGTTGAATAAGGACTGTGCCATAGTCGCCAGTACCTTCAGGTTGGATTAATGCACTGCTCTTTTATATTCTAAAAGGCCATTTGGAAAAATGAGTTAGGGCAGAACTCAGGGCATTTACTAGAGCACTTTTCCACCACGGCTTTGTTAGACTATAATGTGGATGGGTGAATATTCTAAGCAGCAGAGTCCCTTCCTTGTCACAAGACTCAGAATATGTCCTGCATAGAGCCTTACAAAATGGGAAGACTCCAACCCTGCTTTCCACAGAGACAAAATTTTGTGATGACACTCTCATAAGACTCCTGACTGATCTGACCATTTCTTCCTTTAAAAAGGCTACAGACTTGGACTTTGTCTTGTGACCAGAAAACCAAAAGTCTTGCTCTTTAAACATCTGTCATTGTAGTGCAGCCTCTTTTTCACATACAGAGGTTTTTTCTTCCTTCTTTGTATTAACAGTGCTTTATCCTCAATTTCAGACCCCTCATTAGTGCACTGCCACCCCCAGTGCTTAATCTGTTGTGGTCTTTATTTTTGTCATCTTTCAAAAGTCCATCATTTCCTTCTAACTTTCTAGTGTCTCTTAAGGTACCTTCCTTTCAATCTCTTGCTCTTACTCTATAATTTCTTCACAAACTTTTCTTCATTTAGTTCTAAACCATTCTTTTTCATCATACAGAAATGCATTATATGTGAAAAAGTAATTGAAGCAATAGAAACTTTGCAAAGTCTAATACTTGCAGATTAGGAAGTGCAACATTCCCTACATTCCCATGCAAATTCAGTTCTAAAAAGTCAGCTGTGAAAATCATAAGGAGTTTGTGACATGGCTGTTAAGAATTGCCTTCCATAGTCTCTGCTCTCTGGAGCTGCTATCTTCTATCCTTGAGTCCCACTGCCTATGTTCAGCTCAACAGGCAGCTCCTTGTCCCACTTTGTCAGTTTATGATGATTCAGATGCAAAAATCCCCACCCTGTAATCCCACCTTCAAATCTGCTCCTATGCTTTCTAGCCCTTGAACTAATTATTAATTGACCATGCACATTTGAGCATATACATTATGTCACATTCCTAAATTGCTAATACTTCTTTTTCACATTACCTCTGTCTTATTCAGTAAATAAGGTGAAGGACATTCACAAATATCCTCCTACATTTTGTTTATACCCGTACTAGAATATTAACTTCATGCTTTTTTTGAGAAATGCCATTCCATGGTGTAAATAATTTTCTTGGGATGTTTCAATGCTTGATGCATGTATGTGCTAGGGAAGAAGAGCCTGGAGTGAAAGTCCAGCCCTGCAGAAAGGGACATGGGGGTTTTGACTGAGTCAATAAGGTGCTCCAGACCCAAAAGGGTCTGTATCCTGGGGTACATTAGGCACAGTATAGATAACAGGTCAAAAGGAGTGATTATCCCACTCTACTCCGTGCTGGTATGACCTCACCCTGTGTACTGTGTGCATTTTTGGGCTCCATGACACAAGAAGGATATAAAAATATTTTAGTGTATTCAAAGCAGGGCAACAAAGATGATAAAGGGTCTAGAGGATAGGACTTAGGACTTAAGAGCTGCAATGGACAGTTTGTTTAGCTCATTGCTGTCTGCAACATCCTAAAGAGTGGGAGCAGAGAGGGAGGTGCTATCTCTGGTGTCTGGTAATAGGACATAAGGGAATGGCTTCAAGCTGCATCAGGATAAATTCAGATTGGATATTAAAAAGTTCTTCACTGAAAGGGTAGTTAAGCACTAGAACAAGCTCACAGCCCACCTTGTAGATGTTCAAGAAGGGTTTGAACAATACTCTCAGATACATGGTTTAACTTTTAAGTTGTCGTGTGTGGAGTCAGAAGTTGAACTTTACGAACCTCATGGGTCCCTTCCAACTCAGGATATTCTATGATTCCATAGTTCCTTTGACATCTATCACTAGCACATGACAGCTTCACAAACATTAATGCATTTATCCCCATTTTATACACAGAGAGCATACAATTATGTGTTATTTTGGCTGCCTGTTTTGGATGGCTATGTTTGTGAAGGATATAGCATTCATTTCTACACTTTATTTGGCAATCACATCTGTCAACTTTGTTTGCTGTTGAGAAGTCTTCATAGCATAAGGCTGGCTGCCCAGAAAGTGAAAAATACTTATTTCTCATCACTTGTCCCAAAACTGAAATAAATGAGCTTCAGCTTCACACAGGATCTTTTGAAACAAACAATCCAGTTGTCCAGGAGTATTCTTCTGTCCAAAGAACACAACTTTTTCTTCATGAAATCAGGTGCCTCAGTCACTGTACTGTGTAGCTTTTATACTAGAAAAGATAAAAACAAAGAGTCATACAATCAGCAGGCTACTTCACGTCTTCTTCTTACTCTGAACGCTAGATATTCTGTGTACTGAAATAAGTAAGGAATGGCCTGTGGTACAAACGGAATGTGATCTCACAGGTAAGAGACTGTATTTTCCAGGAGTTTGAATTAAGTTTTCACAAGTTACACAAGTTTGAGTGCTCTCTATTTTTTGAATGTTTTAATGTCTATATTCTGAAAACTTTCCAAATTACTTTTAGGAGTTAGCTAATCCAGAAAAACAACCATCAGAAATTCTGTCTTGGTGAAGCAAATTTATATGCCTGGGGCTCATCCAAAAAGTTCAAAACTCACAAGTTTATAGAACAAATTCTGGTGACATAAGCTAATAGCAAATGAAAGCAAGAGAAAAATATAATCCATTAATTCTGTGCAGCTCGATCATTTGGGAGAGGTTCTCTTTACCAGCTAACTCAGGAATCCTGGATCCTGAGCTGGGTTCAAAAGGACCATACATTCCTTTTTCTTCTCCATCGCTACCTGTCCTGCAGCCCATGTCTCAGTCTTCCATTTTCTCACTTCTTAATTTCCAGTTTGAAGATGCACATCCTGACACATTTGAGGCTTATATCATGGTCCTCTACCTCTTTGAAATGTTGTTCCAGCTCCCATTCTTTCCTCATCTCAGTAATCATTCAGTCCCTTCAAGCACATCTTCTCACATTTATGTATTCCAGCGCCACTTCCCTGCTCTCAGTTCTTGGCATTCTAGCAAGCTGTTCAGGAATAATGACAGAGTTTGGACCTCAGACTGGAGCAAATCAGTATGTACGTAATCTAAGAATTTATCAATCATAAGCTAACTTGTGCAAACAGAGACTTTTCAAACTTACGGGAATATAAAAAACATAAAAGCAGTCAAACCAAAGATTTCTTTGGCCCAAGATCCCATCTCTCAGAGTGGCCAATGGTGGACATCTAGAGAACAGCAGAAGACAGCAGCAGAGTGATACCTTCCAAATATTCTCTCAGCCTCCATCTTATCACTTTTGCAACTATAGGTCAGTGAATAGAAATCAGGAGGGAGAGAGGTAGGAAACAACAGGTTGTATAATTGCCGTGGATCACAGTTGTTAAATACATTGGTTTCAAGGTTTTGTTTTGGAACAAACATGACATTTTTGTGGATTTCTATCAGCTCTATCCCATGGCTTTTGGTTAACATTATGTCACATTTTAAAGATTTGGGATTTCAAGATGCCCAATCTTGACCATATTATCAAAACAACTCACCCAGCCCCGAATCACTGTTCTGCGGGAGAACAGTTGATCCACTGAGGTAGGTGGCTTAGATAGCAATTAACTGCTAGACAAGGAATCACAGCATCACAGAATAGAATCATAGAATATCTTGAGTTGGAAGGGACTCACAGGAATCATCAAGTCCAACTCCTGGCCTTTGTGGAAAATGGACTGGCTGGTTATGTCAGAGTAGAGAGATTCTGTGAGATGGAGAAGAACTGATGAGGCTGATTCAGCAAAACTACAAGCTAAGCCACTTGTTCATCTTGCACCTGAGCTTGAGCAAGGCTTAACAACTGAATGGTGTCTTGCCTGAAGCACAGGCCCCACAGCACGGTGTTGTCTCAGTGAAGTGCAGAAAAGCACCCACGTCTCTGTGCCAGCCCTCAGCCTCACTGCCTCTTCACTGTGCACAGCAAGCCTTGGTTTAGATCTGTTCCTCTGAGGAGACAATAATGGGAACAAAGACCTGGTGAAGGTCTGATGGCTGCCACTGCCGCCTCAGCCGTGTGGAGGAGCCTACTGAAGTACCACAGGTCTGTGCTGCCTTTTCTTCAGCCACAAGTTAGGTAGTTCGGTTTGATGAAGGTAACCAACGACCCTCAACCTTGTTTACATATTAAAAACTACACCTACCAATACGAAAATAAGAAAACAGATGTTCCCTTACCCCACACCTATGATGGCAGCAACAGACAGTCAATGATTTTTGACTACAGTCATTCACCCATTGAAGTATAAAATTGATATTTGAAATCCTCCACTATGGAAGGACAAGGACACAACCCCACTCTGCAGACAAGTCGACAAGCTTGCTCATCTTCCCTCCCCAAGGCAGGCATAGCTCTGTGGTAAGATTTGTGTCTCTGACTGTGTTGGAGCTTACCTGGGAACACTTGTACACAGAGCTATGCACTTATATTTTGCAGGTCTCATGCAATCAGCAATCTAACTAGAATCTATAACCTATTACTTCAGTAAACTATACTATTTGTGAAGCTGTGATTGTGAAAGTCCTTATTCAATGTGACCAGACTTACAGTGTTGAATTGGTAAACTACATTATTCCTGAATCTGTGGGTTGTGAATGTTCTTACTGAATGCAACCAGATTTTACTGCCTAATTGGTCATAAATGAAAAATTCAGCTCAGCTGCACCAAACCTCTCTGATCTTGAACGACTAGCTGGAATGCAAGGGGATTTATTTTCTGCCAAATTTCATATACTTACTGCAATAACTCTGCACAGGACAGCCCCAGGAATCACGCTATGTGCCTGGGAGCATTGTTCAAGTGATTCTTGGACTGTGTCAGGCTTGGTGCTGTGACCATTTCCATAGAGAGCCTGGTCCAGTGCCTAACCACACTCTGGGTGAAGAACTTTTTCCTTATGTCCAACCTAAACCTTCCCTGACACAGCTTCATGCTGTACCCTTCAGTTCTATCACTGGTCACCAGAGAGTAGAGATTGGCACTGGGAGAAGGTCTCCCCTCAGTCTCAGGAGGAGGTAGAACTTTGATGTACCACATGAAAGGGGAAGCTTATAAGCACGTAACCTACAGGAGAAAGTTTCATCTGAGCTTAAAATATAAATTCTGATAAATCCCTTTATAACAATGCCAAATGGTCACAATCTCTGCAGTATACAGACCTTTAATTTAATGGAAAAGTGTCAAAAGATACATTTTACTGATTGAAGAAATTGGGTATGAGACTCAATCTCTAGTTATATTGGTAAAACAGAAGTAAAAGTGTGGAACAAGTAAAACTGTGAACACACCTATGAGGAAAGATCCTAGGCTGGAAATTGCTCTACAAAGACACTCTTCAACACACACAGTGTAAAATGGCTGAAGATTATAAGTGGAAAATCTCCATTATTAAGAGCTATTCATCAGGAGATTACTAGGGAATCAGAGAGCAGAAATTAATGTAATCATGTATTTCATACAATCTGGGAATGGGAAAGAAATTAGTTTCAGAGTTTTCTTGCACTATACCTGATTGGCCATTGATAATAGCAACAAAATTTATGACGGCATAATTTATAGAAACCCTTGCTTTAACTTTTGTGGGGACCCAAATGTAAGAGATGAGAAGTCACTGTATTCAAGAGTAGCACATGAGATCCAGTAAGACATTTATAAAATGCAACTGGAGGTCTTCCTTGGTTTTGACTGTAGGCCACTTAGTTAATGCTGTTAATATGTAAACATGTCAATGACATAAAATGATACAATAATTTAGTAAGAGAGTGCAAGGAAAAATAGTAATTTTAATATTTCTACATGCAAACTCATCAGCTGGGAAGAAATTTTACCATCTTTAGAGTCCAGGTGCTCTATTTTGGCCAGTGCTAACTGGGTCACAGTGAAATATGATTCTTCAACACTGTCTTGTAGGCAGGAGGACCATTATAATTCTTAAATTTATAAAGAATAAAATATTAAGAGGTTGCAGGAAGTTATATTACAGCTGTACTTGGCAAAGCTGTGGACTAGTACTGAAGTGACCACTGACTGTTTAGGGTAGTTAATGCTTACTAATTCTAAACACCCAGTGTCATGAAGGCAATCTGTAGTGACACCATGGTACTGAGAAGCTCAGGTGATTTTAGCTTTGTACAAATCCTGACTTTACTTAACATTTCTCCCATTGGAAACTTACATTTAGTAGTACCACAGCACCTTGCTCCTTGCTTAAATGTGGAGGTCAGATGTAAGAGAACAAAAAATAAAAGACGAAGGCTGCACTGGTACTGCTTATCAAGCCTCAATATGGATTCTTCATCACTACAAATGTTTTAAGATTTTTTTTTTCCCTAAAAGCTGTACTATAACTCACATGAAAATTAATTCTGAGAAAGTCTTTCATTCTATGTTGTTTAGGCACCCAAGAGTCTATACTAGAATCAGCAGAGGAGAGACAACAGCCCTTCCCAGCCTTCTGTAAGTAAAGCCATGCCGGATATCCTTTTTTTCAATAATGGGGCCCAGGTAGTTTAGCTAGAATTAAGAATAAAAATGGAAAAAATGTCCTGTGACACTTGAAATACATATGGTCTAATCAGTTCTTCAGAGGAAGACTGATGAGTATCATGTTACTGTTTATTTCGATGTGATTATCATAACTAGATGGAACATCAAGGAATAATAGAAAAATTCAGAATGTAGAACTTCTAAAGATGACTTACCATCACTTTCTTTTTCTTCTGCTATAAAAGAAAAATTAAATTTTTTGTATATTCCTCAGAATTTGTATTTTTTGTTACTTTGGAAGTAAGTAGCATTGTGTCAAGAAATTTCATTACCAGTTTTTCTTCTGGAGGAAACAAATAAGCATACAAAGTTGTAGAGAAATCCACTGACTAAACAGAGGTATTGTATTTTCCTCTAAGCAGCTTTATGTTGTTGGTTTTGTTGTTTGCAACAATTACTAATTTTGGAGCTTTTCAAGCATGATTAAATTCTATGATAAACATAGTAGGAAAAAACTTGTAGTTTACTGACAAAGAGTAGTTATTAACAGTTGACCAGTTATTTCTTCTGAACTGGGTTGCATTTTTTAATTCCAATTTTCCTCCAACAACAAACAGCAAGGAGCCTAATTTTCTTTACAGTTACCTAGATGCAAATTCAAACAGATATTTTAAATTATTAATTACATTGTTGTCAATGTCTAAATTTGCTAGACAAAATAATCTGATTCAGACAAAATAATCTGATTCAGACATTTTTGTGTGGATTAATGGGTGCATTAAGAATTCACTGCAGTTCTGTATCAAGTCTGCCACTGCTGTGAATATCATAATCACAGTAAATGTATAAATCCAATGTGGTGCTTTCAGAATTAAAATGAAACTATTTTACTAGAACTAGAAGCAGAGAGGTAAACAGGAATTTATACGACACAAATGAAATTAATGTCAAAACCTTTATTTTTTTAATTGTAAGATGTGCGCTTCTGTAATAAACATTTCTTGGTGTATGGAATAGAAGTTCAAAGTGGTTTAATTTTCTTTCTTTCACTGACTCAGAGGTGGGTTCAGAAACTTCAAAGAATTGCTACCCTTCCCAATTCCCTCAGTTTTAAAAACTCTAAAGTAGGTGTTTCTCAGGCATTGGTCACTTTTAAATTTCAGACTAAATGCAATTCATATTAAAAAAAAAAAAAAAGAGAGAGAGAGAAACTAAAGCATTTTCCTGTTTTAGTGTTCTCACTTTCCAATTGTCACTTAGAAGCTGATGTACTGAATATTCTCAGTCTTATACCAGCTGAGGTAGTGATTTTCTTGTATGCTTGGCATTGGCCCAGGAAAGCATGATTACTCTTTGATTACTCTTCTTTGCTATAAAATAAAGGAATTATTTGATAATAAGTGGTTGTGAAATATTCAACCATGTTAATAATTTTAAAAAATACTCCAGAGAAAAATGGAATTAGCTAACCTTTTATAAAACATCACCATGAAATTTCTGCATAGCCCAGGACTTTCACATGCAGGAATACAATATTGGTAATCCAGTGTATTTTGCATTCTAGAGAAAGAAACATAGAAATTAAGTACTTGGACAGTACTCATTTTGTATGCAAGGTTAATAATACTGTCTTGAGATCAACTTCCTTTGCCTGAAATACTGCATATTCTTCCTTACTAGATATTCATAAGCATTGTTCCAAGATGAGTCTAGCCATAGTCAATGGATACTGAAAGCAGAATTTTGAAATTAAAACATCTAAAATCATATGTATATTAACAGCTGAAAACATTTTCATCTACTATTTCCCAACAAGCAATAGAACATGCAAACAAGTCACAGCAAAACCCACAGATTTTCTCTGTAAGTAAAGAAGATGCTGAATTCAGGAAGACAGAACTGTCAAAGGATTTAACACATTACGTAGTCAGTCAAGTGTATGTCCACTGACAAAGCTAAAAAGAACCAAAGAAAGTTATAGTGCATGCAGAGGGCTGGCGTGATTTGGTCAAACCTAAGTGCCACTAATGGCGTGGCAGGGGAAACAACACAGAAGCAGAAAACAAATCTCAAGAATACCAGTAAGGACTCAATAACAAAAGCCAGGAGCATGATTACAACTAAAATTCAAAGAGCAGCAAAGAATTGCAGTGCTCATGAAATGTATGGGGTAGATCTCCTTAAAAACAGAGGCAAAACTCTAGGATCAGCTTCTGACTTGTCCACTTGTCAGGACTTGATGCGATCAGCTACTGTGCTGTTTAGCCCAGACATTAACTCCCAGGGCAATCTGACTGGAGGACACAATGGGATGTGAGCCTTGACACATTGATGCTACTTGGATTTCTCAGTGGCACAAGCAAGCAACACCACCTCTCATCTCCACAATGCATTTTGCAGCTGAGCATGGTTTTAGAGGAGAGTAAATATTTTAAAATCAAAGTAGAAATTCTACTGTGGACTTGTGGCAATATTTCCACCTGCATATGAGGAAGAACCTTTTTACTGTGCATGTGACTAAGCCCTGGAACAGATTTTTCAGAGCAGTTGTGAAGCTTCCCTCACTGCAGATATTCAATCCTGAGCCACGTGCTCTAGGATGACCCTGCTTGAGCAAAGAGGTTGCCCCAGGTGATCCACTGTGGTCCCTTTCAACCTTACCTATTTTGTGATTCTGTGAATACAATTTGAAAGGTTAATTCCATAATGAAAATCTGGTTTTAGACACTTTGACTATATAGTATAATTTGCTAAAGATTGTTTCTATTTTAGTGATTGAAGCAGCTCCATTACTTAACACTGGGTCACAACAGCTAAATTCAAATGAAACGTTATCCAGTAAAGAAAAATTGAGTTGGTCGCAGCAGACCAAAGTTTTCAGTTGTCATTACATTTTTGTAATCTGAAATCCTTCAATATCATAGTACATATTTGCGTATAACTTGTCCTCCTCCTCTAGGGACAAGAAAAGTAATATTTTTAAATATCTTAAGACTATATTGAAGGCTTTTATATTTTTAACTCTTACCTGTGTAGAACACAACCATGTTTACATTGAGATGTTCTGAGAACTGGAAAAGTGTCACCAATATCACCAGGTGTCACCAGGAAAGCAACTTACTTCACCTATACTTAACATCTACAAATTTTAATTTTCATTGTTGGAGACAGCTCCTTTGTTGAGTGACAGCTCCATCCAGATGGGCTCTTTTATCCACCATTTGATAAAAAGAGTCCACCTCAGCAGGGGTGCTAATGTGAGACTGGGTGGGAAGCTGGGAGGGATTCAACACAGACTTTCTACCCTTCTTTGTAATTGAAAAAGGGAATACCTGGACTGGCAAGTGTCCCATTAGAGAAACAAATGTTTTCAAACACTTGATGATAAAGAGATAGTAGTGGACTTCTCACCTTTGTATCAGTGATGGCAGGTGAGATTATCAAGATAAACAACTAGAAGTGACTCATCTGTTGTGTATGGCACAAATTGAATCCTGTGGAAACAAAGAGATGCAATATGAAATCAAAAGTGTGATAGTGCTGGCCAACACAGATGTTATTATATTGAGAAAAATCTTACTCCATCTTTATTTGCTTTAAAGTACAGTTTAGAAGGTACCAAAGATAGTGTGAAGTACCAGAACAGTTATTCCTGGCAAACTTACCACTGTGAGTAGTAAAAATTACAGTCATTACAGAGGTAGTATAGTATCTTCTGCAAATAAAAATTATAAAGTCAAGGAGAACGGCAACAGCAATGGTGTAAAAGAAACTGTCTTGCACCTTTGGGAATGGCTAATTACTCTGCAGCAGGCTGTTCACACTGAGTGATCAGAATGGGTCAGCATGTGACAGTGTGCCATACCAGCTCTGTTTAGAACTTCAGACAAATATTCTTGCACTTTTCAGATACTGATCAGAGAATGAATAATTAATTCCATTTCAACTACTGTGCTGTATCTTTAGGTACAAAAGGTCTAAAATAATCTTTAAGTATTCTATGCAATGAACTGTAAATTGAGAATGTAATAAGGCCCACAAAGAAGAATTCCCTGAGCAGACAATAACTTACAATGGCTCAGTTCACATATGAATCGTTCCAGCTGCTTTTTGAGGAAATGGTATCAAAGTGACACATCAGCCTCTTACCCTCCTGCCATGAATTGATTAGTGAAATGATTCATTCAGCCATTTGAGAAAGCAATCTGTGTTCCATTCCTGCATGGTATTAAGCTAGCTAGCTCCAGCTAGTTACCAACACAATAATCTTCTGTCTGTAGAAAGGCACTCTGGCACTATCCTTTGTAAGACTTAATTTAAGACCTCACCAGGATGTCCTAATCCTTAATGTACAGAAGGATACTGAAAATAAATATTATGACAGAATAGTTACAGCTAAAAATATCAGAAGAAGCAGCTTTCATGTTACAAAAAAAAAAAAAAAAACCAACAAAAAAAAATTTGGAAGCATTTGGAAAGGTGGAGTAATTAGGACAGAGACTGATCCCATCCTCTGCTTCACTAAGCTGAAATCTCATAGAACTAATTAGGTTGAGAAGAAGACATGGTATGTTAAGGCTGAAAGAGATCTCTCAAGGTCATTTAGGCCAATGCAAAATGAATTATATCTTTATCATTCCCAACCTGCTCTTTAAACTTCAGTTAGCTTGGTTTTAAACAACCTCTGCAGCCTCATTAATTTCAACAACTTCAACGTTCAGAAGTGAAAAGAATAAGAGAGAGTTGTCTTTACAAACAAACTGTGGGTCTGCTGATAGGTAGAAGTAAGATACTGAGAGGTCAAAGAAACAATGGGAGGAATTCCACTTGATGCCTTGAGAGGCCACCTAAAAACTGAGACTAGACAAGGATAAGTGAATAAAGGTAGGTATTTATTTGAAAGGCCTTCAAAGGTACACCCTGGGGAGCCAGAGGCTACTGCCAAAATGGACCCCAAGATGAACAACAGGTCAGGAGTGAGTTCTTCACACTTTTATAAGTTTGGTTCATTTGCATATCAGGGTTGATTCTCCAATGAAAGCTTCAGTTATTTATGTAATTTCCCCAAGATTGCCCCTCCCCTTTTAGAAGCTTTTGGTTTATACTTTTGGGCCTAGGACAGCCAGAGCATCCTTGGAGAGCAGGCCTGGAGAGGCTTTGTTATGTCCACCTAGCATGGGAGAGCAGAAATTAACAGGCCACAAGAAACTTCAGTTACACACGAGGCAGTACAGGATTTGAAAAATATGAAAGTTAAAACCTAAGGCTTTACACTGATTGATGAAAGGAGTGAGAGGGATTTGTCTTTACAAACTGTGAGTTTGCTGATAGTTAAAGATAAATGCTGAGAGATTAAAGAAACAATGGAAGGAGACATAAATTCCATAGGAAAAGAAAAATGGGGGGGTATACATTAGAAGAGAGTCTATGTTAAGCAATTTGGGAAGCCTGTACCTCTCAAGTACCTCAGCCAATGGGGAGAGAGGGAAATGCAGTCGGGAAATTAGGAGAAATAGGAGGCTGCACCCTCCAAAAATTTTAGAGACCCCAGGGAATGCCCCATGGCCTCTCCCTTTGTTCGAATAAAGCAACAGGGCTCCTCTGACTGTTTTGGACATAAACCTCTGGTGTTTGTGGATTAATTTGCCTGAAAAAAGTTTTTTCTATAATCCAATTTGAATATTTCTTGCTTTTTCAGAACAAATATAAACAGACTATATTCCTAACTTCTTTCAATCCTTACTTTCTACAGCTCTAGTAATTCTTTTGGTTTTCTCTGGACTCTTTCTAGTTGATACATGACCTCATTCAGACCCACGAATTGAACATGGCATTGCATTAGATGAGTCTCCAGAGCCATATAATGTGTGTCTGTTTCCTGTGTCAAGCAGACTGTATTCCTGTGCATCCACTCCACTGTTGCTGGGGTGTTTGTAACACCACTGTATGTTGGCAATACACCAGGAATCTCACATCCTTCTTTGCAGAAGAGTCATCTGAGCACTTTATTGTTCTCCATCCTATATTTGATTATTTTTGCCTGAAAGTAGTATCTTTTCCCTCTTGAGTTTTATCTACTTTTTTTTTTTGTTTCCTCCAGACAATTTCTCTGATTTACTTTTTTGAATTCTAATCCTGACTAAACACAGCTAAAATCTCTTCCATTTCTGTGCAAAGTTGAAGTTTCTATTTAACTACTCAGGTAGCTTTTGAAATAGTGAACAATACTGAAACCTGCCCCTGCAGGAGTCCAGTTAATACACTGTCCAGACAGTCAATAACCACTCTATTAGTATAGTTTTGCATTACAGTAGTTTAATCCAGGTTGTCTTTCTCCAGGTTATTTATTAGGCTCTCACATACAGTAATATCAAACCCATTACTTAAGTCAGTATACAAAACATCAACCAGTTCTTCATCTGTAAAACCAATTAATCAGACACAAAAAATAATTGAACTAGCTTGCTGTGATTTGTTTTATGCTGGCTGTAACTTTTGTTCTTTCTGATACTTATAAGTCGTTTGTTCCAGCATTTTTACAGGAAAAGACTAGTTTATCATTTCCTGATTTATCTTTCCCCATTTTAAATGTTTTCCCTTTTCTAATCTATCATTACTTTAGAATTTTTCAAAGCTAGCTGCTAACTACTTCACCTATGTCCTAGACAGAGGTTTTTAGGTGCAGACAGTTTGAGAGTTCACAATTCAAAGTATTTTCTAATCTACTCGTGCTTATTCTTGGCTGAATACTTACTCCTTTAGCTATGGGTCTTGTGCTACCATCTGATTGCAACTGATCTTGATTGTAGAAGCTATGGAAAAAAAAAGGCATTGAACTATCGGGTCAGTTAATAACTTTCTTGTGTATTGATCAGTGGGCTAATTATTTTCTTAGCATAGTATTGCTAATGTATTTAAATTTTTTGTGTGTGTCTTGGCCTCTCTGATTTTTGTACCTTTATATTTATGCTATATATTTTTCTTTCTTTCTTGGTAATTTGACCTATTTTGCACTTTCTCTGTGTTTCCTTGTTGTTTAAGAAGAACTAATGGTTTAACCAGGTTGGTCTCTTTGTACATTTACTGTCTTTCCTACACAATGAAACAGTTCACATTTGTTTACATACATTATTGAGGGACTGGTAGCTTGCCCACAATTTCTGCCTGCTTTTACTTCCCAAAGATCTTGAATTCCTATTTTCTATTTCCTCCTTCCTAGGTTTTCTCCTAACCTCAGATTTTCAACCAGTTCCTCAGTTGGTTAAAAATGTATATTGTAGAAGATCCCTTCAAGATGCTTTCTCCTGCTGCATCAAAAATTTTTCACAGACTGGACAGTCCCATTGTGTTCTTTTCTCAACAAATAACAAGCCTAATTAATAATCTACATTATTATCAAATAGTTGCTCTTAACCATTTGTCTACATGCCCACAATTAGTTACAACTTTTGGGTTGCTGGTCTGTGATAGGTTCCTAAGGTGCTAACACCCATACTTATTTCCTTTATCTTTTGTCCTGAGATCTTCAGCATAAGATGACCCTCTACTGTCTGTAGCTCATAGGAAAAAATAAGTCTTTGCTTGTTTCCTTATCTGTCTCATTTAACAACACATTTTACCCCATTCTAGTTGCCTAAAAATAACACACTTGGTTACTCAAATTTTATGGTAATTTGAATCATGTATTGGGATTTAAAGGTCTTTAGACACAGTTGTAATTAAGTGGAAAAGTTAGGAAAGGGGGTGTTCATCTTCTAAACATCAGGTGAAGACTGAAATTCATGACTGCTTAATACTAAGCATGAACTATCAGGGGTTCTGTTTATTTAAAGATATCATCATCATCCTGTAAATTTTCATACTGCAAAGACTCAGTGGATTCCCTAGTCCTTCTTATGCTACAGTGGGGGTCAGCAAGTTCTCAGCCCAAAAGGCCTGTCTGACAAATCCCAGTGCAACGTCCATAAATTTCTGGGGTATCATCTCCTAGCCCTTGAAGTAGTCTATGGACTCAGGTATCATGACAGGCATTCCAGCTTTGCTGTGGGTTCTCTGCTGGTGTAGTGGTGGCAGGAGCTGCCTTCTAGAACATCCTGAATTGGAAGGGACTAAAAAAGGATCATTAAAGTCTAACTCCTGGTCCCAACAGGTCACACCCAGGAATCACACATGTGCCTGAGCACCCTCTGTTATCTACTCCCAGACAGGCCTCAGGGGATGACTCCACTCAGGAACAATGAAGTGACTATAGGAATCCCCATCTCCCTTCAGAGCAGAAGCAAGAGCAGGAACGGGTATGCATAGATAGTACTCTTCTGTAGCCAAGCTATTCATATGCCTTAGTCTGAAAGAAGTAATCTGTGAATCCTTTTGTTCACATAGCTCTTTCACTAAGTGGTTGTTTCCTCTCACAGCTCACATTTCTTATTTAGGCTTAGAAGCTACACACCCTCAGTCAGTTATACCTAATTTATGATTACAGTGTTTCCTTCAGAACCACATGACTGGAAATTTGCTTTTTAAGTTTTAAATACACGTCCAAGCATTTTTTAAAGAACATTTTTGCAGGAGGTATACAGCAGGCACTAGGATCTATGCTTTAATCATACCCTAGATAAAGTTAGTTCTCAATGTCCCAGAAGAACTCTAGAATGCTTTATTCAGATCAGGTAGATTTTCTATCACGTTATTTATTAGGCTAAAAATGAGTTTCTAATATAGACATTGAATAATCAAATGATTTTCAATTGTGACACCTGATAGTTCCTAATGAACTTACTGGCAGCTGTTAATTACTGTTGCCCAAAATCGAAGTATGCATTTAGAAAAATAAATATGGATAGAAGATACTAATTTAAATTCCCATTAGAAAACTGACAGTTTTTAAGGAGCTCTAATATAACTATACAATGAGTTACCACACACCAAAAACTTCTCTTGCACCCTAAGAATAAATAATGAACTTTCCATGTAACTCATTCTATTATAAGAAAGAAAATTTACTTGAAACTGTCCCTATTTAAGTAATTTTCACAGTGCACTAGCTCAGAAGCATTTTGGTTTCTTTAATTTTTCTCAATCTTTATAAGGTGCAGCTGAAATTGTAACTCAGGTGCTTTAATTAAAACTATACCAAACCCTCCAAATCAAATCCAGTAGGTGATTTTTGAAGATGTTTCCTCTACTTGATTGTCAATGGACAGCAGAGAGCCCAGACCCACCTTCTGACATTTAAAGACATTCTGCAGAGAAAGAGGTGCTAGGCTTCCTGAAGTTAGCACCTCTTTGGAGAGTTTGCAGGCTTTTATACAAGTTACAGCAAACAAAAAAGTTGCACAAAACTTGTTAATTGGTCAGCTTGACCAATGTGTTTCTGCACAGGCACCAACTGTTCACTACACAGACACAATCTGACATTAACATGTCAGGTTCCTCTCACGGGCGTAATTTTTATCGAGGTATTAATCTTTAGTTATCTTTGGACAACCTTCCCCTCTTCTTCCCAGTCTCACTACATAGGAGGTGATCCATCCTTGGCTGGTCATTCTTGTATCTTGTTGTGATTCTCCACTTTGAGGACCAGAATATTGGGTCACAAACATTGAAGCCAGGTGATGCAAAATCCTGAGCTCACACAAACCCACGCCGAAACTTCAAGTGTATGTAAAAATATGAAGGTTTACTCTGTCCTAGAGGATTTGATATTGGATCAGGTTGTTATCAAGCTACTTTAGACTCCTTGCAGAATGAAGCATACTTTGGCCTCCTATAGACAGCATGGAAAATGACAGCCATTATAAAAGAGGCTGTATCAAGAGCTATGGTAGTGTGATGGAAATGCAGTGCTTTATTCATGCTTGATCTGTAAAGTTATCCACTATGCACAAATTTGGAACAAAATCTAAGGCTTCTCTTGGTCCAGGGAAATACTCCTATGAATGACCTGGATGCTTCTTGCACTCATTATAATTAGATATAGTTTTATTTGATTACACCTCTTTTTAGGTAAAACATCCCTTTTGTTATTTTTCCCAGGGCTTTTAAGAGTAGAAGACAAGATAGAAATAGATCCTTCTCAATTAGTGCGTCTAGATACTACAAAGTATTTGGCTATTACACTATTGTGGCTATATAACTTGAATATTTTGGGTTGAAGTAATTTTAAACCACATATCAGTGCTGCACAGCATTAGGATTTTTTCTCCATTATCTGGAATTCAGAACTATTCTGCCCAACTTTTCAAGTCAAACAAATTTACTAAAATAAAAAATACAGGAATAAAACCAGAAGTTCGATGAAAGATTAATTGTTCTGACAACAGTTAAGCAACTGTAGCAGTACATTTTCTATAGGTAAGATTGAACCAATTAGATTGCATATTTACTCCAGTAAAAAAACCAGTATTCTAGTGAAATAATCACAAAATCGGCAGACATGCATCAGCTTCAGCTGAGTAAATGAAACTGTAATATTCTGCCACTTAGCAGTCAATTAAGTAACCACAGTTACTTTTTACTTTACAGTTACTCCCAGTCAGTATCTGGAAGGGGAGTAGAAATGGATTTGTAATTGTGTAACTACGAAGAAATGTGTCACTTTAAAAAATACATTGTCTGGAACACCTGGTATTTGGGATACTAGGTACTTGTACCAGGGTGTCTTTGTAGGTAGATGGTTTTGTGACCAGTTCCATACAGATCTTTATACCTGCTGAATTGAGACAAATGCAAAGGCAGGACATATACTCCTATAAAAACATAAACAGCAGCTCCAGTCTCCAAGAAGCAGCAGGCTGATGAATGTTCTTCCTTCATCATTATTTCACTGTGCAGCACAACTAGCTGACTGTGTAGTGATGATTTCCAAACCACTTTTTACTGTAATTCCTGTCATTCTACATCAAATAACTTTGCATATCAAGAAGGCCTCTGTAATCTCTGAAGGTATTTTTTCAATAAGACTTCATTCAAACTTGATCTCTCTATGCCATTCACCCATTCATTTAAAGCTACCCAGAGAGCAAGTTTTGCATTTCTATTGCTTTCCACAAGTTTAGAGAAAGAATAAGAGCTGCCTTTGATGGCCTTACTGCAGTCCTTTGTACAATGTAAGCTTTTTCCACATTTCTACAATGTGCTCGGTTTTCCTTTTTGTACCATTTATTCTTCTGATCCTCAAACATATCTGTTGGAAGAAGTAGCAGATTCATACCAGAATGTGGAATATATATTATTAATTCTTGATTAACCAAAACCTTTATCATGCTCTCAAAATGATTTGCATCTGAAGATGCTGGGATAGGCTTCCCTGGAGTGATTTTGAAATACAAAAGGAATGTTTTATAAGAGTAAATACAGTGCTTCTTGCAGGCAACTCCTCTCTAGGTTAAACATTCACACTGTCTGGACAGACTGCAGTCTCTGTTCACAGGTTTATGTGTATTTTTCACCCATTTTGCACAGTATGGTCTTCTGAAAGTTCATTTGGCAAGAAACAGTTTTTGCTAAGTATAAAGTGTGAAATCTGGCAATAAAGTTTTAAATTAAACCCAGCATTTTTCAGCCTACATATTCTGGCAACTGCTGTCTTACTAAACAATATCAATATCTAGCCAGTATTATGTGCAGTCTTATAGCCATGTCCACCACCAATTTTTCAGAGTAACATACTCATAGCTACTGAGATACCAGGTATCACAAGGCAACAATCGATGGGCAGGGATGACTACAATTCCTCTGTTGAAGATATAGAGAACATGACCCAGAAGAAAGAATAAATTGAAAAAGAATGAGTAAAATGACATTATTATCTTTCAAATGTATTTCCCATTGGATAAGTGTCTTGTGAGAATAAATACACCTGGGGAAATCCTGGCCAAGTCACCATTAAGATAAGTGATGCTCAGTCCTGTTGGCAGAACAGGGCCAAGAGATCTTGGGAGACAGTTCTCACCCCTGACATTTCCAGGCATGAACATATGGATCAGTGTAGACTGAACCTCTTTACTATATATATAAATAATATATGTCTGAATACTTAAATGCGCTCTTTATGAGTACAAATCAGTTACAGGATTGTGTAAATTGATTACTTAGTCTACAAGTTAAAACTGATTGTGTTGGAAGTTATCTATACTATGTGTAGCCTTAGACTCCTACCTTTTGTCCTAATATGGAAACGAGGTGGATCGTTCTGTTATGTATAAAATGCCAATTAAATCGAATTAATAATTTGCATGAGCCAAATTATTAATATAAAAATGAACAGAATTTATTTCACGATCAAATTAACAATTTCGGATAGCCACTTTCAAACGGCAGGGTCAAGCCTAGATTCTTGACTGGGGTGCCACATACACAGCCCTGAACAACAGCAGTACAGAGTGGCAGTGCACACCCCCGAGGTTTCTGAGTCCAGTTTTTATACTCTTTTTCTTGCCGCAGGCTAGAGAATCCTTTGTCTCTTTCATATTTAGCTTGTTCTCCATGGTTCCTCCGGTCCAAAGAATAGAGGTCTGTCCAGGTGTTGATGTCCCAGGAACTCCCTTTGTGTAGTTGAAACAAAGGGTCTTGGGCAAGAAGTCCGTTCTCCATCACGTATAGTCCAAGGAGGAACAAAAAAACCCAGATGGTCATATCTGTTGCTCTTTTCAGATGGAAAAAGGATTCTCCAGGGGCGGAGTGGGTTTGATTAGATTAATGTGCCAGATGGATATCGGGCTTCCCAAGGTGGGTCCTCGGAACCTCCCTTGAGGAGGTGTGAGGTTCTACCTGTACTTCAGATGCAAATGTTATCACCGGGTGGGGTAGCCCGTGACTCTGGGTGGGCTACCAGGGAACATACCAAAGCACATTCCAAACATACCATTCCTTGATATATGTACATTCTAATATCCCTTATACTTAAATTGACCCCGATACCATATAATTTTATTATGAATTTTGACTTATTTATAACAGTTCAGATTCTTGCACTGTTGAAAACCACTGGGACCTCCAGCACCGCGTTCTTGCAGCATCACTTATGGGGCTGTGCTCCCTCAATGACTGTTTCCCAGTACTCGTAGAGGCGAGGAAGCGCCCTCTGCAGAGGCCAAAGCCAGAGTGCACCCGCACTCTCTAAAAATAGCATCAAATTCCCATAGAAAAGAGAATGAAACTACTGTTGCCCCCAGGCCTCTTTTCTGACAGTTCTGTGGCCGGGGGCCATGTAATTTGCCATGTGGCAGGGCAGTGACCTCAGTCCATCAGGTACAACAGCATGGGCTTAGAAAATGACAGAACAAAACAAATCAGCCTGCAGTCTTCTCAGGAAGAACAGGATGTGCTGGCATTGTGGAAGGGATTAATTATTCATTGGGTTTCTCACAGGTGACTTTATGTACCACAGAAAATAAAGTAATTCAGCAAGGAGTTCAACTATTGGCGCTAAGAAGGTATTTTAAAAGGCAACCTATAGTAGCATATATGCTAAAAGATGAGAGATTAGGATAAGAGATATGCAATGATGTGTGAGACTGTAGGGATGTACAATAAAGGAGAGAATTGCCATATACATAACAAAAAATGTGTGTTTTTCACACATGAAAGGAATTTCCACTTCAACTGGGCCACTTACTGCAAGTGCAGCTAGATCTCTTGCTGTTTGCATAATCCAGCTCCTTCTCCTAGCTTGCTCTGCTGCTCATTCAAATACAGCCAATTTTTGTGCTGATTGAAGCATTTTTTCCTTTAAACACGGTTCACCCTTCTGTCTTTTATGGGAATATTCACTGAAGTGAATGGTGTGGAGGGTACTAGTGTGTAACCATGCCAGAGATAATAGCTTCAGCCCTCAGTGTATTTTGGTATTTTGACCAGATATCTCCCCACCATCCAAGCACTCTCTCTCAGGCATCTCCTATGAACAGCAAAAGCAGGAAGCAGTGATGGTGATGTTGCCATGCTGTTGAAAGAAGACTTTCATCCTGTCAATGCAGTTATTCTGTGGTTTGGCACATCCTGATTCCTCACATTGCTCATGCATCTTCTTTCTTCTTTCCTTCTATATAAAGGCATTTGGTTTTCTGTTGTCTGTGTTCTAGACTTAGCTTTATGTGTCTTGATGGGTGGGCTGGATATCACAGTTCTCCAGTTATTTTCCTTGTTTTTCCTATTATTGACCCGTATCTGTAGCTTCCTTATATTACCCATATAACAATGCAGCTTGGAAGGGCTGCTATTCTTCAGTGTAAAAAAGTGATGGTTGTACTCACCAAATGCTTAATTTTGCGTACCTAATAGCAGGTCTTTTCCTCTTATTATAGCAGAAAGTCTCCTTTGCCCTATCTTCTCTTAATTCAAACATAATCTTCATTGTTCTTTTTCTATTCTTAATTGAAAATAGGGAATCTGTTCTCTAGTCAGTCAACTGGTTACCAAACCAAAGCTAATCAAAGCTAATCAGTTTAGTCCCTGAAAGAAGGCACCTTGATGGTTCAAAATTTATTAACAGCACTCCAGCTCTCAACTTCTCATATTCAGTCTTGCAGCTGTCTGTATGGCCAATTTTGCCTGTGCTCAAATTCTTCCCAGTGCAAAACCATTTACATTCCACTGCAATGCATGGTAGTACCTCGCCTAAGTGTGGCCACCAGCCAAGTTTAGGTAACCTACTTCAGGACTAAATCATATAACCATCACACTTGGTTAAACAAGAAAGCAAAAGTAAAAGTAATCACAAGGAGGTGATTATTTCTTAATTTTTTTTTGAGCCATGAAAATACTGAGAAAGAATACTTTTTTTTGACACAAAGAGCTCAGGCAAAAGTAATCAAGTTATTGAGATATTATAAGCAACCTTCTCTCACCAGAACTATTTTCTATACACAGGCTCAGAGATAGCTCAGAGATCCCTTCACACTTGTACCCCAGGAAGTCTATTCTCTCTTCCCATCAAACTGGCCTCTTCATTTTAGGGTTTCACTGAAACCTGACATGTCTTAGAAAGCGCGTGCACATGTCTGAGGACTTTCTCCTCGCTGTATTCTGCATTCATCACACTCAGCATAGTGTGTCAAGACTGGGCTAGTTTAAGAAAAAGTATCTCAAGTGTTCTGGCTGCAGTTCTCCAATGAGTATCCACCAAATAAGTTCATCAGCAAAAAGCTGAATTAGTGACTTTTTGTGACTTTGTAGTTCCAGGTTTGATTATATCTAGAGGAACTGGACACAGGACATTCCACCTGGGTTCCAGGTGCTTCTGCATCATCACAGTTTTTTTAAATGTCATGCCATTTCCCATATATACTAACAGAGGCATTCATTCCTAGCCCAGCTAGGATCAGGCACATGGGTCTCACTTTGCAAACACTATGGGCTGCTGGGTTTGCATGTGGTCTGCTTTGTACATGGCAAAGTAGGTTGCATGGAGGATGCCTCTGTGAGCAGCAGATGATCGTGTGATCAGACTTGCAGAGTCAACGTATGGGTATCTGGCTTTAAGCTTGTTTATTTTTTTCCTACTGGTCCTGTTCCTACATTTGGTCCTTTGCCTTATAAAAAAAAATGACCACAGTGTCCCAGTTTTTCTCAGAATTGGAACGTCTAATGAACATCATTTGCTTTGGGGATTTGTCCTACTCACATTTCTGCCATAGCATAACTGGGATTCTGTGTGTGATAATACACTAATAATCTTGGGATTTTATACTTGAAGAATTCCTTTCATTTGAGATTTCTGAGTGCTTAAAAGTTAATTCATATTACATTACCTTACCCATGTGAACTAAGTAAATATTTTCCCCAGTGCAGAAACTGAGGTATGATGAGGATCAGGACTTTGTAGGCTGTATGTCTCATAGACACCTGTATAAAAATGGCCTTATTTTGGAAGGTAGTTATTTTGGAATCTACTGATTTTTAGCCTTTAGCTTTTGAAAATACTGACTTAAATAAATTGACCTGAGTCACAGGATGATGTGTTAAATGTGTTCACATCAAGTATCTGCCTTTGGTCTGACATTCAAACAGAAACTCTTCTTTAATTCCCTTTACAGTCCTTAATATTAGGAAACCATATACCAGGGAAAAACCCCCATGACCCACCACAACCCAAACCAAACAGGATCTCACATATGTGTCTCATCTAGAAACTGGTAAGATGTGTTGTTATGTCTTAAATTTCTAAATGGGAAAGTACAATTTCTAACAGATTTCTTCATTGCTGAGCAACAAAGCAATCTTGCTACACTACAGATTTAACCAGTGCAGAAACTGTCATACAGTGTGAGGAGTACCACCAGGACCTGTGGGAGCAGCTTATTCCAGCCTGTAACTAATCAGTCACTGGTGCAGGGAAGCTCTCAGGGCAGCAGTTCCCTGCTACTAGGCTTAAACAGGATTCCAACAGGAATAGTAGCTGTCTGGTTGGAGGAGAGTTGTCTTTAAGTGCAGGAGGTTTTCTTTGAGACCACTCTATCACTGCAAGGCTGCCTGACCTTCAGGCATGTACAGCAGTTT
The DNA here is from genome assembly GCA_020086605.1 of Lanius collurio. Classification (NCBI taxonomy): domain Eukaryota; kingdom Metazoa; phylum Chordata; class Aves; order Passeriformes; family Laniidae; genus Lanius; species Lanius collurio. Next base: position 14,969,009 of record JACBWW010000006.1, read on the forward strand.
ACTCTGTTTGCTGAGTGAGCTAAACTGCCCTTGAATTTACTCTGGGATTAGAGCTTGTTTAAGAGATTAACTGGGGAGCCTGTGGCCTTCTTTATTCTGGTCTGAAAAGAGATAAAATGGACTATACCACTCAGCTTTGGACTACAACTTTGGGAAAAAAAAGTGAGTCTATATTTAAAGTTTTTGCTAAAATTTTATTGTTAATTTTACTATCATGATTCAGTGTGTTACAATTATCAACTCCCTGCTTGGTAGCTGAGCTAATTCCTTGACGAGGTAACTTTACCTCAATCCAAAAATGAGCTGGGAGCATGAAATACATGCTCATTTATTTCAGCCTACAATTTCAGCTCAAGTTCACTTTGATGAACAGCATACTGGAAAGCTCTTCTGAAACTTACCTGAAAGATGACTGGCATTGGGATAGAAAAACTTTAAGCTGTAGCAGGATCTCCTCAAATGCCTCAGGTGAGGTTTTTACACGGACAGACTCTGTCATGTTCATGAAGGTGGATACCTCCAAATTCCAGACATGGAAAGAGCTAGTACTTTAGGGAGTGCTTCTTCCCTCCCTCAAGTAACAGGAAGCCTCCAACAGGTGCAGTTTCAGATGAGGCTGGAATGGTAATACCACATTTATTAACCACCAATGCTTGCTTAAAGATCCTTTTTCTTGCTCCTCTTCTCCCTCTCACTTTATTCTTTCAGATGAATTCCCATTCACATGTGGCTGTATAAGCAGCAGTGTAATGTGTCAAAAATCCCTGCAGTAAGAAACAAGACAGGAACAGTAAAAAATGTCAGGTGAAAGAATGGAACAGAGACTCTACAGAGCAGTGTAAGTGGTGCTGCTGGGCATGGCCACACTCACAAAAACTAGATTCCCAGAGTTTTGGGAGAAAAAAAAAATCTAAAAATGTTTAGTATCTGATTTATGTGTGGTATAATTTTACACATGCACCTGAATTGACAAATACTGAATAGCAACTATTAACAAGTTCAAGACAGCTTAATGCCATGCTATGTAACATGAAATTAGACTTAATTTTCTGATATAAATTTTAATTTATCAACTTTGAGATTATATATTTTGCATTACTTTCATTGTTTTGGTTTTTTTTTAAACAGTAAAACTGTACATCTGCTTCCTACATTTACTTCCTAGACAGGTCCACACTTTTCTCTTAAACATTTGGCACCAACTACCTGTCAAAAATAGTACAATGAATAAGACAGGCCTTGAGGTTTCTCTAATATGGCATTTCCTGAATTCGTGCATGCTACACTACAGATAAACCACATTCCATCTTAAAAACAAAAAAATTAATTAATTTTTTTTTTTTAAATTAAGAAAAAAACTGAAAATCAAAGTTAAATATTCAAAAAAGTGTCAAAACAATATTCCAATTCATTTTTTCATTGTTTCCTAATTTTTTGTTAGGTAAAATTTTTAAGTTATTGAGTTTTCAGGATGGTAAAATATTTTGACCTGTAGAAAATTTGATGTCAAAGATTATAAATACTATTTCTTCTCTAGCTGTAACAGTGATTGACAGATACGAGTGAATTCAAAGAGGTTTAGGTTAAAAGTATTAAATAAACTCCTGAAAACTGAGTTCACACATTCCTAATTCAGTTTAAATTTCTTCCCTTGACAAATACAATATTCAATCCTGGAACTGGAAAGCAAAATTAAAGACCACAGAGAAATGTCTCATACCTTTTCAGATCATAGTCACTGTACAGACTATGTAAAGTAACATTTTCAGCCCCAGTGGCATTGTGGAAAAGTATGTCAATTCACAGAGAAATAGCCTTATGTCCCAATTTGAAAGGAAAACCAAAAGAAAAAATTACCGCACAAATAAGAATCATGTAAAAAAAAATTACAGAATGCATTAACTTAATTGGAGAGGATACAAATAATCAAATGCAAGAAATATATTTTGTTGCAGATTGTAAAAGAGATTATTTGGAGTAAAAGAGAACAAAAACCCCAACCATTGGCTATCTACCATATTCTACTGGATCCCCAAGTGAAGCTCTACTGCCTGATATGCTGACAGGACCTCAAACAATCGTTTAGAGATAAATTAAGGGCTGAATATATTTGGGGAATACTTCCTTAAGTCTCTAACTTCCTGCTTGCCTTAGTACTTTACTGTCACTCTTCTACAGAAAAGGTAAAGACAATATGCTGAAAAATATTCAAAAAGGAGTGCATTGTATGCATTGATTATATTAGTGGAGAAAGTAGCTTTGGAAAAGTCAAGTAAATATCCATCTGACAAGTACCTTCAAAGACAAATATATTTTCATATATTATCTGTCCTTGTTTCCTTGAGACCAATGTTATTTCAAAGAATATTACTGACTACTCAAACATGGATAGTTCCAAAATACAGGTCTTCAGTCACATAAAAAAAATAATCTATGAATATGGCATGAATTTAGGTGACTACTAACCATATTAGGTTAGGTTGTACAGATTTTATAAATGTGATACATGTACATTTCAATCAATGTAAAAATAATGGAAGAATTTTACTGAATTCTGCTAGTGTTAAGAAAAGAGAACAGAGAAAGGCAACTTTCCCACCAGGTTTAAAAATAGAAAATCCAAGTCGTGCTGTCCATCTGGAACCAGAGAGAGGATATTATTGTAGGTTTGTCATGTTTGTGTCCACTTGAACTATTATATTAAAGTGATAATTCCAGTATTTGTCACCAGATGGCACTACAACGACACGATCCCGTAGTCACTCCTCGTATTCCATTAGTGGCGTAAAGATGTCATCCGCAGGCAATCACAAAGAACGCATGACTATTTCAGATTGCATCGAGCCTCTCTTCCTCCACTCCTTTATGTCTGCACCATCAGGCTTGCTGGCACAGCTATGACAGTTTTTAATATTCTTAGCCAACTGGATTTTGTAAGAAAAGCTCAGTAGTGGAGAAACAATACCTACTCTAAAGTTAATTTGCCCGGGTATTGCCATGAGCAATACAGAAGGCAAACGCTGTCTTTAATGGCAAGAGATTAAGCTCCCACCTGTGTCAGGTCATGCACAGAGGTTTGCCTCAGTTCCTTGGCCTTGCAGTTCTGGATAGGATCCCAGCCTCAGGCTGTCAACCTATTTGCCTATCTCATTCCCTATTTCTTCATTGCAGAATTTTGTGTTTTCCCTTGGTTTCTCGGAGCATCCTCTTCCATGCCCTAATTTGCCTCTCAGTTCTAGTGCTCCCTGATACATTCTGTCCTGACCTACCACTGCAACTTGAATTACAATTACTGATCCTAACTGACTCACAGCAGATTTTAGGAAGTAAAAGGAAATAAACCTGGGAATCCAGAGATGTGTTGAGCACTAAGCTACAGTTGCCTTTTGAGAAGTCAGTTTCAGCACTGGAGTGCTGGCATCTGAGCAATCACATTGAAGTTGTGCAAGGGTAACTACAAATAGTTTTAGATTTTTCTTTGCAGATCAAGATGGGTACCATTTTCAGTTTTGCAGCATAAAAAGCTTTCATGGCTTCCTTTTAGAGGTCAGATGCACTCCTGGTATTCAGCAGGATGCTGATATTTGGTAGGAAAGTAATGCTATGATATAGAATATTAAAGGCTAGGACAGTTCCTTCTGACTATCTCACATGGCACATGGCTGGATGGTGTGTATTTTGGAAATACAGCCAACTCTCCAGATAGCATGAGCACTTTAGCATACACCAAACATAACCAGTCTCTGTAGCAGACAAAATGAAAAATACTTCTGATTTTCACAATTCTGTTCCTTTTTTTTGCCAATAAATGTTCTTCTCAATAAGGGAATAGTGATTGTACTATAGATACTCATGCATACGCAGAAGATTGTATTTATGCTAGTAAATTTAAATACAAAACCATCTGTGAGATGATAATCCAAAACAATACATGAGTAAGAAAGGAGAGTCTGGCAGTACATGCAAAGACAGAAATGAAATGAAATGAAATGAAATGAAATGAAATGAAATGAAATGAAATGAAATGAAATGAAATTGCAAAACCCAAAAAATTCTTAAATGAAGTGAAAACAATGAAAGGGCATTGGGATGACAGGAAGTGCATCTAAATGAGCTGAAACTTCACAAAATTATTTTAATTGAAATCTTGAGATTTCATTTCCTTTCATGAAATGAAGGATTTTCATCATGGCAGAGTACCAAGATTACTCACTCCTTACTTTTTGAATCTGGGCCAGCCCCGGTGGTGAGGATCTCAGCAGCAGCAATAAGCTGCCCTTAGGGTTCGTGTTAGGGCTCAGAGGACTGCAGAGCCCACGGCTCCAGGAACACAGGCACTTGGAAAGGCAATGCAAGGGCATCACAGCAGGGTGCTAGCATTGCCGACTCAACACTTTTTAGTCTGTGCCACCCGTGGAGATGAGGACCTCTGCAACAGTGCCAAGCTGCCATTAAGGGTTAGGGCGAGGGTTAGGGTTGAGAGAGTAAAGAGCCTCCAGCTCCAGGAACACTGGGGCTGGAAAACACATGCCAAGAGGATCATGGCAGGGCCACAACATTTCTGCCTCAATACCTTTCACCTCAGGGCCATGCACAGAGATGGTCATGCCAGCTGCAGCCCCAAGCTTGTTAAAAGGTTAGTGTGAAAAAAAAAAAAAGAAAATTCTGAAATTAAGTGAAAACAAATAAATGGAATACAATGAAGTGCAGTGAAACAAGCCAAAACTTCATGAAATGATATTGCTTGAAAATCTTGATATTTCATTTTGTTTCATGAAATGAGGGATTTTCATTTCATGAAAGGAAATTAAATGAGAAATCAAGGAATAAAGTGAAATTAAAAGACAGGAAAGGAAATACAATGACATGGAATGAAATCGAAAAAAATAAAAATTCTGAAATTAAGTGAAAACAGTGAAATGGAATGGAAAGAAAGGAAGTGCAGTGAAATGGGGTGTAACTTCATGAAATTATTTTCATTGAAATCTTGAGATTTCATTTCTTTTCATGAAATGAAGAAGTCATGACTGTTTTAAGGTCTTTAACTAAAATCCAAGGCAAACTAAAGTTTGTTAGTCAAAATCAACGCTGTCTCTTGTGGCCTTTTGAATGCCAAGTTGAATAAATTCAGGCTTCAATATAACCCCTCAAGAATTACAGAATGAATGCAAATTACCCTGTAATTATAATTGTTTCTCCCTCACTCTTCTGATATTATTAATTTAATTCGACTGCATTCAAAATATTAAATATAACAATACCAAACTTATGGAGAGTGTCTGGAACAGCCTAGGATATCTCTTTCCATGATTTGAATTTGATTTAGTAAGCCATAAAGATTTCAGTGGATGTTTATAGCAGAAGGAAAACATTGGAACAAGAATTTTAAGGGATCCTTTTCTCTCTTTCAAAATATTTATTGGTTAACTAGAGTCAATGGCAAGGTGTAGCAGCCACCAAGCGACTAAGACTCTGAGCACTTAGGGAGATAAACTGTCTGGGGCTCTTGTGATGGCTGAGTAAATTGTGAAGTGATGTGTACATGAAGGTGAGGAAATGACTGAACACAGCAGATACTGGGGTTTTTTTTGTATGTTACCCTTAAATGTTTGACTGTAGGGCATGTGCAAATAGCTCCTTCTCAAAAATGCTAAAAGAAGTGCAAGCATTATGGTTATACTGTGAATCTGACTAACTAAGATAATGTATGGATCCATGAACACATTAAGTATATATATACTTTCAGATACATTTCCTTCTTTCTGGAAGGTGGAATTTTGTTGTTCTATTTTACTGAACTATCATTTTTTTATTGAGATATTGCTACATTTAAGGAGAAGTAAGAATAGCATGGAATTTGTAAGCACTCTTTTCTCTTCCTATTGACCTTTTCGTAGTACACAGGAAACTGTGGTCATGTATTTAAATGGTTGCAGCTTTTACTACTAACCTGATTTGGAAATATCTGTTTGAAAACCATGACAGTTTTATTATACTACATTAGTAAAAAATTAACAACCAGACTACTTTGCATCTCCTTTTTCCCATCTACTGATGAGTACACATTTACAGTGTACAGTCACATCATTTCTAACATATATTTCACTCCCTTTTCATGCTTACCCATTTTAGAAAGTTATTGGTTTGCTGTAAGTTGCTTCCTTTTTTAACGCTTGTGTCTTAACACTTGTTATTGAATCCTAAATATATTAAAAACTATTTTTCTTTGGGCAGTCAAGATGATTAAGCTTTAGGGATCCAATACTGCTACTCTAATGCTTCCATCATGTTCCAACACTGCCCAACTTCCTGCCTTTGCTGCAAGTAGATATCCTTCCCCTATCATCTGTATTTTCTGAATTTCAGAGGTTGAAATCTGTGTTTAGCTTGATGCCCTACACCCACAAGTCTGCTTCAGAAAAAGAAGAACTCATGTCTTCTCAAGGTCCTTGACCAAGCTCATAGATAGGAAGAAAGGAACTGAGATCTTTGTTGTACCTCAAGTGGTACAGCAAGACAGAGGAATTTAAAATATTCCTCAATAGACAAGGAAATCCTCAAGCTGTAGAATTAATTCGTTCTTGAATATCATGCTTGATATTGCTTTTTCCAAAGAACAGTATATGCCACACACTAGCTGAAGTAACTACTAACCTCATAAGATGGTCTGGACATTTTCAGTGCTAGAGTTGTATTAATGAAACAAATAATTCTGAGAAACCATGCACTAGTTATACTACTGGTTGAAGCACACAAATCAAACCAAGCAGCTGGGCATCTGGCAGGAGAGCAAACCACAGTCTTGTGCTGCAGATGAGGGAGATCCACAGTCTTTGCTACAAGGGGTGCCCGAGGAAAGAAATGTTTGATTTCAGTTCTCTCAGAAGATATTCTGTTCATAATGACAGCGGTTGCTCTGTAAGAAATTGTCCTGGAAGCAGTGTAATAAGGCCTCTCTTCACTCATATCTGTCTCCCACATCTGCCTTGGTGAATGCTTTTTCTGACCTCTCTGTCCACAGGTCCAGTGCCCAGTCTTTTCTGGCTCATATCAGCAATGGTGTGGCCAGCAAGACCAGGGCAGTGACCGTCCCCCTGTACCCGGCACTGCTGAGGCCACAGCTCGAGTGCTGTGCCAGGTTTTGGGCCCCCGAATTCAGAAATGACGCTGAGAAGCTGGAAGGAATCCAGAGAAGGGCAGCGGAGCTGGGGAAGGGTCTGGAGCACCAGGGTTTGTGAGGGGCGGCTGAGGGATCTGGGGTTGTTTAAACTGGAGAAAAGGAGACTCGGGGGAAACCTTATCACTCTCTACAAATGCCTGGAAGAAGGCTGTAGCCAGGTGGGAGTTGGCTTCTTCTCCCAAGCAAGAGGTGATAGGATAAGAGGACATAGCCTCAAGTTGCACCAGGGCAGGTTTAAGTCGGACACCAGGAAAAATCTCTTCACAGAAAGGGTAATTAGACACTGGAATGAGCTGTCCAGGGTGGTGGTGGAGTCACTGTCTGTGGAGGTGTGTGAGGAAAGACTGGACGTGGCATTCAGTGCCATGCTCTGCTTGACGTGGCGGTGTTCAGCCACAGGTTGGAGTCGATGATCTCAAGAGGTGTTTTCCTACCTGATTGATTCTGTGGTTCTGTGACACCTCCGGCTATCCCCGCCGCAGCCTCAGTGTCTCTTTTGTGTCACGCCTGCCTCCCTCTCCTGCAGCGACCAGACACACCCCAGGGCATCCCATCCGGCTGCCTTTCCCTCGGGAGACGCCCCAGCGAGGGGCTCCTCTGCCTGGGGGCGGGCTGAGGAGACCGCTGCTCTAATTCAACACGGCTGCCCCGGCTGCCCCTCAGGCCGGAGGGAAGGACCGATCTGCACGGGCCCGGAGCGGGTTAGCCCGTGCGCCGGAGCTGAGGCGGAGCGGCGGAGGCGGGGCCGTGAGCGGGGCCAGGGGCGGGGCTTCCCGCGGGGACGGCACGACTCGCCGGGGTTAGGGGCGGCGCCATTTTGAACTAGCTGAGGGTCAGAGGCGGCGGCTGCTGAGCACGGTTCCGCGTCCCCCGAGGGAGAGCCCGCGAGGAAGGAGCGGATATGGCCGCGAATAGGAACTTGAAGCAAGTGCGGATCGAAAACAGCTCCCCAGCGGCGCCGCTGGGCATGGTGGGGGGTGGCGGCGGCGGCAACCTGAAAGGATTGCGCGGCCTAGAAGCGGAGAGTGAGGCGGCGGCCATGGCTCTGGCGCCGAGCAAAGAAGGTGGCGGAGATGAGGAGCAGGAGGTTGGGTTCACCATCGATATCAAGAGCTTTCTCAAACCTGGCGAGAAGAGCTACACACAGCGTTGCCGCCTTTTCGTGGGGAATCTGCCTACTGATATAACCGAGGAGGATTTCAAGCGCCTTTTCGAGCGCTACGGGGAGCCCAGCGAGGTCTTCATCAATCGGGACCGTGGCTTCGGCTTCATCCGCCTGGTGAGGATCCGGGCCGGCCCTTGGGGCTGTCTCTGAAAACGAGAGGCTTCGGTCCCTTGCCCCCCGCCCCTTCGTCTCCTTTTCGGCGGGTGTAAAAAAAAAAGGCAACATCTGCCTCTCATTCTCTTCCTCCTCGCTGCTAGCAGTGGTTTCCCCGCCTCTTCTTCCTTCTCCCCCCTCCCCTGTTCGCCTCTACACGTCCAAGCCAGACCCCTGCGTTCAGAGTAGCCCTCCCCGCCTATGGCGTTTCAGTCCCTGCCTCACCCCATAGCACTTAATGCGGCTAATTTTAAAGACTTGGAAGGGATTGTTTCGAAATACCGCTGCTCGCACGTCGTGAACATAGAACATAAAATCACGGAATTGCAAAGGTTGTGGACCGCGGGTTGTTTAAATTGCTTGTGCCCAGATAAGACTAGATTTTTAGGGCTAATATAGTATTTGATTAAACATGCTCCAGTTAAACATGCAAAAAATGGACTCATCCGAAAATTTTCTGATGCTGTCTTTAAATGTTAATTTAGTGTGCGCGATTAGTTTTCATGATTGCTCTATTTAGAATGCACCGATTTGTATCATTCTGGGTATAGCTTTAGAGTGCTTTTAGGTGTCTAGTTATGATTTTTCCATATATTTTACTGGTTAGGGTTTTTTTTTTTTCCTCTTTTTAGTTGTCATCTTAAAATATTTATGGCATTCTGCCACGTATCTTTTACCCTGAGAATTCCCCAGCCTGAAAGAGCAATTCTGTGGAGGAAGTGCAATATATTTACATCTCGTTACTCACTTTTATGTGTAATAGAGATTAGATAGAGTTTTTATGTGAACTTCCTTTTTCCGTTACGTTTAGGGAATATATATATAAATATGTATATAAATATATTTAATAGCTTGCTTAGCCAGTTGAACTGTGAAGAAAGATATAAAGAAGAATTTCTTTAAATGTCAGAGATTGCAGGTATCAAACCTGGGGAAGATTTTTGAAGTGAGAAAAAAAATAGTTGTTGATTTGCACTGTCTCATGGATGGGGGTGCAGAAAGCCCATAAATATGAGAAGAATGAATACATGAGCAAAGAAGGTAATTTCATCATTTGTTGATGAAATTTGAGTTGGACATCCATGGAGAGCAAGTGTGATATTTTCACTTATTTAAAAGCAAAACAAAAACCTAACCCAAAACATCTTAGATCCTGTAGTGTAATCTTTGAATACCATTTCCTTCTGTGTGGAGCTAGGGATGAAGAATATAAACATTTGAGTAGGTAAACGTGAAAAGCATCAAATTTTCAGCTCTACTCAAAACCTTTATAGAGCAGCATCATCATAATGAGAATTTGTTAAGTCCTTGAATGAACATCAAAAAATTTACGCTTATGTTGTTTTTTAGAATAAACCATTAGGTGTAACAAATGCTTTTTTTTTTTTTCAATCAGAGGGCAGAGACTTTCTTGGTTTGTTTGTTGGGTTTTTTGTTGGTTTGGTGTAGTTTTTTGATTGGGGGAAAATAAAGTTGAATGATCCTGATGCCAATGTGCACAAGCGAAGGAAAACAACTTTGCTACTTTTTGGGGGGCACTCAATAGTGATATTTGTTGTCTTTGAAAATAGAAGATAATAGATCTTTTATATCTTGATAAAGGAATCTAGGACCCTGGCTGAAATAGCAAAGGCAGAACTTGATGGTACTATTTTGAAGAGCAGACCACTTCGAATTCGATTTGCTACCCATGGAGCTGCCTTAACTGTGAAGAATCTGTCACCTGTGGTTTCCAATGAGCTGCTGGAACAAGCATTCTCGCAATTCGGGCCAGTGGAAAGAGCAGTTGTTGTAGTAGATGATCGTGGCAGAGCTACAGGGAAAGGTTTTGTAGAATTTGCAGCAAAACCTCCAGCACGGAAAGCTCTAGAAAGATGCAGTGATGGGGCATTCTTGCTTACCACGTAAGTTCACAGTTGTTTGTTCGAATTTGTGAGTGTATCTTCGTAATATGAGCAAAAATTGCATTCATGGTATTCCCTAGTTCTTAGTTTGTTTTCAAAATCTGAAAGCCGTGAGGTTGGAAATCCAGGTGTTTTACGTGAATAACACAAATACTCTTGTTTTTTTTTTTTTTTTAAAGGAAAACCGTCTTTCTCTGCTTACTGTTTATAAGATTTATTAGTACCGTGTGAGAGTCTGAGAGCAAAGTTCTGGGTTTTTTCTTGTGTTTATATGCAATATTACTTTTCCTTATCTATATAATAAGGCATTTTCTATTGAGACTTTATTTTCATTGGTTGCACTCTTCTTGATCCCAGTAACAGAGTGACAAAATAATATTCCTTTATTTCTTAACAAAACAATGCATGACATTGCTGATATTTCTCTAAACTAAAGAAAGTGTTTCTATCTCAAAAATTTATGTGGCTTGTTAAGGCTAGGATTTTCTCGTTGCTTTAAAATGAAGACTGAGATTCGGAAAAGGTTTACATTAGTGATGTTTGGAAAACAATCTATTTCAAGGACAAGCAAGCTTGCAAATAGCAGCACTTCTCTTGCATCTCATATTTCTCTACTTGCCAAAGAGGGTTGCTAACTGCTGTACTTTAACACAGTCACAAGTGACATTTTCAAATGCTTTCTTAAAAGCTGTGTGAAATGATACATATTTATGGTTGTTTTTATTTTTCTGATTCTCATTGGGAAAATAGAGCTGTGGTTTCACAGCATGGAAGCTCACTGCCATTGAATTGGCTAACTTGGAGTTCCTTTCCTCCCCTGGCTCTTCTGTTCTCTTAAATGCTTGAGAACTTTATGATACTTCCATAAGCCACTTGTGCTTTCTAAAACAACAAAAAAGCCTTAATTTGTATGGGGGTCCATTGCAGTCTGTTTAAGTGCAGGAAGGTCCTTGCTAGTGTCAGATCCACCAGAGAATAAGTCAGGTGAAAATGTTGACAGGAGGAGATGGCAGGTGAATAGGGATTCTGGAACTCCAATTTCTTGTGATAATTTCTTAAATCTTATATGCTGTTGGACTGATTTGGTGGTTACATAGTAAATTTAATCTCAGTACATCTTCACTGTTATCAGGAGGTGCCAGCCATTTGTTCTTATTCCCTGACTTTCTTGGCATTAGTAATTGAATGGAAGTGTGGTGAGCCAAACAAGGGAAGTAATGTAGTTCAGTGTTACATGGGTGCTATTCTTGGCATGAGAGGTGTGGCAGGGAAAAAGAAGCTGGGATATGAGGGAAGGGTATTCTTGTTTTACCAGCTGAATAGATCAGTTGAGTTGAAATGACCATCTAACGATGGCCTGAGTGAATAAAAAGCACTTGATTATTTTCTTGCTTAGGTGATATGTTCCCTAATGCAAAGTTGCATGAATCTGCTGCCATCTACTTTGATGTTTTCCTCCACAGTCTAAAGTTTTACCTTTTTTAGCTGAAAAATCTATGCCTGATCAGAACATCTTTCAATTCCTGTATAAATTAATCAAAACTTCAAAACATTAGAGTTTTAACATTGTTGTTTTACATCATAAATTGTTAGCACCACAGTTCAGTTGTATTAAATAGCAGAACTGTCAACAATTGCCATGCAGGTAGCATCAGAAAAAACAGTTGATGTGTTGTGCCCTGTGATTCCAGGCTTCATTGTTTTAATCTAAACTTGATGCCTGGAGTAAAATATATTGGGAGGTCATTTGTTTGTTTGATTTGGTTTTGGTGTGTTTTTTTTTTGTTTTGTTTTGCTTTGCTTTACTTTGTTTTTGTTTGTTTTGTTGTTTTGTTTTGTGTTTTTTTCCAGAGGGTGACTGAGGCAGTAGAGGAACATCTGCAAAGTGACATAAAGGCATGGAACATAATAAATGAGTGCTGGTGTTTTGAAAATCGTGTCTCTAGTGCTCTGTGTTTTGTAAGCTCTGCTCCCAAGACTGATGCAGAGAGCTTTTTACACAATTCAGAGTTCTTACACTGCTCTCTTTGGCAGTACTGGCTCATGCTTGCCTCTGCTTACTGCATTTCAAGGAAGCTGTTTTCAGAGATAAATTAGGATTCTGATTTGTGAGCCTATGGTTGTTCAAAGAATGGGTTTTAAATAACTTAAGCAGAAATGTTTTTCTGATTTTCACTGTAATATTGATACCAAATTATCAAGCTGTTTTCAGTTATAGCGTAACTTGCAAAACGAAGTTGTTAAAGTCAGGAGAAATATGAATAGGTTGTGCTGTTCTGTTTTGGATTTGTTGCTTTCCCAGTACAGTCATGGCCTCTGGTGCCTCACTGATTAAAACAAAAAGGTAGTTCCTTCCTAAGTATTTTGTAATTATTGGTAGATGGTTTTGGTATTTAAAAAAAACCAAACAGAGCTGTGTCACGCAAGTTGTGGTTTCTAGGTGGAATGGCTGGATTTGGGCATAGAAACAATTATTTTTCAAAGGTAATTCTTAAAATTGGTATTCATTGGAATTCTGTGGTTTAAGACAAGGCACAGGAATTGCATGTTAGCTTTCTGGAATGTTTCTTCATAATGCTAAAATAAGTTGTAATTGCTTCATTAATGATTCAGTTATTAAATTGAAAATGTTTTCCAGAACACCTCGACCTGTTGTTGTAGAACCAATGGAGCAATTTGATGATGAGGATGGACTCCCAGAGAAACTAATGCAAAAAACACAACAATACCACAAGTAAGTTGCAGTTAGCTTTATTTTATAAAACATGTTTTATGTACTTAGTTAACTTTGTAAATACACACTAATTTTTACTTTGGAGTTTGTGTACCAGGAAGTAGTGCTTTGTATGTTGTTCTGTTTTGTGTCAAAGGATTAAACAGGGCTTTCTAAAATTTCCTAATCACAGTAAAATTCAGACTTGGCTTGTTGGTTTAACGTTTTGTACATTTACTGCAGTAGAGAGACTCTTGGCCTACACTCTAGTCAGCGGGAGTTTGTTGCCAGCAAACCATAATCTTTTATGGATTAGGGATGTGGTCTAATCCTGCAGAGATTTTGAATACCCACAGATCTTTGTGTTCTCTGAATAGCCCCTTAACTGTTTGCAGCCTCCCTGGTGTGTAAATCTTTGCAGCTTCCACAGTTCAGGTAAAACTTGGAGCATGACATGAGAAAGTCAATCTTGATCATGAGACCCAAGTCCCCTAATCTGACAATACTAATTTTAATGTTATAATTTGCCATTCATGTTGCTTGAATCTAAAATGTTTATTTTGGTAAGACTTTAGAACACCACTTCTTAAAAATTTGTCACTGTTGGGTACAATATTAGTGTTAGAATGGGAAATGCGGGCTCATTTTAATGTTTACAGGTTATGGCTAATATTCTGTTGTGCTGTTTATTAAGCTTTAATATTTATTTAAATAACTGGTTTTATGAATTGACCACTTGCTTTAGAGGGCTGAACACAGATAATCTAGTGTTGCATCTTAGTATTTTGTAGTGATGTCAATACAAATTGTTATCTTAAAATTAAATAAATAGAACCTTTATTTGGACAATTTTTGGGAAATTGTCTTTTTACTTGTCTTAATGTCTGATTTAAGCTTTGTCTGGTTAAGAATGTAGTCATCTGACAGGTTGATAAAAAGTCAGATCTACACTTGAAGTGATTGTTTATACATTATCTGTCTGTTACAGCTATTGATCTAAATGTGTCCTTCTGTACATTTTTACTGCAAAATTTTTATTAGGGAAAGAGAACAGCCTCCACGCTTTGCTCAGCCTGGAACATTTGAGTTTGAGTATGCTTCACGGTGGAAGGCTCTTGATGAGATGGAAAAGCAGCAGCGTGAACAGGTTGACAGGAACATTAGAGAAGCCAAAGAGAAACTAGAGGCAGAAATGGAAGCAGCTAGACATGAGCATCAGCTAATGCTGATGAGGCAAGGTAAAACCACATAATCTACTAGTATTAAATCTGTTTTGTCACAGATTTTTTTTTTTGTGTGTGTAGCATATTGGGCTGTATACTTGGGCATTTTGCTGGCCACTATTTAATTAAATGTATTTAACTGAGAAAAAGGAAGGAATACTTCTCTGTGCACATATTCCTTGATGATTTGCAGAAATTTTTTAAAAAACTGAAAAAGAGGGGTTTGTCTAAGTCTGTTTTCTTCACTTTCTAAATTTGTCTTTAAGAAAAAGTTTACTTAGCCTGTTTTCCTTGAATAGGCACATGTGCTTCCAGTGTAGAGTCATGCTGTTTTTATAAGGTCTTGTACAGAGTATAAAGTCTTATGCAGAAGATAATAATGTGAAAACATAACTATGTTATAACAAAAAAAGCATAAAGTCTTACAGAGTGTGATAACATAGAAAACTGTTTTGAAACGCTAGATAGTTGCTGCAGGACCTGAAATGACAACTGTTTCTTGATTTATTTTCCAAGAAAAAATATTGAAGCATTAAGTTTCCTTGTAAGCACGGGTGTATATTACAGGTGAGGAATGTGCATGTTAATATGATCCAGAAATACTGCTGACAATGCACAGTACCGCCCTGCCTTGGCAGTTAGACACACATTGTAGTGTGTGTATGTGTGACTGAGATTTCTAATGATGATTCAGTGCTTAAGATACAGCTTGGATAACTCTCCTGTTGACTTATCTAATTATTAATATTTAACAATGCTAATGATCCAGTTCCAGACAGAACTCATACTCTTTAATTTTCTTCAAATTTATTCACTTGTTTCCTATAGTTGAGGGTAAGGTTAGAGATTACTTTTTCTTAACTACATGTCTTAGTTAGCTGTTAAACTGAGACAAGATGACAGTGGTCTCTTCATTAAGATAGAAAAGCTCTTGATGGTAAAACATAGGAAAACATGTTAGGTATGTTTTTGGATATTAGAGTTTCTTTGAAGGAGAACATGAAGGAAAAGGTATTCTGCTTCTTGAATATTTGTTAAATGCCAGTTTTATATGAAAAAAGAGAGAATTATTCTTTCCGTTAAAGAGCCACTAAAACCTTTGGTGCTCCTATTCCAGTGAGGAAATGTGGGGTTTTTTAGTGTAGGAGTTTTTTTTCCCCTCACAGTTTGGTTAGCAGAGTACTTCTTTGGTACCAGATAACTTAGAATTTTGTTAAGATAGTTAGGTTTCTTCTTAGTCACCTGCCGACATTTAATTTCCAAGCTCTAGAGATAAGTAAGTATTCCTTCTGTTTTAATCTTCTCAATTCTTAAGTATGTATAAAAATAAGGTGGCTTTTTTCACTTGTATGTATTTTCAAAAATTAGCTGCCTTTTGTTGCTCTGAGTAGTGTGGGTCTGAGTTCATGCCATGTCAAGAATATTGATTATATTAATGAGATTGCATCCCAGGATTCTGTAGAAGGATGCAATGAAGTTTCTAAGGCATCACAACCTAGAATTAATATTTTTGTATCCCTGGTGCACAAAGTCAAACTTAAACATGTGTTGAAGCAATCATTATGAAATAAAGTATAAAATATCATGTTTAAATTGTGTAGGAGTTAGAAAGAAGACAGGAAGGATGAGCTTACTGGTCCATATACTGTTGAAAGTGAAGGTTGTGTTGAAACTGCTTTACAAGAACTAGTAGGACTTGAACTCTAGAACATGTTGGTTTGAGTACTCACGTTCTTATTGTGTGATATTCTGAAGGTAGATTTAATTCGATATGTGTAATTTTTCACTTTTAAGTGTCATATTTTGACAGACTGAGTCAGAAGTAATTTGTAAAGCAGAATACGTGTTTCCACGTGTAAGTAAATTGCATGGTATTTCTGATCTATGTACTGGTGGTATGCATCAAACATTTGTAAATACTCATAATGATGGTTAAATAGATTATGAAAGTACTGGAACACGTGGATGAATTTAATCAGAACTTATTTTTTAACCAATTATATAGAAGTTGGGCATTTATTTTTCATCTTTAGAACCTAAAAAATCAGCAGCTAGAACTACTTACAAGTGTTTGTGGAATTGATGTTCCAGCTTGTAGAATTAACTGCTGAGGTGAGAAAACTTTGACCTTCTGCTCTCTGCTATGTAGAAGGTTGATGATAGAATGAAGACCTTGCCCTTTTATAAGCACAAGAAAGTGCAGAGGCTAATAATAATGCTCTCTGTTTTCTTTTTTACCCACAGCTGCTTTAGCGCAGATTTTTTTCTGTTCAGAGAAATGGCCTGTCAGTCAAGAATTACCATCACTGCAGGTCTTTTAATATGAATGGCTCTTGTTGTGCAGAGTTTGAACTTCTATATCTGTAATTTCACTGGGCTTGCTAAGGCTTTCTCTCAAGATTTTGCAGTTGTCAGATGATACTGAATCATAATTTGCTATATTGAACTTTAAAAATACTAACAGTTTCAGGAAAGGTAACATAATCACAACTATGCTATGGAGAAAAATTAAAAGGGTGTTGCTGTTCTACTAGGGATGTTGAGAATAACGACATAGGGTTTTGGTCCAGAAGGATAGAATAGAATCCTTTATTAACTCAGACTCATTTATGTAACTTAGTTTGCTAGAATGGCTAAGGCCATTGGTCCTTTGACCATCCACCTCTTAGAGTGATTGGCTAATCCTCACAACACCCATTTCAAAATATTTTCTCCAGTGTACCATAACAAGACTCTGCAGGTGTTAGATAAAGTCTTGGTTTACACAAACCTCAAACTGTTTTCAGTTACCTTGTGTGAGAAAACAAGAATTTCATAGGATGCTGGAAAATTTCTCTGCTGAAAGCTTTTCAGTAGCCACAAAAGAACAGTGAAAAAAGTAGAGTGCTATGCCTTAAGAACAAAGGAGAGTAAATGATAAATTTGTAATAATTAGTGGTAGAGAGAATGTAGGAAATCTTGTGTCTGTGTGTCCAAGAAATAGAGAATGCTGCATAAATTTGAAAGAACAAAGAACTGAAAAGGAAACATCTTTTCCCACAGTGGACAGAATGGGTTGCGTACAGAATGGGTTAGTTTTTGATCTCAGTAACACCCTGAAGCAACTTAAAGGTTTATTTTAAAAGAAAAATACACTTGTACTCTGAAATAACCTGAAAGCTATTTAGAAGGAAAAAAAGAGTGTGCTTGTGACACTGCCCAACAATCAGGATACCAGTGGCCAGGCCTCCTATGGCAAGCATAGCTGGAAAGAAGCAGCCCTCAGACTTTGTGATTTGAGTGAATCTTCAGTATAGTCATATTCCATTGACGTGTGAAATGTGTTAATTTTGCAGAAGAAAATGGAAAAGCAGTCCTGTAAAATGTGCTTGAGAAGTGACTTCAAATGGCAACAGAGATGTTGTGAGAGTAAAAATTGGATGATCTGCTTTGCTCAAAAAGAAAACAAATACATGATATTTTGGCAAAATATGCTGGCCGTTGTAGTTTTTGGATATTAAAGTAAAATTTTAAGTTGTAATAATTTGTGTTGATGCACATTTTGAGGAAAGTGATTTCCATAACTAAAAAGGTATTTTAATTAATATAGTGAAGAAACGTGTAGAGAAAATATGCAGAGTAGTTGAACTAAAGCATAAAAGGCATGCAATGCGTGGTGTGGTAAAATGTTACTTGTGGTTTGTATAAATAATATCACGTGGCCAATATCCTATGAAGTTAAAAAATACAGAACTGCTTTCTAACAAATGATAAAATTAATGTTCATTGAAGAAAGCATAAATTCCCGGGCAGAAATAAATAATGTGACTGGTCAGCAAAAGTAATTATTATGAGTTATGTCCTGCTTTTTAAGATAATTTTAAGTGCTTCTTAAATGGCTATGGCTGTGCCTTTTTTGTGGGGTTAAAAGACTAGTCATTTGTAAGTTGCAGTAAGCAGAGTCCTGATAGATGTTCATGGAGGTTCAGACTTCATGCACCTGAAGTTCATACCACTTTTTCTGTTGTTTGCCACGTAGTGGTCTGCAATAGGTAGCAGAGAGTATAAAAGTCCATAAATATTGCAGTGATTATCTTAGTAATGTGACTTTAGCAGTATACAGCCTTGTGAGAAAATTGATGCCCTGCCCTAGATGCAAAACCAGGATGTGATTTAAGGGATTGAGAGTGTTTTTTTAACTTTTCTTTGAGAATTTAAGATTTCTGTTTCCGTAACCTGCTCTGGAGGCTTTGCCTATTTTGTACCTTTCTGTGTTTGTAAGCTACAGATCCAGTGTTTTTTCAAGTACTAGACTTAGCTTTATGGAAAGAGATGAGTTAAATGCATTGAAAATTTTGTTTAAAAAATGGAATGTTAGAACTGTAATCTGACAGTAATAAGAAGTCTTGTGTTGCCACATTATTGATTGACAGCTTGGATATTTATATACACTTTTAATCCTGTTAGATCTCATGCGTCGTCAAGAAGAATTGAGGCGTTTGGAAGAACTTCGAAACCAAGAACTTCAAAAACGCAAGCAGATACAATTGAGGTATTTTGTCTTGTACTGTGCAGAGATGTGGCATGTAGCTGCTGTAGGCCCTCATGAATTTAGATGTGTTGGCTAAACTTGCTTTTCAAAAGCATAATGTATGATGTTTCTGATAATGTCAATATAATACTAATATAAAAGAGTAATTTCAAATGTTGCTTTTTTTTCACTTATTTCAGCTCTGCTAGTTTTGTTGTAAATTTCTGAGATTTCTAAATAGCATAGAAATGTCTTAGCCAATTTTTTTGTTTCATATTTATTTTAATGTGATTGAAGCATTGCTGTAATAGATAGAACATGCTTCTAAATTTTATGGGCAGTGATCTGCATTATAGAATCATAGCATTGCAATCTTATGGTCTGACAAGGGATTTTGGAAGGTATTTTCACTTGATGTTCTAGTATCTTGCAAAGAACTTTTCTTTAAAAATCTAATTTATGCAAATAATTGTTTTAATACCTGTTATAAAATTTAAGAGAATAGACATTGTGTCATACTATTGATTTGTACTTTTTGTGTTAAATATCACAATAAATGTCAATAAGAAAAAGAGAACAGCACAAACAAATCTGAGAATTAAAAATGTGTCTTTTGGCAATATCGAAATGTTTTAATCCATAGTGGCCTTTTTAAAAACTGGAATATTTTAGCCCATTTAACAATATATACCTGGAAGAGAAGGTATAGAATGTATTGGTATTGACATTACTTGTATTCCAGTTTAAAAAACCCCTCTGAAACATTGAAAGTACTCACACTCCTCAAGTTGAGTAGATTAGTGCCTTACACTGTGTAAAAAATAATTAACGAACCATTCTGTTCATGTGCTTGATCGTACCTCTTGAGACTGAATGCAAGCCTGAACAGATCAAGAGGCTAAGCTGACATAATTTTGAAAAATATCCTAGACATGAAGAAGAGCACAGACGTCGTGAAGAAGAGATGCTACGCCAGAGAGAACAGGAGGAATTACGACGACAGCAGGAGGGAGGATTTAAGCCAAATTTCATGGACAATGTAAGTACAATTCTATGGTGAAACATGCAAAAGAATTTTATTATGTTATTTTTATACTAGTTATTGAACTGCCATCTTCTTGTTGGCTGTTTTCTCTTCAGTATTTCATTGTTTTCCTGAGTGAATTGCTACATGTTCAGTACTGTAGTTACTCTCTTGTATGATGACATCACTGTTATTTTTCCTACAAGCTGGTGATGTAACACTTCTGTTAAGTGAAGGTGTTCAGATACTAATTTTTTTTACTTGTGAATTGAAATGTTTCAGTAAAATAATTTTTCTAAGTGGGAGGTGATGGGAATCACCCATCCCGATGTTTCCATCAGGAAGTCCCCTACTCTGCCTGAAGGTGTAAATTCTGGACCAGTTCACGCTGTTAAGATTGTTTGAATTACTGGTTTTGGTTTATGCTTAACTTACTAAGAATAATATACTTAGAACAAAAAAGGCAATGTTATTTTTGTATGGAGCCTGAAGTCACTCTCCCTTTTTGACCCTGTGTAAAACTAGGTATGGAGAGCATCCAAATCATTATTCAAGGAGACTCAAAGTTATGAAGGTGGGGGAAAATTTGTCCTCCTGCTACAATCTGTAATTTTTTTATATTAGTAATTTAGGTATGCTCTGCCTCTAAAGACTCATCCCGTGGGACTAACAAAAGGGTGCTATCAGAGGAGTCAGCTTCTAAATGATTTTGATCAAAGGGTATGACTTTTTTCCTATGGACCAGATCAGTTAAATGAATGCAAACCATTTTACAAATGCTTTGGGTTCTCATGAGTAGGACACCTTTTACTGTTACAGTTATTCCTCGTGAGGAAACAATGAATAAGCAATTCACACAAAACTCTTTTATATTATTAAAACAACTGTAGTCCACTGAAGGAGATTCTGCTCCTTTTCACAGGTGCAACTCCATACATCAATCAAAAATTCTCAGCTACTTCCTGAGGAAGAAAAACCTGTTTTATATTCTGTACCATAAAATTTTCTGTAGGGTTGGGAAGAATTTATTATGTATGTTCTGAGGCATCCTAAGAGATGTTAGAAAATAAATGTTTTCCTGTTCTCAGCAGGACAATTTCCCACTCCTCTGCCCCTTAGTGTTTTTAGTAAAGATGGGGAGGAAGCAAAATAGTTCCTTTGATTTTAGTAACAAATATCAGTTGTTTTTACTCACTGTGTTTTGAGGGACTTGAATTCAAAAGCAAGTAATGGTAATTTATTTCCCTATTTTCTCACTCTAAAAGAAAACTGCTTTTAGCACATCTTTTCTTCAGGGTTATGAAGACCAAGAATGCAGAACTCATACTGTCCTTTAGCATGTTCCAAATATTATTAAGCATACTTGGGTAAACAGCATGTAACAGTTGTCTGATGTAATTTAGAAGCAGTACTTACTGATAGTGACTTCTCTAGTGCCAAATGTGAAATTTTGTTTCACTGTAATATCTTAATGTAGCATCTTTTGGGGTTGCCTGACTTTCTGACCCCGTAAGCTACTTGGCAAAATTTCCTGACTCATCTGTGAAACTTATGCTTCTTGCTGCAGAGAGCTGCAGTAATAGGAAGCTGGGGAGCCAGCCCACAGCCCGGGGATGGCAGTAGCTCCCTCAGATTCTATTGCTGTTAGGAGATTGTGGCCTATGTTCTGCAACTTGGAGTGGGGAAAACTAGATATTGTTGGCCACCACAGCCTTCACTGGTTTTATTCTTATATCTGTCTTGAGATAATAGTAATTAGTCTCTGTGCTTAAATTGCTTGCCACAGTTTGTCCATCCTTGTTGCTGATCTACATTTTAAAATTCCAAACCCTATATGAATAGAAACTGTTAATGTCAGTGTGCTGGACTTCACAGAAACGTAGAATAAGAAGGGGAGTAGTTCAAATGGGAAGCACTTCAATCACTATGCATAATTTTTATGACTTCTATCAATCAAAATTTTTGGAGGGGAAAGGTAAAAGGTGGATGAGTGCTTTTGCCCTCTCATGTATTATTGAAATTGTGTGTTCAGCTGGACCTAATTAATACACTGCAAGAATATATAGATATAGTTTTGCAGTAACAGCCCTACCAAAAGCGTTTTAAGTTATATATAAAGGAATATAGAGTACAGGTGGGGTTGTTTAAACATCATATGAAATTAAAGTGGGATATACAATAATAAATGAAAAAAATGTATTCTCTAGACGAGTATTTAGTATTCTGGTTACATCTTGCCTTAGGTTTTACTTCTAATGCTCTTTAAACTTTAAAAGAGGAAAATTGAAACAAAATTGCAAGTGATGTGTGTGCTTTCTTTAGCAACACTTTTTAATCCGGGCAGCTGTGTGACTAAGCATTCCTGTCTTTTTATAAATGCTTGTTTTAAGATGTTTTTAGATAACTGCAGTTATGTAGTGTGAATGGGAATTGAAAAAGCCTTTGTATTTTGCAGCAGACAAAAACTGTAAACCTATTCTGGAGATTGCAAATCTGATTTCAACTTAGACATCAAATCTGATTTCAACTTAGAATTTCTTATACAACTAATTTGTTTTTACTAATAGTTGCTTACCATGAACAAATTCTATCTTGCACTTATACTCTCAGATTACTACTGTACATGTACTGAGAAAGTTATTGTCTATTTTCAGAGGTTAAAAGTTGACTCTTGGTAAGAATTGCATTTTTTGATCCTGTTGGATAGTTTTTTACCATATAAAGTCTTGATAAGCTCTTTTGGCATAATACTTACAACATATTAGTCTTCTGCCAACATTGTATTTAGTAGGACAATAATAATTGTTTCTAATCCTTGTTTTTGTTTCTTAAAAGCTTTGAAAAATAAGCTTCCTTCACTTATATCCTATCACTTTTTACTGGTCAGTCTAAAACAGGAAGATAAATGGTAAGTGTAATGGCAACCAGAATTGGACCCTTTCATAATAAGGCTGGAGTATTAGACTTTCCTGTTGAAAGTTTCTTTCTGTCTCATTTCCTAACTAACTAAACTTGGATTTTTAAAAAATATATCTACTTTCAAAAAGCATCTTGTAATCAAGTTTAATGCAGCTACCAGTTACTTGATTTTGTTACAGATGATAAAAATATTTTCTGTGAGAGGATGTCTTTTCCTGAAGTATTCTTGTTGCTGGTGAGGATGTACATTACAAATTTGATTGCACTGATTGTTAATCTAATGGGCAGCCTGGTGATGCCTAAACAATTTATTAATCTAGTTGTGTGATCTCTATGAGATAAACTATTAATAAACACTTTCATATTGGTTAGGGATTTTCCCTTCCTTTCTAAAAGTCAGTTAGTTGAAATGTGCTGTTGTAACTCAATAATTTATATGCATTCTGATTTCACAGTGGCTTAATTGGGAAACTTGTTTTCCGCTAGTATTTTGCTAATTTTTATTTTGCACACATTCTTCTGGCTCAAAGAGGAACTTGCTGATGGTGATTTATTTTTCAACAGCACACATTTTTTTAAAACAGAAAATACTTCTGAGTGCCAGTAATACATTAATTATTCGAATATGCAGTGGTTATTATCCAGTTAGATTTAGCTCGCTTAGATTTATTGTTGAATCTCGATCAGAGCTATTTTACAAAACAATTCCAGTTCCAAGACTTGCTTTTATTCATGCCACCAACTTAGTGGTTTGGTTTTAGTGTACTAAAGTAGTTTTCATGTGTCTAGAACAGAGACCAAAATATATAGGAGTTGTAGTCCTAGTTTTGATGTGCACAGATTTACTTCTGTAGTAACACTGTGAAATAGTGTCGGGTGGATATTGTGCTTAGTGAAACAATAGCTGCAATTCCAGCCTAAAACTTACAGCTCTTCTTACTGATGGTTTAAAGAGGGAATTGAGACTTTTGGATGTCCTTGCCCACCTCCCTCCAAGGAAAACCCCTTTTTGAATGTGTAAGGGACTGTTTCTCGAGAATTCATCAGTTTCAACTTTTGAATGCTTGCTGTTTTTTCATGTAAGACTTTGTATATTAAATAATTTCCTTTTTAATCTCGTAGTCTTTTCAAGAATTATTTCTAGATGTTGTTTTGCTTCCCTTTAGTTTTTCTTGCAGAAGCATTGCTCTCAAGTATGTTGAGTAATTATTAGCATAAAGTGTCAGCCCCTAAAGCAGTGGAGATGCTTCAACAGCAGTGACTGTAGTGGATTTGGATCAAATGCTGTAAGACGGATGAGAGTAAGAAAGTAAAAAAGCACATTGCAAAACAGCAATGAAGTTTATAGCTTCAGGAATGCCGTCCCAACATAGTTTTTGTTCTAAGAGTTTGGTCCTTTGGAGCAGTTTATAAATGTAGTTTTCCATTTCTTACTGTTTGGAGCCTTATTGAGGCATGTCTTATCCCTCACTTCTATGTTCACTTACAAGTTAAGCATTAGACACGTTTGAAGCAAGACTATCTGTTAGATTTCTTTGAACTTCAGTAATTCAGGAGTAGATTTTTGCATTTCTTGCCTCTTTAAGTGAATAGAACTGTATTTTCATCCCGTCTTCTCATAGCACTGTGCTCAAAAGCTCCAGTAATGTAAGCAGTTGGAATTTTCACTAAATGGTGAATTGTTTCCTATCTTACTCAAAACTAAACTAAGGCAGATGCCCAATAAAAAAATTAATAAAACGTCTCCAAGAATCTTTTCAAATTCGATATGTTTTCTAACAATAAATGTTGGTTATTTTATCCTGACAGCCTTGTATACATAATGAAGCTAATGGTGGTGAAGTTTTTTGAGTTCGTATGAATAAAATCTCAGTTTCTTACTCCTTTATAAAAGTTCTTTTGTAGAATGTGATTGGGTGAGATGAATTTCATCCTTACTGTAGTCCAGCATACATAGTTCATGTGTGATGCCTGAAAGGCTTTTTAAGGTAAAACTAGCTTGGAAAAAGACAAATCATTAAATGTAGAACTAAAAGACACCACCCTGACAAAATACTCCTGCTCTTCTTGGCAGTGGTATTACTTCAGCGGTCAAGTTTCTTCCTATGCGTAAATCAACATAGGAAAGGCCTTTGAGCAAGCTGTTTATAAATACGCAGTTTGTGTTTTTGTGGGCAGTCCTAGTTTTGACAGTAACACTAAACTATTTTTATTTTTTCAGCAGTGATATGCATCAGTAGACAGATTCTTAAATCATGCATTTATTCTGTTCCTTGGTGTTTTGGATACTAAATTTGTTGCTTTGGACAAGAATAGTACTTCCTTAACAAGCCTTAAAATACTCAGTTTATATTATTTTCAGAAGCTAAATAAATTCTTTTCAGTCTTTAATTACATTGTCAGGTAGAAAAAAAGTGTTTAACTGTCATATCTGCTTTTAGTATGAAAAAGCATTTTGCATGAAAATCAATCCAGAATTTCAGGTATCTTTTTGTAACATATTATGTGCTTATATACATTAAATGAGGGTATTTGTAGAATAAGATCTGTTTCATGTTCATTTTAGGATAGTTCATAATTGGTTTTCTCGGTCATGTTTTTATGTATGTCAAATATGCTACTTAAAGTAACTTTTCAATAATGGAGCAAGTAATTAGTACAATATTATGTTTCATTTATAACTATGTTTCTGTATGTGTGACCTGTGAGTATTTAGGCAATGTGGTATTTCTGTGTTATATTTAGGAGACTAATCTTTTGCTCTGTTGCAGTATCTTCTAATGTTTGCACAAAGTGCTTTGGAAAGTATTAATATGGACTTTATGTGAACTTGCAAACAGAACGAGTGACTTTTATTCACAATTCACAAGTAATTTTTATACTTTAATGTGCTGTCAAATGTGCGTAAATCTCCAGTATGAATTTAAGTGTTGTGATACTGCTTTTAAGCTTTCCCAAATTTGTTCTTTTCTACAGTAATTGATGCAGAATTTTGTGTTCATACTTCTTTAGAGTATCTGGTTTTCTTTATAACCTTATGTTCTTTCAGTAAGATTGATGATCAAGAAACTGATGCTTATGAAATCGCAAAATGACATTAGTCTTTGTTGGTCTTGGTGTGTCATGAAGCCTCAGCTGTAGCAGATGCCATTTTTGTTCAATTATTGATAGAAGGACCTCCAATGCATCTGTGCTTGTTTATAGAATACTCCACTTGTGTACTTAGCTGTTTCATGGATTTTACAGATAAAAAAGAAAAAATCTAATCAAGAGCAGATTTATTAAGTCTATATTCTGTATTTTACTATAGTTTTTGAAAATTGTTGCTGCTCACAATTTAAATAACATCTACTCATTCAACTTAAGTTACTTGAATAGAGTTCTTCAGTTTTTCATATTCCAACAAGTAAGAATAAGGCTTTTATAAATAACTTAAAAAAATTCTTTGTTGATGTGTTTGATAAATGGCATATATATTTGAAGAAGCTAAAATTAATATTTGCCTTAATAATTTTCGTTTTTTCTTCCTCAGCTACTGGAGTTAAGTTTGACTTGGAGTATTTACCCAGACTAAGAAGAAACTAACTTTCAGTTTCAGTTGTCTGCTTGGTACCTATTTCAGACTCATCTACCTCTCTAAATCCTATGATCTTGCTTGGTGGCCCTTGAGACTTGCAACCAAAATAAGTTCCTCTGCTTAGAGAAGTTTATCTTTGCTCAAGGGATCTGTGTTTAAAGAAAGAATAAAACGCCCAAGAAGCAATAAATGAAGTTCCTGTAGAAATAGTATGTTTGGATGCGAGGAAACCTGTTAATGGGTCTGTTGCATAGTGTGAGGGAAGCCTGTTTAGCGACGTGGTATCTCGCTCAAGCCAGTGCCTTCCAAGTAGATTTTTTTCTTGATGTGACCTTTTGCTTAGCCTCTAGTATTTTGCTTCAGTTGCTCTCACAGAGCAGAAAGTTTTAATAGTGATAGTGCAGTAAACTGATAGAAATAGAAACAAATAGAAATTAACTTTGGGCTGTTGCCTGTCTATGGATACCAGGCTGTTATTTTTAAAATTAAAATATTTAGAATTTTGCTCATGAATATTTCACAAGCCTCCTTTGTCAAAGTAGTTTTTTTTTTCTTATTACTGGAGGTAGTGCTTGTTTTAGGTTACTAAATCTTCCATGAGGAAAAAGCAGTTTAAATCTGATACTTCTGTCTTCCTTCAAGTACACTTTAATTGTGCAGAGATTGGGTATTACTTTTCCAATTAATTAGCACTTTTAATAAATAGTGGGTTCTGGTAAATGATGAGTTTTGGTAGACCTGTTTTGTAACTGTTGAGATGGGGAGATCAACAGAAACTAAAGCTTGAAGAGTCAATTAAATATATCTTAAGGTTTGCCATTCGAAGATGTTTCTGCCTGAGCATAATCTTAAAATCATAGCATGGTTTGATTTGGAAGGGACCATTAAAGGCCATCTAGTTCATTGCCTCCTGCAATGGGCAGGAGCATCTTAAACTACTTAAGGTTGCTCAGAGCCCCATCCAATCCACTCCTTAATGTTTCCAGGGATGGGGCATCTACCACCTGTCCGGGCAACCTGTTCCAGTATTTCATTGCCTTCACTGTAAAAAATTTCTGCTTTAGACTTAGTCGGGGTCTATCCAGTATTAGTTTGAAACCATTACCCCCTGTCCTATCACAACACGCCCTACTAAATATTTGTCACCATTTTGATTTCCTACAGTGGCTTCTGGGTCATTAGTTTAGGCATAGAATTGTGTAGGATGAAAGAAGGTTGGTATTAGTTTTGTTCTGCACATGACATGAAGCACACTGCTCTTACTGCAGGTCCTGAATGCAGTTTGGGTTATCTGCTTATGAAAGGATAGCTGGTAGTTTTCTGTTCCAAATGCAGTTACATGAAAGATCCAGAAAAGACAGTATGATGTTGAAATTAGGTTCTTCAGGCTTTGTTTATCTTCTTATATGCTTCTGGTTTTTATAATGCATTTTAAATGTTATTTACTTAGGGAGTCTTCATGTTTGTGTCCCCCACCATGTCTGATTTATTAAACATTTGTTTTAGCTATAGGGGAACTTCTGAGTTTGGGTGAGAACCAGCTATTGGTGTTTGTCTCTATTATTTGGGTGGTTCCCATTGTGTCCCTAACATAATTCTGACCTTTGGGTCTATTGTCCATAAATAAAATAGTGGTTTTTGTTGGATATTTTTGATGAAACCAGACACTGTAGCTTAAGAGTGTGTGGACTTGGGTTAGGGTATTTAGCTAGAAAGCAATGTTTCTTAATCTGTTCGGATTTATTCTGATGACCGGTTTCTTAAATTGTTGATGCAAACACTAGAATTGCCTGGTAGAATGTATTATTTTCATCCGTCAGAACTTCGTTTCTGTAAATTACAAGCATCTTCCTCATTCAAGTCTGCCTCATATTGTTCCAGTTTTTCAGAAAATGGCCTACAAGTTTTATAAAACAACTGTGGGGCGTGGCTTCATGCAGAAAGTTTCACTGATGCTTCTCTGTTTATATTTGCCTTATGTTTTCATGTGCTGTATGTGTGGACAGGCCATAAGTTAATTGGAGAAATCTTAAACATTGTACAATTCTGGCTGTAAGCAACATCCATAACATATATAAAAGACACTATGTGGGTGCTAGAAGTTTCTCCTACAGGGCTTCTTTGTAGCTTTGAGAGACTTTGGCTTTCAGTTTCTTTTTGACAAATACTTGCGTATTCTAATTACTTGGCAACTTAAAATAGTTATGAGATAGCAACTAGAGTTGGACTGGTTTCTATGTTATAATTTAGTTGGCATATATAATATCAATTTGGTGAGGAAAAATTGTTAATGCAGAAGTCTGGTAAAGAGTCATATTTAGTGCACTGTGGCTGTAACTGGTGGTGCTTTTAAGTCAATTTTGCAGTCTTATAGTTGACACTTCAATTAAGAAGTAGATTTTTGTTGCCACTGGCCTCTACAGATTTTCACATAAACATTCTATGATAAAAGGTATTCTTGGCTGATTAATTTTTCTTCTAAGTAAACACTGATGACTTTCACTACATCTTACCCTTGAATCTTGCATTTGGGGAAAACTGTTCTATGACTCAATCCAGTGTTTACTCTTTAATATTTGTATAGCTTGGGTTTTGTGCAAGGAAAACATAACAATTTGGGAAATCTAAAATGCAGCATTATTCTATAAAACTTAATTTTCATTTTAGTATTCTAGTGCATTTCTGTATGAGGGTACAGTTAGCCCAGTATTTGTTACCAGTTAAGCAGGACTTCAAGTCCACACCCGCCATGGTAAATAGTGGAGCGTGTCTTGAGTAATTTGTACCCTGCCAGGTTGTCCGTTTTGGTATTTATCCACTCTTGACATATCTTCAGCTCCTATGAAACCAGAATAATTGTAAAATGCCGCATGAAATTCTCTGATATACCTCCGAAGATATGAATATTGTGAAAGTAGTGTAATTGTTACGTCTCAGTTGTGAACTTGGTGATATTATGTGTATTTCTTCCAGAAAGTACTTTTGTGGGTAAGTAAACAGTAAAGTGCCTTTGAAAGAACATTCGTATTATGTTCAGCCATTGATCTGTATTTAATTTATATTTTTAATTTCTTTACTGTTACTAAAAAGAGGAAGCTAATAGAAATGGCGGAAATGTTTTTCTGTGTTGGTTCCATGACTCTAAGATGGCTCTTAACTCCAGCAGAACCAGATTAGTTGGCAGAATTAAGAAGGTTGGTATTAAGGGAAGTGATATAATGGGATCTCACTTTTCAAAGGATTTCCAAATCTGTTGAAGGTGGTTATCTTTTCTAAGCACCTTTATCTTGCGAAAAATTATTTCTGAATTTTAGCTTAAAATATTTGCGATGCAGGTTTTTACCTTTGTTGTGAGTCTTAGTTGTTAAATAAAGGGGCACGTTTGCCAAAATGCCTTGGTACTTGTTTTCTCTTAAATCATCAACAGCAAAGGCATTTGGAAAAAGTATCTTTCTTTGCAGTTACATCCTCAGAGAGTGCTTCATATACAGTGAAGGAATATGGTAGGATTTTTCTTTATCTGAACAGATGATATGGTGATGATTGGAGGCATGAAATTAAAATGTTTGGATTTTGTTCCTAGCAACTGTATATATATGCAGTTTGTTTAGGGCCCGATTTTACCTTCTGTGTACATTCTTTTTGGGGGATGATGAATAACTTTTACGGTAAAGAAAATGAAAAATATTTTTAATGAGTTTTATAGATATTGTATATACAAGGTTTTACTGTCTTTTAACAAATGGAAATAAGAGAGGTAGGAGGATACCTCACAGCTTATATTAATGCAATGCCTTAAATGCAATATTAAAATTGTGAAGAAGCTAATAGCTGCAAGACAAAATAATGAAGCAGAAAAGCTATAAATTACAATAGTTCTGTAACCAACAGGATAGGTTCCATGGTATATCCTGGCTTCTTTTAGACTATTTTCTTTTTTGTTAACAAGTTAGATTGTAATTTGAATTTTTGATGTGTAATACATTCTGGAATTATGAGTTCTTGTGTAAAACAAAGCTGTTGCTTTGGTGTATATTAAATAATGATTATCTTTAACCTTTAGGATTAACCTTTTCTTTAATCTTTAGGATTATTAAATGTTGGCTGGTTGGAGATGTATCTCCTAAAGGTCTTTGTATTGAGAGTCATATTAGTGCAATTAAACAGCTTTCTTTTCCAAAATTGTTGGTGTCGACCTGACTTAAACATCACGTGAGGATTGATGTATCGAAAGGTAGCTAACTTTAGTTCAGGTTGGGTTTTGCATCCAGCTGTAAGAGAATGTTTTGATTTTGTCATTCTGGGAGGTTCAAAGCTGTTTAAGACTTTACTGTGAAAAAACCCTCCCCAAAACTATCAAGTTGTGTGTTTCGTAAAGTAGAAGCTAATTTGGCCTTAACAAAGACAGATCTTAAACTATATTCCATTTTTTAAAGATCAGAAATGGCTGGTATTAAAATAAAGGTGAATATAAGACAATGTGTAACTGTGTAACTTTCTGAAAATCATTTCTCCTAAATCTGTAAAAACAGAGTATGTGTGCACTTTCTGTCACAGACAAAACTGCAATCCGTTTCTGTATTTTACAGTGTTAGGGTTAGGTGATGCACTGAAAGGCTTTTCAGTACTTAGTTAATGAAGTTGGATAATGGAGTACTCTCCTACCCACTGTTTTATTAATCTGCGTAAAATATACTGGGACATGTTACAGGGTGTATTAAGACAGATGTTTTTGTTATGTTGTGGTAGCTTGTCTTGCACATGAATATTAATTTAGTATTAGGTTTTATTACAGTACACCTGTGATTTTAAGACATTGTTCAAGGTAATACAAGGTTCTTTTGTATTTTTAAAGAATAACTTCAACTTAAAATAGTAAATACTTTCAAGTAGTTTTAATTACATTTGTTTAATGTTGCACATTTTTTCTCTGTGGGGTTTAGCTGCCGAGGACTATCCTCAGCAACTGATGCAGAAGGAAAATGAGACCCTACAGAAGTTGAAAACTTTTTGTTCTCAGAGCAAAAAGAAGGAAGCAAAGATGTAGTGCAGAGAGGTTTTCCTCAAATACATCCCTATAATTTTCTGATAGTTTTAAAAGAAATTCCCCTATTCTAGTAAAATTGACTCTTCCTTTGCTATCTTATGGGAATAAGAGAAATACTTATGAAATGTACTGTATTAGTAATAATTTTTTTTTCTGTAATTACAGTTTTTACTACTATTAGGAATGTTTTCCTAATTTGTAGCATTTACTGGAATATGTGTATCTTATTGTATTTTATGCAATGCGTATTCCTGATTTTACCGATGGGATACTTTTTTCCTTTTTTTTTACTTTTTTGGGTTTTTTAGTGTTGAAACTAAATGAGTCCTCTCCATCAGCTTTATTCATGACTTGAGTCAGAAAGCAGTAAATTAATTGCCTTTATCTCCTCTAGTTGTTTTAGTGTGTTTTCTTTTAATTAGGCTTCCTATTTAAAAAAAGGACTCTCTAGTTTACTGCATGCTATATGTTTTATAGTTACATTTACTTTTGTTGTTATCTAGTTTAAAGTATTTGTGTAGCTTTCTGTGAAGTAAGAGAGCTTATATTTTTCTAGACTCTAGGGTGAGTGCTATCACTCAGTTTATAGAGTTTTGAGAAATTTAGGCTGGAAGACATTTCTGGAATCACCTGGTATGATGCCCAGCTCAGAGTAGGGATCAGCTCTGAATACAGACTTCAGTGCTCAGGAACACATACAAATTGGGTATTTTGGATCATCAGTATTTTTCATTTAAAATTACTTACTGCTATGGGATATGAATTGTGTGGGGATAATGTAATTTTAGGATCTTGCGTGGAGATCTTAATTGACGAACAAAGCAAAGACGGAAGGGTGAAAAGAAGGGGTGGATGGAAGAGAAGCCTTTTATTACTTGAACTTCTTACTGGCAGCTTAACTTCCAGTGAATTTCGTTATTGGAGTGAAATGGTAGACAATTCTGAGGAAAAGACAAATAATGCAGAATCAAAAGTATCCCCCAAATTCTAGTTTTGATTGCTAACTAGCAGCTTTAATAACTTGTATGATTTATTTCATGAAAATAGAGGTGTCTTTCAGTAAGTTACAATTTATGTAAGGTTTAAGGGCCTTATGTCACCTCAAGAGGTCTTTGGAAATAATTTTTCTTTTCTGGAAGGAACTTAATGAAATAAACCAGACTAGAAGGAGGTAATGAATTCTGGTAGGAGGTACAGCAATATCATACCTGTTTTGACAAAGATATAGTCTGTTAGAGAATAAAATTCATTTTTTGTGTTAATGACAACAAGTGAGAATCAACAGCACTATTAATTGCATTTTGCTCTATGCACACAGCCTAGATAAAGTGCTAATTAAACTTTTCATTTTCAACTTTATGGGGCAAGTGTTCTTTTCTTGCTAAGGCATTTTTTGGATGCTGTGTCTTAGCATTATTGAGGTTACTATACTATGAAATGTGAGTAAATAGTTGCATGTTAATTGGAAAGTGCATCTTCTCGCCACAAACCCTTGAAAACTGTCATCTTAACATTTCTGTTGATATCGTGCTTTTTGCTGTTCTAAAATTTTCCATTATGTCTAGTTCATACCATAATTTTTGACAGCTTTGTTACCATGAATATTGCATCACTTGGAGACAAGATTAATTTTCTCTGGGCTGCTGCAATAGCAAGACCTATTTTTAAGGAAAATAGTAGAGCTGGTTTGTCAGTTAAAAAATCAGGTTTATGACTATCTGTATTTTTACTTGCCATGTGAGAAGGAATTTGCATCTAATACATTGTCCTGTATCAATTCTTAGGTGTATTTCAAAACATTTAGTTTGATGGTTTTGAAGAACAAATTTAAAAATAGTGTAATATATTTAACAAACTCAGAAGAATCATCTTGGCCGTTCTCTATATATTTAGACTTCTCTATCAGTGGTGATTGAGGTGTAAGAACATAGCACATGATATGCCTCAAATACTTTGGAAATCTGGTTTCAAATACTTGGTGAAAGGGGAGAATCCATACTATATTAAATGCAAAATATATATTTTGAAAACCAAGGGTATTCAATATTTTGGTGTAGATCTACTTTTAACATTTGTCATTAAAATTAGTTGGAGTTGTGAGAAATACAATTTTTAATGCTTTTCTCTAAAGTAATTAGTAAATGTAATCCCATAGTTGCCATTGTAGCAGTTTTTCTAAAAGATTACTCAGATGAATTGGACCTTTTTGAAGGTTGTCTGCATTAGTAAATTCTGAAGTATTTTACAAGAATCCTGGCAACAAATAATTTGGAAAGGTTTGAGTTGTGTAAACAATGCTTTTACAACAGGATGTTTTTTGTTTGCTGACTTTTGTTTTTTGATAATGTTTTTTTCTGGTTTTCAGAAAGTTTAACTTATGTTTTCCTACACATTCTTTGTCTTATGGCTTTCTTTTCTCCCTATAATAGCATATCACCTGTTTTTCTTGTTCTCTTCCTGCTAAGATTGTTTTCCCAGGTACGGGTGGCTTCAGAGGTTCTTAATTACCCCACATATTTCTCTCTTAAGAGTTTAGCCCTATTCTCGTGCTGCTCAGTTTTAACTCCCTGTAATGGGTAGTTATGGGTGGCTTTGGGGAAGGGGCTGAAGCAGGCTGCTGCTGAACAGAAGAATGGGAAGTCATATAGTGAGGAAAAGAAGCTCTGAGAAGGTAACACTGTCATTGTTAAGGTTTGCAAAAGGTTTGAGTATCAGAAAATGAACCTCTCAGATGGACTGGAATTACCAACCAGCACTGGTTCAGCTATTCTGTCATACTGCCTGTTGGTATTCCTGTCTGTTATATTTTGGGCAAAACCCATGGACTAGTTGCCTTACCTTACCTTGTGTAACATGGTTATGCTCACATAGTAGAGAGCTGTCTAGGACACGATTTGTGTGTGACAGGACTGAATTTTTATTACCACCCAGGACTCCTCCAGATAGAAGTTTTGAATACATCAAACATCTAATGACATTAATGATACGTACTGTTGGTTAACATTTGAAATTGAGTATTTTCTCTGACAGGAAGTATAAATTTGCTAATTCTGTGTTAGGAGTACAGTAGAATTTTCCTGTGCTGAAAAATCAAGGGAACATGATATGTTTTGAACATGCGTCAGGAATAATTATAGGCAGCAGCAGCATCTTAATCTTGCAGGTGTGCAGATAAAGTAATAGGCAGCAGAGACCTTAATGCACATTTATGGATCTTGATTCTGAAATGCTGAAATATTTTTTGTACTGTAATAATTCAACACTGACGTTAAAGCTAAAAAAATAGCAAATAATGACTTCATGGTTTTTCTTACAAATGTTAAACTAGACTGAAAAAAGGTAGGTTATACCCATCTTTTTCTGTACTTCAGTGAATTGAAGACTGGTTCCATTTCAAAACAGCATTTAAAGATTGGTAGAAGGAAGACTAGTGTGTTTTTTACATCAGAA
This sequence comes from Lanius collurio, assembly GCA_020086605.1. Classification (NCBI taxonomy): domain Eukaryota; kingdom Metazoa; phylum Chordata; class Aves; order Passeriformes; family Laniidae; genus Lanius; species Lanius collurio. Next base: position 15,003,874 of record JACBWW010000006.1, read on the forward strand.
CTTGCATATACTTCTGTCCTTCACAAAGAAAACAAGTTCTAGTAAGTAGTGCAGCTTTACTGCTCCGTATTTAACATCTTTATCTAGCCGGTATTGTACTTGACCTTGCCTTATGGCACTTGTTGCATTGAAAAAACCTCAAATATCAACCAACTTGCAGTTCAACCTGAGATGAATCAAGTAAGTTATGTGCCTACTGTAAAGTCTCATATTTAGCTTTGTAGCAAAGTTTCTCACAACTGTTGATGATGTGTCTGGTTTTCACACAAGGATAAAGGCGTGCATGTGTGCACACATTGTCTAGTGTAAACTGGAAGCCATAGTATTCCTTTTGGTCTAGGGATTGACAGTAGGGATGATACACCACTTTCCTTTCTGCTTCCTTATGTCAAGACTGAGGTGTCCAAGCAGCCTAATAATCAATTAGGTTGTATGCTGATTTTTGACTAACTCATGGCAGTTTATGAATATGATCTCAGCAAGGCTGCTGATTTTACTTAAAATGCCAATTGCTGTTGCTGTGAAAGGTCTGTTAAAGTAGCTGCATGTTCTCTAATAAATTTTTAGCATGAGTTCTAGGTTGAGAAGAGATCCTCCTAAGTGTTCCATCAATGGTCTTTTTTAGCTTGACCTTAAAACCTGCCTGTGTCTTTTAGTTACCAGGCCTTGTTTTTCTTCTCCACATTAAGCCATATTATTTTGAAAATAGTGTGTGCTCTTCTGATGTTAAGTACTTTTTCTAGCTTTAATTGAATTACTACAAACAAAATTGTTGACCTGAGAGCTCTTTATCATATATCTTGTGGCAGTTTCCTATAGCAGGATATTTTTGTAAACCTATTGGTTCTGTTCTGACATGCAGTGGTGTCTGCTGCTTCAAGTGGCTGAAGATGGAAGACTCATGTTTGGTATCCCAAATATGATTGACCAAACCAGACTTTTGTGAATCTGTACAAATACTATGAATGTATTTTGATTTATTAATATTTCCATGTAAAAGTCACTTGTAGACTGATTCAATTGCCTAGAATGTGGATTTGTTTTCAAAGTGCATCTGAACATAGGCTCTTAAATCGTAAGTGAAATGGTTTTTCAGAATGAGGTGAATTTTTTTGTATTTTCTTATTCTCAGCACATGTGTGTTTACTCAAGAACAGAATACTTGTTCACATTCTTGTAGAAAATGAAAGAGAATTTATTTTTATAAATTTCATTAATTTTTGTTTTGAACTGTGTGGTTTTTTTTTTTTCTATTTAATCTTTTTGATGTAAACTGTAACCCTAAAATCCCTTGGAATTGTCTCTGATAGAGTATTTTGTTTTCCCATAAGTGATGATTTTTTTGCCACTCTGGGTACTATTCTTTGAGTATTGTTTCACAGCAGGCCTTTGTTCGTGTCAGTAAGGTCAGAAATCTTTTGCTTTTGGGTGACTGAGCATCAATTGAATCTGGATCAATTTGATGTGTTATTTGTCTGTTTAGTGTAAATGCATGTTACAGTTTCTGGTGATACTACGGTTTTATACTGGTTTAAAAGGATGGTTAGTATCTGAACTAACATCAACAGCAAAGTATAATTCATTAAAAAAATATGCCACCACCAGGTTAATTGAAAACTAATTGAACAATGATGAATTGGTAGGTTGAATTTATGTACCGCAACATAATACATCAGGGCTTGGTTTTCAATCAATGCACGTGTTTTTGAGTCATGAGATCAGATTGAGTGTTATTGAACCACAGCCTTTAGGCAAGTACTGTAATACAACCTGTTTATTTACAGGTAAAATAGAAACATATTTATTAATTAAAAACACTGTGTGAAGATGGATTCCTTTGCAGTTGTTCACGTAACTGTTTGGGAGCTTTTGATTGCTGCATCTGATAAATGAAACTTGGGATATTTAATCTTTAATATGCAAAAATGTACAGCATTGTTATATTGAATTTATTAGTTCATTTGGTATTATAGAAACCAGGAGTATAATTAACTTAATTCCTTGTAGTATTTTTAATCAATGGAAACTTTTGAAACTTTAACATTTTTATTTTCATGGAGTGAATGGGAATGTTTTTAAGTCCTAAGAATGATAGGTTGACCATGAAAACTATGTTTACTTTCAGAGAGAACAGGAAATGAGAATGGGTGATATGGGTCCTCGTGGAGCAATAAACATGGGAGGTAGGGATCTGAAGGAAAAAGGCTTCTATAATGTAAATTTTTTTTTTTTCTTTGGGACTGTACATGTTACTCAAGCACTATTAATTAGTGACAACTACTGGTAAAAAAGGAGTAAGCAATATTAGGAAATTAAAAAACCCCAACATACATCTTGCTTTCAAACAGCTTTTCCTTCCTACCCCCGGTGTATTTTTGTTGCTTTGACTATACATGGGAACAAAATTATGTGCAAGTTAAAAGAAACAAAAATCAAGGAAAGGTGATGCTCTGGGAGTTACCTGATACATAAGAGGAATTTTATGTTAAGAAAATATTTGGCATTATTTTGGAATTTCAGAGAAATTATGGCTGTAATTGCATGCAATGAAATGATGCAGAGGTTAAAATTGGCATGTTCTTCTTGACATACTTGATGAGATAAATGAATAATGTGCTTGGTGTTCTACGAGTTTACTCCAAGTCTCTATTTGCAAGTATTCTCAGTTAGCTCTTGCAACTTAAAATACTGTCACTGCTAAAAACTACTACTGTGTAATCTAGAAAAGTATAATAACTAGTGCTTGCTCCATATATGCAGACTGAAACAGTTTGGAATCTTACTTACCCAGAATATCTGCTTTTAAACAAGACTAAAGATATTTCTTCAAAATCACCAAATCTAACTAAACTGTGTGAATTGTTAATGTATTGGAGGCTTCCTAATGGTAATTTAAAATAAAAATATAATTAAAAGAAAAGTAATAAAACTGTTTTTCCCTATATTTTAAACTTGAAAGTACATACAAAACTTAGTAAACATTTCACTTGACCTTTTGAATAATGTGAATTTATAGAGTAAGGAATCTGCTTTGCAGATTGTATAATGCATTAGTCACAATTTCCTTGCATTTATTGAGACATAGCTGAAAAATAAAAATAGGCTTGTGCTTTCAGGGATGCTGAAAATTATTTAAAAATAATTCTGAAGAAAGACATTGTGAAGTTATCTACAAATATTAAACTGAAGCATAAATTAAAGCTTTTTTTTTTTTATTTTATAGTTGTATGTTTGCATATTATTGCAGCATACTTCAAAATTTCATTTAATTAGAAGACTTTATAAATACTGATACTGTACCAGTTGTCCAGATCCACAAGATACACTTTTAACATGCAGATTTTAAGTATGTATTTACTGCAGTTCTTAACAATTGTTATTGGTCTTTCTTTCTAAGTTTTATGTTATGACTTGATTTTAAACTTAATACTTTTAGAAATAAATTGTATCATTCCAAAGATGTTATAGTAACACTGAACTGCTATTTATGGCAGATAGCACTTATTTGCTACCCATAGCAAATAAGTGTAGCATTTATTTCTGCAGAGGCTGGATTATTACAGAGATTTTCTTTTTTCTCCAGTATATTAACTCCATTGGTACAACCAAAATGATTGAACCCAAAACCTTGCAGTAGACCTTTAAACAGTAGATCTTTAGTTGTTGACAGTAGCCTCCTTTCTTAACATTTCTATTGGAATCATAACTTTATTTTTAACTCACCTGTGCCATTTACAACTTTTTATAATGTGGGACAGAGGGAGCTCATGATAATTTTCGTAGAAAGCGGAGTGCGTCTGTGACAGATTTAATAAGTGTTGGGCTGACTTATGCAGAACCGCTCATTTTTACAGCTTTCTGTGACAAACAAGTTTGAGAAAATATGTATGCCTCATCAGAGCAGTTAACTGGATCTGTAGTGCTAAGTACAGAGTATAAACTTGCATATGGAAAGAAGGGGCTTTTTTGGGGAACTGTCCTGCATTGATGAGGATTAATGAGTGGCTTTCAGACACTTGGAGTGGACTTTTTCAGCCCTTCCGTTTGCAGAAAAAAACCTATTTTTTTTTTGTGTCTGCATTGTGGCACGAACACTAATGACTGCTTTCCATTTCTTCCTGAACACGGTCCTGTGAATTAACTCCTCACATCAGTGTCCCACCAAAAAGAAAGGACAATCAAGTGGTTAGCTCGTAGGGTCTGCTTTGGAGATAGGAAGATTTTGGAGGACCTCTGACTTACTGCTAATATGTTGTAGTAACCTCTCTCTGAAGGTATGCAGGGCATCACTCTCTCCTTGCATTATACTCTCTATTTTCCTCCTTTCAGATCTGCTTCTGCCTGAAACAGGATCAATATTCTAGAGGTTTGATAGTATAGGTTGCTATATGCCACCTTGGGTGCATTTGTATGATATGGAGCATGAGAACTTTGTCATAGTTGACAGATAAGTGACAGTACCTGTGGGTGGCCAGCTGGCTCAGTTTAATTAGGCTGATAAGCAAGCCAATAGCAAGGAATTTAGCACTTAGTTAATGGCGCTACTGCCTGCGCTAAGTGCTGCTATCATCATGATAGTCCTGCAGAGTGCCTCTAGCCTCCTAGAATAAACGTTTCTCCTTACATTGGCAGTTTACACTTCTTTTCCTTCTGTACTAACTGAATTGGTGACAGTAAAAAACCATTTTAGAGCATATGCTACTGTAATTTTCTTGAATTGTAGCTCAGTCTTCCACCTGCTACATGAACTGATCATGTGTATGGGTAGGTAAGGAGCATCCAACCTGAGTGTACCTTTGGTTTGACTTAGTGTTATAGGGAGAGGTCTGGGCTAAACTCAAAGACTTCTGCATTTCAAAATGAGAGGATTTCTGTCACTTGTAGTAAACTTGTTTAGCACTTCTCATATGCTACTGTGTAGCATGCATTGTTTTGGCTAAGGAGTTTGTGGTTGGCATAATGTATATGATCAAACCCACGTCTTCAATTTTAGCAGCAATATCTTGAATGCCATGGTTTCACTGGCTGCTGTGACATGGTGTACTGAAGGCAAGTAATACAGATGTAATTTTGCATACCTGCAGATAGTCACAGTACTGTATCTGTGCCAAGTGGGCTCCTTTCAATGATGTGTATTTATATATTTGTTAAGAAAAAAGCAGTTGTGATGAGAAGTGAGAGGGTTTATTTTTAAAATATAAACAACAAGCTTATTAGTTTAACAACATGTCAGATTTCTTTATATTATTAAAGTGTATACTTAAAGTGTACACTAAATTCAAAAGGTATGCTTTCTTCCATTATTAAATTTTGAATGCATACTTTGGGCTGGAAAGGATGGATTATTATGGGGGGCTGGAGGAATGCATCACCACCAGCCTTGAAGATGATATTTCATAATAGTAAGATGTTAGGTAGATAATCAAACCCTTTTGTTTCTTATAGCAACATGCAAAAATGCTATGAAGGCATTTTTACTTACGTGTATATTATATTAGTGAGGACTTGCAGAGTGATGCTTCTTAGCGTAATATTACAACTGAATGATCTCCTCAAAATATGTTTTCAAGATTTTCTTCTGCCTCTTGGATTCAGAGTTTTGGAGGAGATTCTTCTGTCATTTCAAGTTCTAACAAAACTACTTAGTTACCCTGTACTTATACCATAAGTAATTATAGCTAAATGCAAGATTTTATTTATTCTATATTACTAATAATTGATTGTGAAGTTGAGTACCATCCCTGGTATTGCTTAGTCTAGTATACTGTACACTATATCAATTAACATACTACCAGTAGAAGACTTCTTGCAAGTGCACATTTCATCTGTTAAGATTCTGAAAGATCCAAGTTGCCTTATAGCTGCCAATATCTGTAAAATCACTTGAGTTTTTTGCTAATTTGCGGTGTGCATACTGCATATAGATGCATTATGAACACTTTGGTTCCTGCACAGGAACTGTACAGCTATATTTAGCTGTATAGGTTGGGATTTTCACAAGGCAAATTATGTAATGCAGAATAAAAGAGATATTTAAAATCTGTTTAAAAGCAGATGATTGAGATAAATGTACAGTCTCAAAGAATATGTATATTTTTTTCCGGTATTTGAAGTCTTGTACATTTGGCTTTTTAAGTATTGTAAATTGTTTGTTTGTTCTTGTAAAATTAAGATAGGACAGCTCTAAGTACAGATTGTTTTGCATAGATGCGTTTAGCCCAGCACCTGCTGGTAACCAAGGCCCTCCTCCAATGATGGGTATGAATATGAACAACAGAGGAAGTTTACCTGGCCCTGCAATGGGTCCTGGTCCTTCCATGGGACCAGAAGGAGCTGCAAATATGGGAACACCAATGATGCCAGATAATGGAACAGTGGTAACGTATCACATATTTAATTACTTTGAATAGCTGTCATGTCTCATGGCCCATTTTTGTTACCAAAGGTATTTTCACGCTGAGTAAGAAAGTGTTACATGTTTTGGATTTGTTAAAAGTATTTGATAAAATCTTTTCATGAAAATTATTTTCAACCCAAAAGGGAAATATTTTTTTTTACATTTCTGTGAAAACCCTACTTCCCTTAGGAATGGTAGTCTGTAAATTTTGACTTCCGCTGATCTTTCCTTCAGTAAAACTAAATTCCATGAATTAGCTTGTTGGGGTTTTTGATGAACAGATAAATGTTGGAAGATACAAAGTGTGAAGATATCTTTGTGTAAACTATTTAATTTTTTAAAGCAGTTTTAGTGTTCTTTGTATTTCTTTTCTAACACTGTTTAACGCATGAGATTAACAGTAATTGTGCCACTTAGAAAATCAGTAGCCAACAGCTATTGATAACTGTCATATCAATACAGGAAAAATAATATTGCCCAATTGCCATGGGTAATAGGGAATGCCTTCTATACATCTGGAATATTTAATCAAGAGCTAAGAGGCTATTGGGATGCAGTTAAAGCACTAGCCATTCTTGCTTTCTTGTTCTCATAGGCAGTCACTTTTCCTAGCTGTAATGTCTTATGTAGAGAAACAACTATATAATTTTAAATCTGACTTTTACATATTTTTTCAGTACTGTTCTGTTACTAGATACTTGGATTAGTGGTGGTGTAATGTAAAGGAGTACGTAGTATTAACAGTTACTGTTACAGTTTTATTGGAATGCCAGAAGCATTTTGTAGCTGTGATTTTTTATATATACCTTCTCATCAGTATCTGTCTGTGATTGGGTAATCTGTATAATGAAGTTAGAACAAAATCCTTTGTTCCATAGAGGAAAATGAGATTTTGATTTTGCACAAAATATATTGTAGGTCTGATCTTTACCAGATAAAAAGGAGAGGATCTTATTTCACATCATAGGAGCCAGCTCATTTTATCAGTTGTGTCATTTCTCACAAAGTAGGCAGGATGCTAGTCACAAAATACTGGATTTGGAAATGCTTTTGCTCGAGACCGCTGGTCACCTCGAAAACATTCTCTTGTGATTATATACACTGAAAAAGAGGTGTATGGAAAAGAACATGATATAATAAATCATGGTATCTAGCTTAAACTGTTGTTTTTCTACAAAAAGTCATTCCAGGTATGGAAATGTAGGAAATACACTGACAATTCAAAATGCATGTTTAAAAAAAATTCTTTTACATTCCATTTTCTTATGCATGCTTCTGAAGGACAAAATAGATTTTAGCTTTTTTGTTCATTTTGGACTTTAAAGGTTTTTAACTTGGGGGTTAGGCCTCTACAGAAAGGCATAGCCGTATTATTTTATTACTATTGTTAGACACTTTAAAGATCCTTTGAGGGCTATCTACTAAAAAAACACTGTAACAGTTATTTTCCACTGAGGGAAATGAAGACTATGCTTTATAGACCAGAAATACAATTTTAGTGTTTTTAATTGGATGTTTGTGTGAAGTCTTGAAGGGAAGGTTGTAGCAATCTTCCTTTTGTTTCACTACAGTCTTTTGAAACATGGATTGTCTTTGAACATAACATTTTAAGTGTAGCTTCCCCCACTTATGTTAGTGTAGGTAGTTAATTACAGCAGTTTTCTTGTTAGCTGGAAAGAGGGGTCCTTATGGGAAAGAGGACATGACTTTTTGTTCAAAAGTCATATGGTAAAAAGGATCAGGAATATGTCATAAGTTACTTGTTGAAATTCATATCCATGGCTAACAAGCTGGCATGCATTAAGATAATTTTAAAACAGTTTTTACCCAGTGCTACAGATTTAAAGGTACTTTGGCTCAGTAGTAGACCTTTATGCAGCTCTTGAAGTAACCTTTCTCTTAAGTAATGTTAAACTTGAAGCAATGCACATACATACATCCGTGACCTAAGTTGTATGTATTTTTATCTATATAGATAGAATGCTGGAGTTTTAGTTACATATACATATATATATGAATTAGCAGACTCCAGAACTGCTGAGCTCCGCTACTGTTACTGAAGTTAGGCTTTCAGAAGAATTATTTTCTGGTTCAAGCACACAAATAAAGTGCTGGTCTTGAATGTCCTTGTTGAACTTGAATACCAGGGGAGTTAGTGTAGATCTCTGTACAGAAGGAATTTCTTCTGCAAGTGTAACTGTCCTTAACTGGTGAACGAGGAGTTACTTCCACATCTGATTGTACCATGTATCTATGCTTTTAAGGTGTATGTTGAGTTTAAGTTTCACCATGTGGGGTTCTGTTTTAAAACACTTGCATAAATACTGAACTGTACATGCTCAGATGCATGTTTTCTGTTTCAGGTCTTAATTTTGAAGCAAATAAATCTGTGTAAGGATATATACCTTTATTAATATTAAGCATAGAGCTAAGGAAAGTAAATATGGAATATTAATGGCATTTTTATCTCACACTGATATTTCAGAATGGGCCTTAGTTACATATTGAGATTTTATAAACTAGGAATAGTCCAGTTACACATTTTGTCACTATGTAGTTTAGTTTGGACAGAATTTTCAAAGACTTAACTAAAGATTTCTGAAGTGCCATATAAAAGGCTTAACTCCAGGTAGAATGGACTTGAAATATCCATAGATATGTGGGTATAGAAGTCTTAAGGCTATTAAAAGAATGAATATTCAGTGTCTAGAAATACAAAAGCTGATTTCCTCCCTTCCCCCCCCCAGTTTGATAATGTTTCCCTATCTAATTTATTTAAGGGAGAAGCTTTGTAGTTGGTATGAAAGGCACAGTAGGGCTTAGATACAAAACTGTTTGCTGTCTCCCCTGTTACATAGGGAGTATATGTTGCTTGAGATGTGCTTGTAAGGATGAAGTTACATTCAGCACCAGAGTTGGTCTTAAGTATTGTTTTTAAGTTTTAATTTACTTTACAAAGTTGGAGCTTAACATTAGCACTCTTTAATTTTCAGCTCTTTTTCCATAATAACTAATTGAATTGCTCCTTTCTTCCTTCTATGTGTGATCCTGATTCTGCTGGACTATCTGCTGAACTCCATGACAACATCACTTGTGGTTTTTGTTGTTACTCCTATTTGGCATGTTCCAAATGGACTTGTGTTAGCATAATGAGAGATTCCCTCAAGGAGGCCCATCCCAGATGGGTTCACCTCTGGTTAGTAGAACGGGCTCTGAAACTCCTCAGCCACCAATGAGTGGTGTAGGTGCCGTGAGTGGTGGACCTGGTGGCTTTGGTAGAGGAAACCCAGGGGGCAACTTTGAAGGACCTAACAAGCGTCGCAGATACTAAATCTCAATTAATTCCTTACTGTTTTAGAAATTCCAGTAAAATTATACAGTGATATGCCTTTATGATTTTAGCTGTTATCTGGAAACGGTTCTATTGTTATTGTAGTCTTTAAAACAGTTTCTTTTGTAAAACTTTTTTTGTATTCAGTCATAGGCTTTGTAGAATAGAGCAGAAATGATGCGGATCATTATGTAAGGCAATGTGTTTGTGACTCTAGCAAAATACAGTGTGTGACTATGCTGTAAAACGTGCAGTTATCTGATTACAATAAAACAAAAATCATTGGAAAGGATTTTGGGAATGTTATTACTAATATTGAGTAAGAATAATTTTATGCTTAATTATAAGTGGCATCATTTTCATTTTTTCGTAGATTCTACTATGTGTCAAGAAAGCTCCATTCTTAATAGTGATTGTTTAGCTAAACTGCATGGTGCAGTGCATACTATGAAAAACTTAAAACACAATTGCTTTTGTTTTGACTTTCAAAGAGCATAAAATTTTATACAAAGTATTCTCAAAGATACTGTGTCCTTGCTTCTCAATCCACCATAGCAAACTTAGTTACAGTACGCTTAACAACAGAGGTTATCCGTTAGACAAATTATTAGAAAATTTAACTTGGGGGGTGGGGGAGGGATGGGAACTTTGGAAAGGAATCTCTATGTATGCTTTATTCATAACAGTATGAATGATTTTACCTAAACCATATTTATGGTTGTGACATCTTTGTGTTCTGCTGATGGTTAAAGTATCCTCCCATTGCAAGGAAGGAGACATATCTGCAAGCTGGTCGAAAGCTTTCCACTATGTTTGCACATCATTATTAATAAGTGTATATTTTCCCCAGTCGTTGGCTTGACTAAAAACACGTCTGTTACCAATGAGTAGCTGTTTAATTAGGAAGGAAATACATGTTTTCCAGTGAAAATAAGTGTTCGCTTATGGTTGAGTAATATGCATTTAGAAGGATTGCACATGAGTATTCCTCAGGTTTTACAGAATGATGAATTTGGAAAATGCCCATTTACAGCACAACTCATAGTAGATTTGCTGGTGGAGTTTTAAGATAAAACTAATAGTAAAGCTATTAGGAAGCTTATTATGATTCTACATTTGTCAGTCTTGGAAGATGATGGAAAAGACCTATTGGTTCTATTCCTGTAATGGCAAATATGTAGGGATATTGATTTGCTACTATTACTCTTTTTCCTGTGCAAAATGGTTGTAAAATTGTAGTGTTCTTTTTTTATCAGTTCACTCACATTTTCAGAGGTAGAAATTACTAAATTTTGTCTGCACGAATAGTGATATTAAATTGGTTAAGAACTGATTTGAAATAACCTGGTGCCCTAATAACATCTGAATGGTATATACGTAGCTCAGCATGGGATGCAAGCAACAGAGAGCACGTATGTGTTACTTGTTAATTAGCAGTGATAGTCTCGGTGGATTGAATTTTGAGCAAATGAAATACACTGTTATTTAAATTGCCAGTTTTATATGGCTTAAGATACTGTTTTCAGGCAATTCAGGAATTACCTTGTGTATAGGTCTTCACTTGTGACATCTGTACCTGCTAAGCATTTTCCTTTAGATTGTCTTTAATGTTGCCATATTTTGCTTGACTTGATATGTGCCACACTTTATGTTATGTAATACAGTACTGAGTTACCTTTAGAGTCTAACATACTCTTTCCCCTTGGTATATGTATCACATTAGAGCACTCATTCTTAAAATAAACCTCAACCAAACTGCAAATGGTTTTACTTGACACACTGGTCCAAGACCTCAAGGTTTGGGAAAATTTGCTGGTTTTTTCACTGCTATAAACTAGTGTTTGCCTATAGCAACCAGTTAAGCTCTCTGCTCTAGTGTCCTTGATGCAATTGAAAATGCTGTATACATTGGTATTTAGTAAGGTATCTAAAGATGAGATTACATTTTTCTCATCTTTTCTGCCCTTGTACATGACTTTTTTTAGGGGATTGAGAAAGTATTGGTGTGAATTGGTAGTTCTAAACTGTAAAGCTGTACAGGGAACATGTTTTAAATACAAATTAAACTAGATTCAAAAGGTTGGTTCATTTTCTTCAGAGGAAAAGGCTGTGTCATTCAGGCCTTTTAGCTAGCCCCTATATATTTGTTTAGCTGTGTAAACCCTCCTCCTTGTAGTATTTGAGTATGTTTCAGAAGAACATTAAATATATTAAATCTGCAAAAGTGGTTCATTCTTTCCATGCCAGCATTATGCTGTTTTTAAGTGCATGTTTGCTGCACTCTGTGGTTTTGGTAGCAAGTGGAGGTATGCATGTATTTGAAAGTTATTACAGATTTTATTTAACTTTAGTGATTGTCATTCCACAGTTGTGACCTGCCCTTCCTGAAAACCACTGATTTGGATGGCTCTGCTGCATGGTAGCAGTGGATTTGTCAGCTGCCCTTTCTGCAAAAAATAATTTAATCTGTTTTTAAATGTCTATGAACCTAGTCCTAACAAATAAATACAAATAAATTAAATGTTGACTTTGGCCACGTTTTAAGGATTTAATGAAGTATGCCTTTTGTGGCTGATGACATGCTGCTAAGTTCAGCTCTTAAAAGCTTTCTTTGGGCTACCTGGCTCAACTCTAAAGGCAGTGCTTCTTGTTTTACCAAATATGGTAGTAACTGATCCTAGCTATACAATAAACGCCTGATTTTGTTAAAAAAGGAATGGTCCCAAATTGTTTCCTAAAAATGTGTAGATGTGGCCAACCATTGTTTTTGCTTGAAGGTTCTGCCCTTTTGCTGAAGTGATTGATTTTTCTTGTTCCTCATCTGGTTGATCAGTTTATCATTTGTTTTGTGTACACATGTACTCAACTACCTTTGCACTGTTAGACTAGACAGCACAGTGAAGTCTGACTCTGCTATATGCTATGCTGAAACAAATAGGCTTGGAATATATATGAATCTGCCAACTACAGTGCACTTAGTTTGTAATGTACTTATTGAGCTTTTAAATTATTCCTGAAATTTCATATTCCTAATCTGCCTAACTTTCCTGTGAGATACAATTTTAAAGATAACAAAGCTTCATTATACCACTTAAGTTAAACACATCAGTACCAGCTTGTCTAACTATATTTGTGTTTGTCACCTCAGTCACTTGAAGGGGAGCTATTGGGAATTTAAGAAATAAAAAATTCATTTTGGTTGTCCTGACCAGTGTTCTCATTTAGATAAAGCATGTTGAAATCTTGGGAAACTTCATGGTGATCCTAATGTACTTTACTGTACTTATTTCCTAAGAAAATAATGAATTACTGTGGGTTACATAGAAAGAAAATTCCTGACCTACAGTTGTTTTATTTACCATCCACATATTTTTTATCCAGTTGTACCTAAAGATACAATAAGCTGGAGATTCTTACTAGAACAAAAAGTTAAAATATATGGCAAGAAGGCAAAACGAACTAAATACTGCATTAATTTAATTTTAACCATAATCCAGAAGGATTTTATACTGTGCATTCTTTAAGGAGCGTTCTGATCTAAGGTTTGCTGCCACATTTTAAAATGTTATACCCAATTCATTTCTCTCTTTTCCACTCTTGATTTCAGATGTAAAACAATTTGTAATTACAAATTCTTTGGAAGGTACTAAACACAAACACAGTGACATTCATGAACTATGTGTTGCTAAACAGTTGCAATCTACCTTGAGATAACTTGGCTCAAAAATGCTGAAATAACCAAACTAAAGGCAGATTCTGAAGTGAAAACCAAAACCCTGTAGGTCTTTTGAAGGGAGAAAATATGCTTGGAAGTGAGATGTTCAGCAAGTGAATGGTGTGCTCTGGTGACATGAAGTTGATTTTACTTAAGCATGTTGCAGAAACAAATTTTTTTGCATACTTCTTAATTTATATAATTTTTATAACAACTTGGAACATGATTTTTCCCCTCACAAGTGAAACTGAAGTGTAATCAAAGTGCTAAAATCACATGGAAGGCAGTGTATCAACTAGAGTCAGTTTGTGTTGGACCACAAATGTGAAGGGATTCTAAATGCCATTCCCAAGACTTGAAGTGTTGCATATCCACGGGTAGTTTTAGAGTCGGCATCCATCTTTTGTTAGCTTGTGCTTGTGGCCAAGAGTGGGGGACTTCAGAGAGCACATACTTCTGATGCAATTTAATTGTCTTCTCAGGAGCCCTGAAATTGTTAACGAGGGCACTGTGCTGTCAACAAGATGCAGAATCATCTTGGAATTTGGTGCTTTTCTTGGGCTGTTACCTCGCTCCTAGAGTGAGGGAATATCAGTCCAAACTTACCTGATTCATGAATTGTAAGGAGGGAGTGAATGTGGCCTGTGGGAAATGCAGAGGTTGGACGTTACTGCTTTAGATTGTTGGCTATTCAGTGCTAGTTTGGTGGCAAATGTTGAACTTGTAGTAACCCAAAGCATTTGCTTTCTTATAAATTCACTTATTGAAATGTAAGAACTTAGTAACAATAGAAGGATTGACTAAAAACTTGAAATAACTAATTTCAGGTATAATTTTTTCCATTGGATTGTTTTCATGTTACCTTTCGTTACCTTTTCAGATACACTGTAAAGTAGTCTTAGCAATCTCACCAGTTAATGTGTTTTGTTAATAGTTTTGGGTGTTTTCCCATAAAGTATTTTAAAAATCATAGCTGTAGGCCTTTCAGGTATGTTTTCACAGTAATCCATGAAAGACTGAAGTTAGTTATAAAATTGTCTAAAATGTTACTTATAGAATAAGTAAACTGAACATTAAATTTTCATGAAAACAGTACTTTTACTGTTTTTAAATGCATGGAAACAAACCTCAATTTGTTAGTTTCCAGTGGAATAGATTTAATAGGTCTTTTCCATCTTGAACTTCCTTAAGATAGTGTGAAAATTAATATAGTTGAAATTTGGAGGCATTCTTATTAATGACCTCAGCCTGATTTTTAAAAGCAGTACAAGACAAGTTTCTTCAGAAAAGAGAACATCAGCCCTTTTTTCCTAATTGAAGGAACTATTTGGAAAACCATTCAGAAATAAGCATAGCATACTTACAAGTAAAACTGTTAAAAAGCCCCTCTGTTCTAATGTAGTGATTATTGTACACACAAATCACTTTGAAAGAATAAAAGCAACTTTGTAAATGTGGGTAAAAACTCAAGTGATTTGTATGTGGTCTCTTAAGTGGAGAATAAAATACTTTATAATTAGAGGTATGAGATTCAAAAGGAACTGGACTGTGTTACTACATACATGTGTGGATAAGGTTTTTCCATTTGTGTTGGTAAATGCTTTGTCTAGAGCTTCCATTGTTCCTAGATTTACTAGTGTGCTTTTATATCTCAGTTTCTGTAGAGTAAAGCATAGCTGTATAATTTGATTGAATTAATATGCTAATTGTATGTGGGACGTTAAGTGCTTGAAAGAATTGCAGTGAGAATAAAGATACTGTTCTTGACTTTAAGTAAAAACTGCGTGGATCCTTGAACAGGAATAAGTGTGGAGGGTCCTGTATGTAAATTGAACAAAAAAATGGGAGAGAGGGAATAAAGTAACATAATAAAAGTGAGAAAAGTGTGGTTTAATTTTATATCTACAACAGATTCGCAAAAATAACTTTGAGTCTTGTTCCATGTGAAAACCACAAACCAACTAATTTTTAATAGAAGAGGTGGATATACCAGTTACATCCATGTCTTGGACTTTTTGAACTGAATTTAGTTTTGTGCAGATGGCCAAGGAGTAGCAGGAAAACTGGAATGAATTCATGTTCTGAAACACTTTTAATATTCTTGGGTTGTAGGGTGGGATCACTGCAGTTGGATGTATATCTTCTGTGTTGTTTTATGTAGGACTTGATTTTGTGGCTGAATGCAGCACACACCATGTAAGTATGAAACAGCTGATTTTAAGGTCGTTAGCCTGTCATCAAACCAGTGAGAATCCAGTCTTACACCTGTGTGCATCATAGGCAGAGAAGCACCAAACAGAAGACCATGGTAAAGAAAAATGAGATAGTACATATCTATTAGTAGTGATGGGATGGGATGAAGATATTTTCATTATTTTTTTGCTTTAATTCACTGTAATCAATTTCTTGTATGACAGGGAAACTCATTTGACTATCAATTAATACTTGAAAGAAAAAAATCCCCACCAGAACAGAACACCTCTCCCAAAGAAATCCCCAAACCCAAAATACCTCAGTGTACAACCCCAACCAAAACAAGTTTTCCAGTTTTAAATAACCACATATACATAAGCAAGTAAATCTAAAAAGATGTAGAAAACAGAAGGGTTTACTGTATTTCTTTTTGCATTTGTTAGCTCTTGATGTTCTCTTCATTTTAATGTGTTCCTTTTTTAAAAAAAAAAAGTTCCATAACTGTTCATTACTTGCTATAAAAGGATTTATTTTACTAAATTTATTTATTATTACTGAGTTTTAAGTATTTTTATATAGTGTAAAATTGCACAAAATACCACTACATAAACCATCTATTGCAGTACTGTAGAATGCAGTCTTTGAACTGCTAGGTGGAATGATCTTTCAGGCTGCTTACAAATGTTTTAAATATTTGTACACTAATGGGAATTTGAAATATTTGTGTGCATATTTAAAATAATCCAGTATATGCATTGCTGCAGATATGAATAGCCTTTTGCCCTCCATACTGCTTGGTCCTGCTTCCTCTGTGTCCCTCTTGCATCCCTGTGCCCAGGCAGTGAGCAGGTAAAGGAGACTCAGTGATAATTATCGATTCTGCTCATTCCAGTGTGGAAGGAAAGAACAAGGAGGGGCAGTAGGGCAGGACTCTTCATAACTGTGCATACATAGGGTAATTTGCACTATAGACACAGAACGTAGTTTTATATATGTTCTTATTAAGTGAGTTTGGGAGAAATACATAATCTAGAGCAAATGGGTAAGAAGCTTGTTGAGGGCTTTAGATGTCTGAATAACACGGTTATGGTTTACATTCTTGGTGATAGTTGGTCCAAGAGTGCTGGTATTTCAAGTCATGAAGGAAAAAATGTACACAAAATGTTGAGCCAAATTTTATGTGAGCTTGATCTGTCTGTTCACTTTCTGCAGTTACCAAGAAGGTTACATGCAAGCCAGTAAAATATGGAAAATAGTGTTCTTCGTGATTTCTCCAGGAGAGATGATATGCACAGTTGCTTTAAAGAAGCAAGACTATTCACATGTACTTTTCCTTGGAAGAAAATATATAAACTGCCATTACAGAGATGGGAAATACTGTCTTTTAAAGTGCTAACATTCTTCATTCTTTGACATGATAGCGCTGTGTTGTTCCATATATTATGTTCCGCTATTAAGGGAGAGAGCATGTGAAAGGTAAGCCACAGCTCCAGTTTTAATCAACTTCAAATAAAAAGCTTTTCCCAGAAGGCACAGAAGGAAACCTGTCATAATGAAACAGTAGTTCATCTTCTATTTGTTCCAGTGTGGAACATTGTGTTTCTAGAATTTCCAGCATTGTACTGGTAGCAGTTCTGCATCTAATATTTTCAGAACCAGAGCTGTGCCAAATCATACAAATAAAGTTTTTGCCTTAGTGTGTGAAGAGTGCA
Organism: Lanius collurio; assembly: GCA_020086605.1. Classification (NCBI taxonomy): domain Eukaryota; kingdom Metazoa; phylum Chordata; class Aves; order Passeriformes; family Laniidae; genus Lanius; species Lanius collurio. The sequence continues at coordinate 15,021,222 of JACBWW010000006.1, forward strand.
ATTACTGCAATTCAAAAATTGAATGTTCAGAGTTTTGAAAGAAAATGTATGAAAGAATTGTCATATATTAAATTGCTGGTTTAAAAGTGAAAATTGTAAACTTGGCAGCAGGGATGGCTATGCTTCTAAAATTATTTTGGGATATTTGTCAGTTTATCATTGCCATGTTATACTTTGTGTAGTTTTTATAATACTACTTAATGCATGTTTGGCATCATTCTTGCATCATACTTGTGTAGTGTCATATATTATTCACACTGATGAATGCAACTGTCTGTAGATGGGGGGTGCCAGAGCATTTGTTTAGTATTATGTAACTTATTTAGGAGAGTTTTTCATTGCTAAGCTTGTTTTCTGTCTTGTGTTTACTCTGCATGTTCTGAGCAAAATACACTTTTTCTCCTTACATGGGGGGGAAAGTAGCAAGTCATGAAAAAGTATTTTTTTAGGAACATAAATGGAAGTCCTGGATGCTTCTTACTGCTTCTAAAATGACAGCTGTCTCAGGAGAACAAAATCACGTGGTACATTTTCTGCATGATTATTCTAGATTTTGTCCTCCTTACAGCACACTTCAGAGTCATTATTCAAGATTAAAAAAAAACAAACCAAGTTTAATTTCTGTCTGGTTTTAATCCCAAGTGTATGTACAAGACAGTAAATTAAACACAAATGTCTTGATGTTTGTCTGAATAGTACTCTTAACTCCTCATGTTGTATTAGACACAAAGAAAAATAATTAGTTTGAGTTTCATAATTTTTGAATATTGAATTGGCCAGTCCTCTGAAGGTGAAGTGGGGGTGGAGAAAGCACAGATTTGTGGAGAAATCATACTGTTGTTTTCAGTTGCATTATGTTCCTGGGCATGCATTTTTTGCTCTTTACATTGAGACCATTTGTTACAAAGATTTAACAAGAAATATTATTTATCATATTTTATCCAGTTATAAGTATTAGTTCATTGTTACATTGTAAAAATAGAATTGGTTCGATTAGGCACATATACTTTACTGGAGGTGATGGCAATGTAGCATAAATATCAGAAATAGGGCAGTTCAAGTGTTGGTAGTTACTGATAATATGTTGTGCCTTTAAGCCTGATTGGATAAAAGCTGATACATGTTGAACATAATGATGTTTTAAAACTCAGTGCCCAGAACCCTGATGCTACACTTGCATTTCTGCTTTGTTGCTGTGGTAGTCACAAAAGTACTCCCAGGTTTGAAAGTGTTCATTTAGATATATGGGGGAGGGTAAAGGAGTGATTGATGTATGTTGCTTGATTCTTGAGTGGTATTGTAGAATCTTCTTTATATGATTGCTTAAAAATCTGTATTTTTTAAAACTGCCTTGTATATTTAAAACTGTCCAGTGTGAAGGAAGCCAAATGGTATATCTTTAAAGAATATGGGAATACTGTTTTACTAAAGGTCTTACTTGAGCTCTAAATCTTTTACTGGTTTAACACTGAGGACATGGTGTCTTAACTGTAACCTTACACTACAATTATGGTGGAAATTGTGCAAGCTTCTGCCAAGCTTTAGAAGTGATGTGAGGATGTAAGGTGACATACTGACTGTAGGATTGGGCCAAATCATTCGTATTTGACACTTGTCACTGGCCTGCTCTGGTTGCCCTAATCCATTCCTTTTAGGATTTTGTTTCCTTTTCTGTATTCTAGGTTTTCTTTTGTTGTTAAAGGCTTTAAGTTTTCCTGATGATGTGGAAGATATGAGCTGTATGAAACTTTATTTGAGGGTTCTAACACTAAACATGATGGAAATTTTTTAAAGGAAAGGAAGGATGTCAGATGCACAGTTCTTTCTGTGATTTGACAAGTCGTTACATAGCTCTTCATATGTGTTTTATTAGCATGTATCACATGGATTCTTAACCTGCTGTGTCTTTAAAAAGAATTTATCTCTTTCTAAGGTGGGGAGAAAGAATTTTTTTCTGGATTAATTCTATTCCATAGTTTCTCTTTTGTTTAAACACACAATAATAAGGTGACAGAGTACATGAGAACTTAATAGATAGTTAACCTTTCTGAACTCACAGATGTGTGCAAATACTAATATGGAAAAGTAAAAGTAGATAAGTGCTCTTTGTGGATTTACAGAGGTGGGGAGATACTATTGTGGAAAAGCAGGAAGATACGGTTTGATCTCATGTTTCAGTTTGCAGCTTTGAAGAATTTGGGAACTACCATAGAATTAAATCCCCCAAATATGATGCTTAAAAACTTCATCTAAAATTCTTAAATGTTGTTTCAGGGTTCTGCTCTAAACAAAACTAGTTCAATGTAAACATTCAAATAAAATACATGCTTTAATGGAAAAAGTAATTCTGAAAGCCTGTGTTTTATTAAGATAAGAAAAGTAATGTTATTGGGAAGTTAGGTGTATTTTCTTTTAACTTCATAACCTTAAAGGAACAGAGGTGAAATTAATGACATGTAAGGAAAGGCTAAATATACAGGTCAAAATTTCCTGGGAAAGGATTGAGGTCAAATGTGTATAACTTACATAGCAGTGCTTCCAGTAAAGGACTTCTGTTATGAGTTTAGAGAGCTCCTGCTTAGCAACAGGTGCTTCCCAAATCCGGTCCTGCTCTTATTACAGGAATGTCATCTTTGCCGTGATTGTGACAAACCAGGAATAGGATTATCAGGATGTACCTTTATGAAGAACATAATTATCTTGCCACAGTGACAAATCTGAATGGTTGAAGAGTCAGCTAGCATCTTAGATAAGTTTGTTTTCTGAGTGGGTATGTGTACAGCTGCATGATTGTTACAGCTTTTCCAGGACTTGGAATGTGCCTTTGGTTGTTTCAGCAGTTGCTTCATGTGCCTCAGTTAATGAAGTTTACTTATGGCTACAAGGATGCTTTTCGAAGTCTTCATCTTTTTTTCTGCTTAGCAAATTTTCTTGGACAGTGACAGCCACCACAGCTGTGGGTTGAGAGTGGCGCCATCATGGGATGCTTAAATTAGAATATGCTTCTATGAGCTGCAGTCACCTTAGTTTATACCTGTTCAGTCATTACAGTGCACTTCCAAATATTACTTTTCATTAATTGAAATTGTATTCTCAATGAGGTATTGGTCTGAGCAAGTTTGAGTAGAGACTTAAGAAAATACAGAAAATAAAATCTAGTTACATTTGTACTGTCAATGACACAAATTGCTTTAATAAATCCAGGTATGTTACTGAAAATTAATCTCTTGGATGGTTCTGATTCCCTAATTTTGTAATAAAGATACTCAGATTTTTTCTACCTCCGTTTTCTGAGGTTCATCTTTAACTGTCAGAGCATACTGATCAGTCAGGTGCTGATCAGATGCAAGATTTTGCAGAGCCCAGAACAAAAGTAAGTTGACCAAAATAAGTTGTTAAATAAGATGGAAGTAAAGGTACGAGAAGACACGAACAAGATTGAGCTGAATAGAAGAGCAAATGGCTCTGCAGGTAGTCTGTAAAAAGTAGTTTGAAAGAATCTGATAACGAGTACATGTTCTGTTAACCTTTCAAAGAAATGGATGCATCAGGATGCAGAACTTCAGTTTGAAATGCAGATTTCTTTGGGGAAGCTACTGCTTGCTTAAGTGGAATTTCTTTTTCAAGACATTGCAAGTTATGCATTAGAATGGATGTTTTTTACTTGTGTACATCAGAGGTCACAAACAGGTAACTGAAGTAACAGCTTTTATGTTTTAGTCTGTGTTTGTAACATTTTCTTATTAATGTGTTGATATTTATAAATTTGGTACCTGAGATAATTTTAATAGCTTGTTTGTAAATTAATATTTTTAATGTGAGAATTATAGTGCGAGCTTGCACTTCAAAATCTGAATGAGCCATGATGAAAAACAGTACCAAAAATCTCTTTGATTAAAAATATTTAGTTTTGAATATGATGCCAAGTTACTGCCTTTGTATATAAGATGATATCAAAAGGGAGTTCCCCGCTTCTCACGATATGGTCTTGGCCTAGTCCTGTGCAAAGGAGTGTCATCGCTGAGGCCTTTACTTTGCTCTCAAGTGAAGAAAATTATAACCAACTGGAGTGTCTTTATGGGAGGGTATATGGTAGAATGGTTAATAGTGTTCCTAACACTCACTTAGATGCCTGATCTGTTAATCAGACTTAAAATTATTTCTAATATAGTGCTTTTTCAGTCCTCTTTGTTACATGTTAGTTGCTCTACATATGACTGCTGAGCTTAAAGCTTTTTAAAATATGTTTGATATTAACTTGGAAAGGTGTTTCACTTTGAGTAGGAAGAATAGCTTTATCTTGCAGGTAGTAGTAACTACTACTAAAATCAGGAATGCTGTACATAGAATTTACAGTATTCTATGGTACTATAAAGCTGATATAAATCCTGATAGTGCAGCTTTAGCGATATGTCCAGTTGTGCAAGGAAAGGACAAAAAGCCAAGTTTGAGTCCCCGCTTGCCAAGCAATGAAGCTTGTACCACAGTAGCAAATTGAGAAATGGTTCCCTTATTCAACATTGTTTTGTGGGTTTTTGGATAAACAGGTAAGTCTGTGTCAGTATACCAATACGTGGTAGAGCATTTGCAGGTTACCCTGCAGTTTATGAATGCTGTTTGTTGTCTTTGTCTTGAAATACAGATTCTGTTTCCTGTGTATTTCAAATCTAATGTAAGATTTTATGTTTTTCACCAAATATGGTTTTTTTATGGTGGAAGCCAGAAGTTGGTATTCTGCATTTGTTATAAAGTAATCTGAGATGGAAGTAGTCACCCAGTAGAGTTATTACAGGAAGGAAGTTACTTGAATCACAGATCCTTTGACAGGACCAGAGGCAATGGGTACAAACAGAAACACAGGGTGTTCCTTCTGAGCATCAGGAAACACATTTTTACTGTGAGGGTGACCAAGCACCGGCACAGGCTGCCTGGAGAGGTTGTGGAGTCTTCATTCTTGGAGATGCCACAAGCCATCTGGATGTGGTCCTGGGCACTGGCTCTAGGTGGCCCTGCTGGAGCCGAGGAGTTGGACCAGATATTCTCTAAAGGTCCCTTCCGACATTAACACATCCATGATTCTGTCTTCTAAGCAAAGTTTTGAATTTATTAAACTTTACATGAATGAATTAACAGTTAAACTATATTACATGCTTAGGTACTTGAATCCTTTCTTACTAGGTTTCATTTCAATGGAGATGTATGTATTGGGTAGTATTGTTAAATTTTACATTTTCAAATGAAGCATGTCAAAGATGAAAGCTCTCTGAGTGAATCTTGAGTTGTTGTTAATAAAGACTGTGTGATGTCTTGCCCTGCACTTCCCCCAGCACAGTCTTATGGCTTCAGAGATTTTAGTCCCACAAAGATAATCAGTTCTGCTGTCATTATTTTGGAAGAGGAGGTTAGGACACTGGCCTAACTTGGCAACCTGCTGCAAAATGACAGGTAAGGAACCTTACAGGAGGGAATGGGGTGCATTGTGTGAAGTTCTGTCAAGCAGAATTGCAAACACTTCAGAAGTTGTGTATTAGTGAGTTTCACAATTCTTTAGGAATACTGATTTTTTTTTTTTTTTAAACTGGAGAAAATTGGATTATGCACAGCATAGGAAGTTTTGGGTGAAACTAGATTCCCCCTTAGTTTTTGGAAGATCCAAAATGTCCTCAAACTAGAGAGGTCATCACTAATATGTATAAGTATTTTTCTATAATACAAAGCTTATGCTGATTTTCTGTAGTCTTAGAACTAAGATATAAGAAAACTGTCTCTTAGGCTTTGCATATACACATTTTTGCTACTTTAAAACAATTTTAAATTATTTTAAATTAAAAAATAGTCTTAATAGAAGTATGCCTATTTAAAACATCCCTAAAATCTTAGGGATTCTCTTAACTCCTTGTATAAGCATAGACTTGTTTGCATAGTGTGTAGCACAATGGTATCCTGACTTCTGTTAAAGTTGTAGAGCTGTACTGGTCCTACTTAACTCTGTGCTAGCTATGCTGGTTTAACTATATCTTGTTTACAGCAGACTTTTCTAAATCTGTTTCTGTGATAGGTGACCTCAGAGTTTCCAGAACCTGGCGAAAGTATCTTGTGAAATTTTAATTATAGCTTCCAGTGCAAGCACAGTGTTTTCAGATGCTTTTCATCTGTCAGGTTTCTTAAGTTTTCTTTGTTCACATCTATACATCATTATTTCTAGGTGAAGGAGGTGATGGGGGTTAAAGGTTATTCCCTTCTTCTTTTAGCAGTTTTGTGCTTTTTAGCTAAAGTATAACAAAATTCTCAGAACTTCACATCCATGTAGCATGTCATGTGAGTTTCTAAATGGAGAAAGTTAAATTGTTACTTGGACATTTTTCCAAATTGCTCAGCCTGAACTCAGTCATTGAAAGTAAAATTCTGAACATTGAAAGATGTTTCTGCTGCATCAATGACAACATTTGAAAATGGATAATTATGAAAATCACTGATGAGCCAGCTATTCTGGTGCTGCAAGTTCAGCTTGAAATGAGTGTGTCATATATGGGAGGGGGCTGTATAAAAAAATTCTAGATTTTGTTGCTGTTTCATACAGGGTTATCTTAATGACTTGGACTAGTGCCTCACAGTGCACAAAATTTTGCAAAAAATATAACGTGTATATATATATAAAAAAACCCACTTTGATTATATGGTCTTGCTTCTAGGAATATAATGGCTTGCAAACAAACAATTTTTATTAATTTTACAAAGTGCTTACAAATTTCAGTATCTTCGAATTCAGACCTTGCTGAAGCTGTACAGATGAAAACTTTTGTGTCTTTTAAGGACTTTCAGACATGTTCATCATTCCCTAAATACTGAAGAAATCATCTGATTTCTGTATGGTGAAGATTTGCAATACAAGAAAACAAGAATAAATGTCCCTTGATCACAGATTGTCACTGGCATGGGTTCATTGAATTACCACTAGTAACTGCCACCATTTGTTCTTTTTCAAAATCTGATCCCAGAAGAGGAATATTACTGTATTCACATTCCTCATTCTGTGTAATATGTTACCTTCAGCCACCCTATACCTTATAACTTGAAAGTTGTGGAGTAGATGTGAAATATTTTTAATAATCTTGCCAAGGAAATTGAATGCCTAGTTGGCTTAGCTGAAGTAGTATTTGCCCTTTTGTTTCTAGGAACTTACTTCTCCTTTTGAGCCTAATTTGGTAATAGTATTTTTTTTCCCGTAAATGTTGCTTCTACTTCTCTGCAAGTATGTGCACTTTTTAAGAGAATTTGACAAATGCAAGATTGGGAAAAGCTGTGTTGCAGTCTCCTGCAGTGATTCCAGGTAGCAATTGATTTAGTCTCTGATAGTTTTATTGTCCTCAGCAGGGACTACTCATAATTAAGATGAGCAGGTTTGGCCAGACTAAAGTTAATACTAAGAGAAGAATGGGGAGGGTAAGATGGCCTGATCATTTAAGAATGTCTAGCACTGTACCTTCTGTTAGTCTATCAGCAGCCAACATTGTTATCTGTTACCTTTTGATAGGTAAGCCTGAACAAATGCAAACATGAACACAGCTCTGCGGACCAACTCGGGTTCCCTTTGGAAACCCCAAATAAGTGGCCACAAGGGATTGTGTGTTTTCCTGAGAACAGCTCGGCATTGGAGTTCTTCTTTCTGTGTGCTGGATAGTGGTTCTACTACTCTCAAAATGATACCTATGCCTGCTGGTAGAAAATGCCATATGGTCGCTTCAGTGGAAGTCAAAATTTACCTGTACTGCTGTTGTGTGTTGCTAGGTAATTTTTAAAGTAGACCTAAAATAAAGGGGGAAACTTAGGGGGGAAGCTCTTTGTTACAGTAGCCACCAGAAATCTTGTTAATTAAAAAAACTAAAACAAAAAAATCCCCTCAACCAAACCACAAAACCTGTTGTTTCAGTCAAGCTGGTGAAGCTGCCAAACGTCAGTGTGCAAGGTAAATGTGAAGTGTCCTTTGATGTTGTAGTGTCACAGGTGTCCCTGCTCAGAATTAGCACTGGCAGCCTGGGGACTGTCCGGCACAGCTGGTCACTGCTGGAGATACCTGTTATGCTGAATATGTGTTACTTGAGATAGGTGCACTTAGGAGCTGGGTTTCAGGTTTCCTTCATAATGGCACAATATATGCACAGTATCAGTTTGTGTGTGATGCCTCTTTTCAGAACAGGCATGTTTATCATGCTGTTAGCCTTGGAGATTATTTCAGATTCATTTTGCTTGGCACCATACCGACTTTGAGCTTTAATTTAAAGAAGAGCTTTATCATATGAGTGAAAATGCAGTCTGTTACTTTGAAAACAACTTTCTGTTATGTTCCAACTTACTCTTAGAAATAATTTTTTCAGAAATCACTGGTTGCTTGGATACATTCAGATCTAACAAAGTAATTACTGCTAATCATAAACAGTGGAATTTGTATAGGTTTATACAGAGTAGAGAGGTTAGAATGATCTTAATTTTTTGAAGAGAGAGAATCCTGAATAAATAGTGCAGAGGCACATTCCTAGTAAAAGCCATACACATTTTAACACTCACAGCAGTCTTACTGGCTGGTTTTAGAGCTTATCATCAAAAATATACCATACTTACTTGGCTACAACTTTGTTACTGATATCTACCAGTTGCCAAGAATATGTCTCACTGCTTTCTCTTCAGTAAATCTGGGTGGCCAAGAGAAAGTAATATACACCGGCCATTACAGAAACTGGAGAGACTGTTAAGCCTCGATGCTTTAGCTTTCTTGATGAGGATAAAAGGGGGAGAAACTAATCATTGGATTTTTCATATTAATATACAGACTAAAAGATGTGCGGTTTGTAATCTCTAGCGTTCCTGTTAGATGGATACATACCTATCAATAGCTACATTAATTTCACCACATCAAGGTAATGCCTAAGGACACTAACATGTCCAGATGACAGTTCCAGACAGGTCCCTATGACTGGCAGTTCATCACTTTAGCTATTACTGCATTTGACCTGCTAAATGATTGTAATATCAACACTTGCAAAATTATGGCTCTAGGTAGAAAGGGTTAGTGGGCTGTGCTCTGTCACTTGTGCTTTAGGAAGAAAGTATCTATCTTGCTGAAAGTTTGGTACAGAATAGATAACCAAACTTTTGAAATCTGATAGCAAGCTGCACTATGGGGTGGGAGGGGAGATGGAAAGGAACCAAATGAGAGGATTGATGAATTAACAGCACATATAATAGGTCTCAGACATTAAATCATGCCAGCTTAAAAATGGTATTTGTTCTGAGCTGCAAGTATCAGCCTGTTTTCAACGGTGTCCGATAAGGTAAATGTTACCTTTATTATAAATGTTTGTGCTTGTGTGTTGTAATTTACACATATGTCACTTCTTGAGTTGCTTTTTGGGACTGCTCCTGAAGTGAAGCCAGCCTGAAAGGTGCAACCTGTGTGTGGCTTTTCAAAGGAATTCTTTCTGTAACGAATACTTTGCAGGGTGTGCTAACTTCCGTGATCATCAAGTAGGATCTCAAAATGTTGGAAAATTGTTTTAACAAGTCTTTACATGAGAGTATGGGGAGTTCTTCACCCCTTTGTGCTGCTTTAATCAGGATCTTTCCAGGAAGTCTTCTCCGTAGACATTTCATTAGGACTCTCAGGCTCTGAAACACGTTTCTGTGCCTGAGTAAGGGATTATGATAAGCCTATCAAACATTGCAGTGCTCACATCTTATTTTAAGTAGGAGGCATTTATGGCGAAGAGGGGATTTTAATTCCAGGAGGAGGGACTGTGTCTACAGGTGAGAGCTGTTTTGAAGCCTGAATGGCTGGGGCATGGAGCTGTTGAATTTTAAACACTTTGGATAGTTGTTTTGCATGTGTACTCTATGAGAGGACACACAGCGTTCAAGATGGATATCCTTATTAACACTTTCATTTAGGCATTTTAATAGAATTACAATAATTTTAATTATAATTAGTAAATGTAATAGGAATAATATTGACTAGCTGTTTTTCCAACTGCACTTAGTGCAAATACAAGCAGATCTGTTGCAGAAGTTGTAAAATTACAGAAGTCCTAAACTTTTGCATCAATTTCTAATGCTTGTAGTATTAAAATGTTATTTTAATAATACTTGTGTGCAGTTCTGTTGTGAGATGTTATTATAAAGTGGGACATTTTACTCCAGCTCAGTTTAGTTGCATTATTTTGATAACTTCACCCCTAATAAATAATATCTGTATGATAAGAGGCTGCAGAAAGAGGAGACTGCAGTGAGAACTGTTAGTTTTTAAGTGTCACTAATGACACGTTGTGTGCAGGGATCCTGATCATTTTAGAGGCACTAATATTAGAAGGATGAAATGTCACTTTGGCCACATGCCTTGGTGGGCCTAGAAGACAATATGTAGTATGTCTCCGTCACATGAAGTATGTGTGTTTTAGAAAACCTCCACAGAGAAATGACTTGGGGTCTTTGGAGCAGAACTGCACTTAATCTACTCCAAGCAGAAATCTGAAAATCTAGGAACTTGTTAATGTTCTTGGAACAGCTGTTTAACTGATGAGGTGGTAAAAATTTAAATAAAATCTGGGGACAAATGTGTGGTAAGAATGGGTAAATAATAAATGATTTTTTTCTGGTAATTGGAAATTTTATTATGGTTTATTACTCCAATATAATGGGTTTTTAAAAGAAAAGCTACTGCATTTTCTCCTTTGCTTTAAATGCCAATTATTTACTGTCTCTTTATTTTTTAGGTTACTATTAAAATCTTAAAATGCAGATGAAGACTGGCTTGTGCAGAATCCTTCTACTGTCTTATGCAGACAAAAGTGAATCCTAAACCAGGTTTTAGTACAAGGTATGTGGCTTTATCCAGCAATTACTGAAACTGGTACCCCATTTTTTTGTTCAGATTTGTTATTTGATGTAGTTGTGCTTCTATACTTCAACTAATACTTGATATCAGATTCCTAGAATGTAATTCCTAGAATAATTCCTGCCATATGTTATGCTTTTAAAAGACTTGAAGCATAATGTACAGAGTCAACTCAAACTCTGGCCAGCCATATGTCCTGCATCCAAACCCCATAGTGCCACATTAATATAATGCCATGTCTGAGCTGCTGGATGTTACTGATACATTGCACTCATAATCCTATTTGTTTGTACTACTAACACAGTAGTTACTGATTCTGAACCATCTTTGGCATTAATCAGATGCCAATTGGCTGTGATCTGAAAGGCTGTGTCCATGCACTCTGGGAAGCCTGGGGCACAGTCTGGTTTGCATGCACACAGGTGTGTAGTGCCATTTGCCCTGGCTGTGGGCAGCATCTCAGTGGGGTTGACAGATAGCATGGTTTTAAAGGGAGTTCTATGCAGCTAAGTTCAATAGTTCTGGTGGTTCCGAAATTCCAAAATACCAGTTATTTTCATGGAGTAAAAGTAACTTTAAACACTGGTCGGATTTGACCAAGACATGGAAGTTCTACTGGTAAAGCAAGAGAAATTTGTGTTAATTCTCCTGAGTGTGTTTGGCTTAGTAAAAGGACTGAGAGCTGTCTCTGTAGTTAAAAGAGTAAATAAGAGAACTGGATATATAAAGGACAAGAACAATTTATCTGTTTTATAATCACATGTAAAAGGTGTCCCTGTCCATGGCAGGGGTTCAGGCCAGACGATCATTCCTCTCCATGTGTTGGCAACTTTCTTTGTAAAGCAGGATGCCATTGGCTGCCTTTGTGGCCAGGTTGCACTCTTTGCTCAAGGTGGTTCTTGGACTTGGTGTTCACCAGGACCATCATGTCCTTACCTGCAAAGGGGTTTTCCAGCCAGTTGGCTCCAGCCTGTCCTGGTGTCTTGAGATTATTTCTCCACAGGTGCAGGATTTGGCATTTCCTTCTGCTGGATTTTGTGAGATCCCATGAGCCCATTTCTCCAGCCTGTTGAGGGATCACTGGATGGTGGCATGACACTATGGCCTTAGCAGCCACTCCTCTCAGCTTTGTGTGACCTGCAGACTTGCTGAGGATGTGCTGTTCCATCAACTAGGGCAGAAATTAAGATCTTGAAAAGGACTGGCCTCAGTACAGGGATACTCTGCTAGTCATTGGCGTCCAAGAGGACTTCATACCATTGACAACCTTCTAGGCCCATCTGTTCAGCCAATTTTCAGTCCACCTCATGGTTCACTTACTGAGCCTGTAGTCTCTCAGTATTATGGCAGGGTCAAAATGATAATTGGAGCAATTAGGGTAGTATCAAAAGATTTCCTAAGCTGAGGTAGACAATGTCCACTGCTCTCCTCATGTCCACTGAACTGGTCACCTCATCAGAGAGGCTGTCAGGTCAGGATCCTTAAGACTTTGCAAATGACCTATTTGTAAATCCATGTTGACTGCTGCCCACTTACCCTTCTTGGTCTGGAAATGGTTTCCTAGAGCAGTTGGTCCATCACCTTCCCAGGGCCTGTAGTTCCAGGACCTCTTTCCTGCCCTTCTTGAAGACAGGAGTGACTTTTTCTTTCCCCTGGTCCTTGCACACCTCTCCCAGTCACCATGTTCTGTCAGCAATGGAGAGTGGCTTTGCAAGGCCAGCAGCCAGATCCCTCAGCACTCATGGGAGCATCTCATCAGGCTCAGCACATGTGACTTGTCCAGTTTGTCTTCCCTAACCTGGATCCTGTCACTTTCTTGATACTGGGAGGGGCACCAAGGAGGTGGGAGAATGGTTGCACACCTTGTTCTGTGGTTTTGCCTTGCCCTTTGCTAAGGAGTCCTGTTACTTTCTAGTTGTAGTAAAACCACAGTATAAAAGTTATCACACAATAATGTATAATATAAACCAGACTATGGAAATAAGCAAGCTACAAGCATTTACTCACAAAATCTAAAAAAGAGAAGCAGCTAAAGCTCTTCATTGGAAAAGTAGTAGTAACAGAGAAAATGTCTATTTTTTTCAGTTTGATTTAAATGGGATGTTTTTTATCCAGAGGACATTTTGTCTTAACCATGTAGCCATTGGGAATTCAGTCTTGCTTGTCACTACACATGAGAGTGCCACTGTGCAGTTGGGAACCTCAGTGTTTGGCAGGTTTCCCAGGCATCTCAGAATTTTTCTGTCAACTTACAGTTTCCTTCCTGTAAAGGGAAAAATGGATGGTCAGGGTTCCTTGGAGATACAAGTGTTCCTTTCACTGGCTAAATAACAACTTCTTGTCTCAATGAAGTGATAAAAACCTTTCTTCCTCTTTCCACATTCCTCACTTGTGTGTGGACTTCAGACTGCAGTGTGAACCTGGCTGACAAAGTGTAATGGCCTGATGAAATTGCTGTGCCAGGCTGCCTGTTCCTGGGGCTCCTCAACAGAGGGAGCTCCAGGTAACCCTAGGGCTGTCTGAAAAATTGCTGGTATTTCTCAGCTCTTTATTCAACTGTATTTGCTGATGTGTTGCTCTGTTATTTGCCATTTGAGTCTTCTTAAGAGCTCTACTTTGATGGCAAAAGTACACTTTCAAGAAGTTGTAACTTAAGTGTCTCTTGTGACTCCTCAGCCTGAATCATACTTCTTGGAAATGTTCCTCTCCACTGATTGCATTAGGTTACTATGAAAGCCGCTGGTGGCTGCACACCCTCAGAACTGAAGATGGCTGTTACATTGTGATGATGTGCAAAATGCTGCTCTGTACCTTGGCAGTTACAAGGACCATTAGGTGAGAATATAATCATGTACCTGTTAGAACTTCTGTAATGGTACATTTTGTGCTCAGTTTTCAGATTGTTAGTACTATTTTTGTGCTTGACACATATATTTCTTTTTTCTTTGATATCTCTCTGTGCTCTTGGGCCCACAAATAATGCTGTTATATAATAAAATAGTAACTATATCTGTCACACCTGGCTGAAGGTTGGAGAAGGGCAAACTGATCATTCTCTTAAGCTGTTCTCTCTCTGATTGCAGACAGACTGAACCTGTGAGACCTGAGGGAAAAGGGCTGTTTGAAATGACAGAAAGGGACCCAGCCTGGAGGTGGTATGTCCCCCACCAAAACCCTCAGCTTAGAAGACATGAGAAGAATGTGAATACAGCATCTGCTTGTTAGCTCCAAGACCTCTTCCTGCATGACAAGTTACAGCTTTTGTGGTATTACTGTCTTCAGCCTCTGGCACAGAAGGTGGTGCCACTCCAGCATTTCATAGTAAAGCTGATGTTGGCCTACTTTGATGTAACTGAGGTACTGGTGTCCTTTTTATGTGGACTACACGCAAAGCAGATTTTCTTTCTAGAAAGAGCAGTGTTAAGGGAAATGGACGTCAGTAAAAGGATTAAAGTTTGTACATGCTACAAGAATAATAAGAGGAAATGATATATTAAATGACTGCTCCTTGGTTTAAATGATTACTGTTGGACTTAAAGCCTTTAAATAAATAAATATTTTCAAGCCATACAATATATGACAAAAAATAGGAAAGTGGTAGGGTTTAAAGAACAAACAATAATGTGGATTGTGTTTATGCTGCAGTAGTTTAGAAAACAAAAATATTAACTACCTAAAGAAAAATGCTATGAGCCAGGGACAGGTGAACAGAACGCTAAGGAAATGTTAATCCAAGGGGAGATTACAGCTGCAGTAAGATGTCTGTACAGTTGAGTAGGAAGTTACGCTACAACTACGTGCTGTCTCATTGTAGCCCAATAAAAAGATGAAAAACCATGAATGAATAATGAAAAATTATCTTTATGTGGTGTGATTTGAACGTTGGCCTATAATCTATCACCAGGCTTTTTTTCAGTGTTTCCATAGCTATTGTAAAACTGTTTCAAAGTAAAAGATTAACAGGATGTGTATTTTCTATTTCCTGAAATCATCAAGGCAGTGGACACTAACTGGAGGCTTGACAGGAACCTCACCCAGTTAAGTCCTGCAGTGGGAACTGAGTTAAATTGATGCAGTTGTAGATCCTGGGCACAGACTGGTGGTGAAGCAGCTTTTTGTAGAGGCTGATCTGGGGCCCCGAGGGACAAGTGAAGATGAAGGTGTCCAACCACATGTTGGGCTCCATTAAAAGATCACAGCTGAGCAGGGTCCAGAAGAGAAATCTCTCCTCTCTGTTCAGCACTTCCGAGACTGCAGCTGAAACACTGTACCCAGTTCTGGGCTCTTGAAGACAAGACAGATGTGGGAATAAGCACCATGGAAGCCATTGGGTGATCATTGTTTCAGTGCCCAAATGTTGCACCATACCACTAATAAACACAGTGCAAGTCAGTACTGTGTGGCTGTACTTACCTGGACTTCTCTGCACCATGGAACCACTGGGGCTAAGGAAAGACATGTTATACTGGCTGTTTTCCAGTACCATATGGAAAGGTACATGGTGGTAACAGAATTACAGCAGGGACAAGCAGAACATTTTGGGACAGCCTCCTGTGTACTTGGAGCAGTCCTGCCTGGCTAAGATGGCAGCTGAATACTGTGCTGTCTCTTCCCCATATTGGAACAGCTTTCTTAAATTCATTCTGATCAAAACCCATCTCATTTCTGCAAATGGGTGCACAAAGCACAGAAGACCTGTGACAGGGTCAGCTGCATCACACACCAACCTTCAGTGCCTGTGAAAGAAGCCAGGAACAGCAGTACTGGTGATGGAGCACTACAGGTAAGGACCCCGAGCCTTCAGAACCATTTGCTACCGCTGCAGTTCATAGGAACTGCACCTGCAGCCCTTGCTGGTAGCAGCTAGAAGAAACTGAGCAAGTACTTCACAGATATTTCTCCACAGTGCCTAAAGAAGTGTTTTTTATTGTAGCTACTTTCTCTTCATCCTTTGTCCACCAAAACCTTTTTCAGCAATTGGATTAAAACCATACAATAAAAATGGACAAAACCCGGGTTCAAACAGCTTTTCATACACATCTTAAGCATCTTCAGTGGGGACTCTGAGTTTATATTGCCCACTAAAAGAGGAAGATGGCTGCAAAATATCCATCCCTTAATAAAGCATCATGAAACCCAGATTTCATTCCCATGGTCTGTAGAACTCCTCCCTCTCTCCCAAGTGCCTCAAGATAAAAAACAATACAACCCCCCAATCAGCAACCTTTGACAAACTACTTGCTCTATCACCTCTTGGAGCATTACTAGACATTTTTAGGTTAGCCTGTACAATAGTTTCTAAACAGCATCTCTATCATTTGGACATTTGTTCATAACATCTTTTATCCCCGCCTGGAGCATCTCCAGCATTTCCCACTGGCAGGTGCTCTACAGAGCTTGTCCCACACACACTGTGCTGCCACACATCCTACGCCGGAGTAACTGCAAGGGGCAGCAAAGTACATGAAAACTGGCACTCCAGCATGAAACATGAGTGTCCCCTTTCCTTATTCATCAGCCAGGTTATGAACAGTGACTAAAATTTCAGCTACACAAAGTTCCAAGTGCTGGCAATGACATACCTGCTTCTTAGCCAGTGCCTTTCATGCATCTCAGGTGTTCACACTTAGCAAAGTGAGGTATCTAACATATCTCAGAGAGGTGGAGGTATCAAGTCTGTTCAAAACCCAAACTTGTTAAGATTTCATTAATACTGTGCAAAAACATAAGCAACTATTCTAAATGAAAACAGAAATGAATATTTGTCATGCTGCTGTTCTAGTTTTATATAGCTTAATGTGACGTTCCACAAAATTGGTGTCCTTTGCTACTCATTTGGCATCTCTTAAATATGAAAGATTTAAACTTCCAAGAACGAAAAATTTAAAACTGGTTAATTGAATGTTATATTAAAAAGTCACAGTTCTTAAAAGGATACTTCATACATCTGCACCATTTTGATGGTGAGCAATCAAAATCATCAAGAATTTATGCACAATAGTTTTGCTAATAATATAGGCACATAGTGGCATGTAAACTACACATGACAACTAGAACAGCAAAGGCACGATCTGGTTTGGTTTTTCCTACCTTTTAAGATGTTGGTTAATTTACAAAGAAAAATATTCTATACTCCATGCAGAAGTATTACATTTATATTTTACAGCACAGGACCATTACAAAACTGCTGTCTTCTGATAAAATGGGTCATTTAAATAAAATAATAATAATTATAATAAAATAATAAGATAGCAGCTTTTTGCACTGAGGAGCTGAATTTCTGAATTAAAGGACAACTCGTGTTCTCTCATCTGTCAGGCAGAGAACATCTGAAATTCTCTATGTATCTTCTTGTCTACAGAAAGCACTGCCTGCGCACTGAAGGTAGTTAAAAGTTTTCTGGTTTGCTATTTTCAGCTTTTGTTTTTCCAGATGTCACCTAAGACTGCAAAAATTAAGATGTCTGTTAAACTACCAGTTGCTTCTCTAGTATCAAAGCAGGTTTAACCAGTGATTTAACTGGGAACCTGACTGCGACCCTCTATGAATTGAGCCTGTTCAGATGTCTTTGTTCATGCCTGCAGACTGAACTCTGTTAGTTCAAAGGGAATCACTCTACGTATAACTGCTGTCTCATTGAGAGAAAGGAACAGCAGCAGTTTTAAACCAGAACACAGCCCTCAGCAACTTAAAAGTTAAACCTAATGCAGTCATTTTAAAGTATAATTTCTGCCCATGGCTCCAATAATATGACAGTTCTGCATTTCACATAGAAACGTTAGAGTATGTAGAAAACTTTAGTTTACAAATGAAGAAGATCTTTCAAAAAGACATTTCATGTAATTACCTTAAATAGTTCTTATATGCACCATTCCACATTGTGGAAAAGCTGAAATATGCAGTCTGGACTCCACACGTTAAAGAAAAACAGAATTATATGTATTGGCACAAATACTTACATCTACAACTGTACAAAGTAAAAAAAGCTGACAACCCTGTCCCACCAGTGCAGCATATTAAACTGCTCTCCAACACACACTTCCTGTGACTGCCGACAAGCAACAGCAAGCTGGGAACTGAGTCTTCAGAGTGTGGTGCCAAAAAGTTCCAAACTGCTTTGTCAGTCTCTGAACAGAGGAATCAGAAGTATATCCAAAAAAGTGTCAGTCCACTCGGCATGCTCAGAGGTCACTGCAGCTGCACTCTGTAAGCTCCTATGAGCAGCTTTATCTGCAAAAGCAAACAAAGGTTTCCATATCAACACTGGTCACAGGTAATTACTGTGTTAAACACTCCTAATGTAGGAATGGCACAAGAAAAAGCACACAATTCTGACTGACTGAGAAAGGAAAAAAGAGGAATTAAAAAGTCCTTAATAAAATCAGTTTATAGTAGCCCTACTGAAATCTGGATGGCTTGTTAAAGGACTCCAGTAGAATACTGAAGCATCAGGTGGTATCTGAGCAAGTTAGCCCCAAATTTGAACCAGACAAACATACTTCCACCTGAATACACCTTTTTCCACTTAAAGAAAATTAAAGGAAAGTAAAGTACAATAAAAGATTTAAGAGTGTAACTTCAGTGCAACTTTTAAATCTAGAGATCTTGAAAATTTACTGGTGTGTCTTCCTAGGATAAAATAAATGCTACCAGAACGGGATTCATCTTGCAACATGTAGTGGGGAGTATTGCCCAAACCACCTGTAAAATGCAACAGACTATTTAAAAGCAGAGTGCATATCCTAGTAAGTATTTCCAACACATAAGCAAAAACATCTGTATGAAAAAAAAAAAAAAGAGGAAAGGTGGACACTCCACATATCTTTCAGTCATTAAATTCACAACATAAAGGAGAAGATGAATGTTTAGCTGGAACATTAGTTTATCCTAGTGCATGAATTACTCTGACTACATTATAAAAACATGTAATTATGACAGAACTAACCCTTGGTAATGTTCCTAAGTTCTGGCAATGTCAGGGGATGGAACTGTAACTGATGGAAACTGGGATAAGGAGACAGTGGAAAAATCCTTAGTTTTATGTTTGCAACTAAAGCTAAAAGCATTCACAGTATGGAAGAGTTACTGTACAAAAAATGAACATGCACATTTAATTTTGAGAACCTTTTGTACCTTGGCAGTAGGAGCTTCTGTCAACCGTATGAAAAGCTTGTTAAGGCCTGCAGTAGGGCTGAAGGAATAAATAAAGTGACTATCCTACAAGGAAAAAGGAAATGGACAGAGTTAATGGTGGGTTACGGCTAAAAGAGCTATGTAAACAGACTAACAGAACACAACATTTTCACTATGCTTTTTTTGAAAGAACATTATGTATTATGCAATCACCAAGAAAACAAGAGGACTTCAAAATTGTGCACAGTGATGTATTTAATAAATTTTAAAAACCCCCAGAAATTAATTATTAGAACTTTGAGGTAGGTTGTTAAGAAAATATTTAGGAACTTACTCAGGTCAAAAATGTGAGAGGCTTGGTAAATAAGAGAAGAAGCCTCAGTCCCAGAATCACAGAAGGATGGAGGCTGGAGGAGACCTCTCCAGGGCATCTAATCCAACCCCCTGCTCAAGCAGGGCCACCTAGAAGCAGGTTGTCCAGCACTATGTCCCTGACTTTTAAGTCATAAATTTTTACAGAATCTAACACAAGCAAACTTTATAGTTCTCTCCATATACAAAGAAAATTAAATTTCATTTCAAGAAAAACCTTATCGTGATAAAAAATATGCTTCATCACAATACAATTTACGGCACTGAGATTTCCCAGGCTGCTCCATGAAGACTTTATGACATAGTTTTACAGTCAATCAATTGTATGAAAAGATTTACCAAAAATACAGGGAGCTGGAATTTGTCGTTTAAAACCACAGCTTGTACACTGCATGGTCCACAGAGCCGAGCAGTAACATCTTTACCAAGGAAATTTGCATGGAAAACAAAGAGAAGAATTCCAGATCCTGAAAGGGAAGGCAATTCAGTTACATGAATTTGAAATGAGATACAGTATTTAGAACTACCTACACTGGACCTTTGAAGACAGGTACACACATACGTGTACATTAAAACTGTTACATGGTGTATATATATATTAACAAACCAACATGCAAAAATCCCATTTCCCAAGCCAGTGGATCCAGAAAACTTGGCTTGGTCACCAAGTTAAGGACTTCTGGCAACAGAAATAACTTAATGTTTCTATTAGAAAGAAATGCAAAACGGAAACAAGTAATCCTCAGCACAGTTCACTTCTGTGGTCTCAAGTCTACCCAAAGAGAGTTACAGAATTTAGTGTGGTTTGGGTCTACTCAAGAAAATAGACAGCTGAGCCCAGTCAATTAAAGATCTTTATGAAATGCACTGAAATTCAGTAAGCAGTAACTTAAACTACCCACAAATGCTTCATTTTAATACATAAATTTACATGAAGCTTGTTATTCTACAAGATTAGATACCTATAATCAAGAACTGGAAGACTTATCCAACAGCTCTGAACAACAAGAAAACTGAGCAGACATAACCACTTTCAATCATAGCTGAAGTGGATTCTAACAGTCATACTGATTTATCACTTCAAGAAAAATCAGATCAGTAGATATTTCCCTGATATACTCATCAAAAATGACTTTTAGCTAAGCCAAGCAGCAGAGAACAGCTTCTGAATTCCTGGAAGAATAAAGAAACATTCCCAAATACCTTGGGGATTTGAGTCCCAGCTTTTTCAAAGGGTTTGTGGGCAAAACTAAGTTGATTGCAGCTGCTTCCTTTTCCTAATATTTCTAGGCTGCATTTGTCTCAGGGCAGTGCTAGAGCTACATTCGAAGCCTCCAGGACATGACCTACAGTCTACAAAACAGAGTCCACTACAAGATTTTCTCTAGTCATCTAGTAAAGCTAGATTTTCCTGAATCATTCATTCTAAGGTAAAGGTAAAGCACTCCTTTCCTGTTACTAAGCTAATGTAACCTATGAACAGAAAGAAGCTGACACTCTGTATATGGAAATTAAAAAAAATCTTTTTAAAAAATACACACAAACCCTACCCATAATACATCATAATTGCTCTCCCTATGCTCCATAATTAGAACATTCTTAATGTCACGTACTGCAAATTCATACAAAAATAATTCTTCATAAGAGATAATTTAAGATATGCTTTAAATATACTGTTCTACCTCTTTTAAACAAACAAAACCTCCACCACAGCAACAAACCCCTCCCTACCTTCTGGCACATTTTGAGGAGGTTTATAGTTAAAATCCATAGAAAAGTCTGGCCCTTCACAGAGACGATGACACGCAATTGGGAACACTGGCTCCAGCAAAGCAAGGCGGGCTTCAAAATAATTCTTGATGGTATCTTCTGCTACTTTTGTGAGCCTGAAAGACCAAACAAGTGAGGCCTGTGCTTCACACAGTAAATTATTTTACCAGACATAGGCTTGGTGAGAGCTGACACTCATGCAAAAAAAAGGGATTCCAGATGACTTTTTTAGATTTCTGATTTTCAGGAATGAATGTCTTCATCCCTAGCATTGATGCAGAGATGAACCAGAGGTCCCAATACTTTGTTAATAAAATATCAACAATCTGTTAGAAAAATTCAACTACTGGGTCCAAAAAAATAAAATGTTAATACAAATACACTACAGTAGATTAAAAAAAAAAATTACCTAGCCACATATTTTGAAAGCTTTTTATAAGGAAAGATATCCCAGAAACATCAATATATACCTGGTGGGTAAACAAATATCACCACTTTCCCAGCCTGGCTGAATTATCAATCTGCCTGCAAGTACAACATAAAAATAAAGAAGCACATCCCTGTATAATTTTACTGGCAATACTACTGGAAAAATGCAGTTCCCAGTTAAACTCTGTGAATAACACAGTGAAAAAGTAGCAATGCTACCACTAAAATAGGTGAAGTGGGGGTTTTGTTTTTTCGGGGGTTAGGGAGGCAGGGGGAACGAGCAGCCCAGCCTTCAAAGAGAGACCACATTACCCACCAGTGTCTGGCACCTTCACAGGCAGGTTACTCCGTAATCCTCTTCAGAAAGCTGTTTAGTCAGAAATGGGTTTTACATGCTTTAGCACAGCAAAGGTCCTGCCTGTGGCAGCTCTGTAGCTTTTTCAGTTATTATTCAGAGCACACCTCCCCACCCTGCTAACTGAGACTACCATCTGCAGAATCTAAAACTTCGGTGTTTCATGGAAAGAAACAACAAGAACTGCCATGCCAATGCAAGCCTCAAAGCCCATGTAGCCTATCTTCCAGACGCTTGACAAAGCCCTATTAAAAATGAGAAATTAAACAGTCCTTTTTTGGTACAATGTCCTATTTTCCAGCAATCTGATTAAGAGCCATCCAAAACTAGAAACTGCATCCAAATCACATCTCCTTAGATCTACTTAATCCCTTCTAAAATCCCATGTATTTATGACCACAGCACTCTGCAACAATGAGACTCATGATTCAGTTTTGCTGTGCAAAAATATTCCTCCACTTCAAACCTATCACTAGATCATTGAGTAGGATGAGGGTGGCCTGCAGAACCTGTCTCATGGCTTTGGGTTGTTTTCTGTTGTTGTTTCCTGATTTTAGATTTTGATCTTTTAAGCATTTTATTTTCAGTTCCACTACTACTATATTGTCCTCCTTTCCGACTGATAAAAAGCACTGAATTGGTATTTTCAGGTAATGAGTCTAAAAGCTTCCTGCATTAGCAAGAGCTGTGTTACCCCCTGTATAGTTCACATCAGCACAGTGGTACTCCCTGAACATCAATTTGCAATCATCAATATTTAATTTCAACTGCCACTTCACTGGCAAAATTACATGGTCAAGATCTTCCAAAACCTCATTATTTGGATGAGCCAAAACTGAAGGTGGCAGATGTCACATAGGAAACAAACTGGAAAAGGCATCAAATAGTGAATGAGTGAGAAAGTCTCACTACACTGAACAACAGACACCAGATCACTTATCTGAATGCTTGCTGTTACCTTCAGCTTCTTAACTAACAAGTCATCATTTGCTTCCCTGAGGAAGAATCAGAATACTCCATTCACCCACTTCAGCTGCCCCTGCTCACTTTAACAAGTTTCTCTGGTGGTGGGGGTCCACCGCAACAAGTTTCCTATGTCTGAAAAGTAATTATTAGCCTTTATGCTTTTAGCACTTTTGTTTTTCCTTTTAGCCTTCTAAAACAGAAAAACATCCCTTAAGTGTTCATCTGCTCATGACAGAAGTTTGATACAGTGATCTACAATATCAGACAAACCTTACAGGGCACTAAAAACACTGGCATCATAATACTTTCCTCCTGTTATGAAACTGGATCCAAACATGTTACTTCAGCAAAAATCAGTACCACAAAATCTAGCTGGAAACCAATCACTGCTGGTGCACCCCCGAGATTAATAGTGGGTCTGGTCCTGTTTAGCACCTTAATTAATGACTCGGAAGATGGTACAGCAAACCCTCAGCACGTTGGCAGATGAAACAAAACTGGGATGGGTGGCTGAGACCCTCTGGTGTATTTCTGTCATCCACAACATACCTTGACAGGTGTGACAAGTGGGCTAACAGAAACCTCATGATGTCCAAATATCTTCAAAAAGTTTCCAAGGACCTGACAACCTCTCTGAACAGTCTGTGCCAGTGCTCCATCACCCTCAACAGGAAAAATGTATTTCCTGACACTCAGAGGTAACCTCCTGTGTTCCAGTTTGTGTCCATTGCCCCATGTCCAGTCACTGAGAACCACTAACAACAACCTGACTCCATCCCCTCCACCCTGTCACTTCAGGTGCTTTTTGATTGATACACACTGACCATTACAAGGCAGTTTCTGTAACGACTGATTTAAGAAGTCAGCTGATGGGAAGCACAGGAGATCTGAGGCAGAAAACAGCCAGGGCTTTCTATACACTGGAAGAGAACAAGTGTGGACTACAAACTACCTGATAGATTGTCTTAGATTACACAGATGAATCATTAGGACTAACTCATGATGAAACAAGAAAAAAATCTTGCACTGAGACAGTGTTCTTCCAGCACTAACTACACATCCATGGCAAAATCTCACCTGCTGCAGAAGCTCTGAGACCCTCCCTGAGTCTTCTCCAAATTTCAAGATTGCTGGTTATAATTTTCTGCCCTAATACATTAACTATCAGTATTCCTCCAAATGGATATTTGAAGAGCTTGCTCCTTCTCTGTATGTCTTAATGACATGAACACTTCATATGTCACATATCATACACTGCTCTTCAGCCATTCTGCATTATTATGATGATGATGATGATGATTTCCATCATCTACTGGCATGAAAGCTTTATCCCTAGCACTTTCAGCTCACAGGTGACATTCAACAGTCCAGCTCCACACCCACCTGCACAGACTTTTCATGGCGTTTCTACTTGGTGTTCTTTTGTTTGATTTTTTTTCCTATGCTTTGTAGCAAGGTATTTTATTTGGCATGCCCTACTAAGAGCTTACATTCAATAGTCCAGTGTTTATACACTTCTAAATTTTCACCATCGATGTACATTTAGTTAAAGGAATCTTTCACTTCTAGGAATTACCTTTTTCTCCTTTCCATGCTATTTCTCAGTGTTTGAGCAAGTGTATGCCAATTCTGTTAGCTCACGTAATTTTGATTTCACATGATTTGTTAGTTAGCTTTCTGCCCAAATCAGATCTATTTTCTTTCCTGACATTTTCCCCTCTTTTCCTTGACTTAAACTAAAATTGTGACATGCCTAGTATTGCAAACTTCAGCAGAAAGAACTTCCAAGTACAGTTTACTCACTTGTCCAAGTGGCTCTTGAGCTGCTCATATACCAGTACGTTATTGCACTGTTTAGCAAAATACATGGCACTGTTCTGATGCTTGGACAAAATGTTGCAGTCAGCTCCGCTTTCAATCATGAGCCGCACTATATCAGAATTCCCTCTTTTACAAGCCTGTGTGGAAAGGGAGAAGGTGGAAGGACAGAAAACAATGTCAAACCCATCAAAACGGAGCGTAACGTGACAGTAAGAAGAACTGCAGAATTGAAATAAAATTCAAACTTTGTTACAATTCAGAAGTTTAACTATTTCCTCTGTGAATGGTAAAACAACTTGAAACTCAGGAACACACTCCATAAATATTTTATCTTTATCCAGGTAATACTACAGACCCAATCCTACAGAAGCAGCAACACTCAGGATTACTAAGCAGACATAATTAGGGAAAAAAAAAAATACAAAGCAAACCCCAAAAGTTCTGTGAAAACATCCGATCTGCTAGAATTCAGTAACTTTAAATTTTCTTACAATTGTTTACCTGAGTATGTTTTTGTAGAATTATTTAGAAATTATTAAAGTAACATTTCCAAGTGTCTGTTTTTCTATGCATCTCAGTTTAAAATGGTACTCTGGGTATGCAGTAAATTTACAGATTTTGTCCCAGACTGGTATGTAGCTATGTCAGCCACTGTTACCCTCTGTGTAAACATTCAAGGCTGTTCACTGTTACTTACAGCAAGAATTTCAGGGCACATCAACCAAAGACTTAACAAAAGCACAGGAAAATCTAAAAAAAGTTTTACTTTGAAGAATGCAAACATACTCTTGGTCACTTGTTTTCAAATACTTCATGCAGACAAATTAGGGAAAGGCACAAGAGATAGAACATTTTTATCTTTGTGAGGCCTTTCAGAAGTCAGCTTCTGAAATTTATCTCTGCTCTGAACTTCGATCTGTGCCTTCAATCCACAATCTTCCATAAACAGAATAACCTACCTGTTGTCCTCAAACCAAAAAAAACAGAAAAATCTCACACCACACCTGGCAGAAAGGAATTGAGTGCAAAGATTTTTTTTCTCTCTTAAGAAAAATGATCTCTTAAGAAGAATGATCTTTCTTAAGAAGTATGATCAAACTTCTAAGGTTAAATAAGAGTGACTTGATAAACACACTGATATGTTTATCCACTGAGGGCTAGCCTTGTCCCAGTGGACATGAAGATCCTATTCTTTGTATCTGCATCACAAAACAAACACCCAGAATAAGTCACTGTAGGCTGCTAATTGGTTTGTATAGCTCTGCATCAAAGACTAATAAAAACTTCTAAAACAATTAAGGTCAAGACTGAGGTTCATGGAAGTAGCCAAATTATGAAGAGATTTTGGACTGGAGTGGCTGAGAAAACCACAAGTGAGTTGTTGTCTTCGGAGAAAATGCAAAATCCCCGCACTAGTAAAGCCTCACAGAAGGCAGAACAGAAACAATACCACATTGTCTGGGCAGGAAAGCTTCTATAACCTCTTTGGCAAACAAACTACACTAATAGCCTACATATAAATACAGCAAGTTTATCCAAAGGGGAACTTTGGTGAAATTCACTGACATAAAGAAAAAAATATTAAAAGCACAGACTGTTTTAAGAGTATTAGAATTTTCCTGTTACAACAAAATTTAAAAAAAAAAAAAATCCTTTGTGACTGAGGAAGTAATGGTGCACAATGGGCACTGGGAATTAAGACTACAAATCAGCTATTTTATTTCTGGCCGGTAATAAAACAGCAAGTGTCAATCACAGTAATACACTAGTGAAAGATTTTCCTTTCTGGAATTTCTCTCTTCCTGCTGACAATATGATTATCTCAGCTGGAAGACCATATCTGCATTTCTTTGAGCCAAACAACGAAAGAGGATGATGAGCTGTATTTAGCACTGCATGCTGAAGGCATCTGTGTTTATTGTTTAGATATTACAGTACATTAAAGGAATGGATTAAAACTCTGCTTAGAGCAACTATGAATAGTATTTTTATTTCAAATATGGTATGCGTTCCTGAAACAAATTCTACAAAGACGTTATTAGTTTGGCAAAAGTATTACTATTAAATCATGTAAGGACAAACATGGAATTTACCTTCATTAAGGCAGTTTCACCACTGCTCTGCTGCATGTTCACATATGCTCCAGCTTCCAGAAGAATAGCTACCGTTGTTAGAAAATTCTGAGGAAAAAAACAAACCAAAATCACAACACAAGTAAATAAAAAATACTGCGATTTTGTTTCAGCATATAAAATGACATTTACTTAAAATTCATCCACAGAATTCAAAACACGAGTCATGACACAATTAACACTGTTCTCTCTCATGGCTAATAAGAGCAGTTCAGACTTAAGCAAGTGGATGGCTCTAATTATTTACAATTCTTACTTTTTTTCTAAATCTTGCAATAGTAAATATCACAAGAAGGAAGCAGTGTATTTGCACCTTCCACCAAACTGGAATGAGGCTCCCTTCTGGCCTTCCATCTCCTGTACGTGGGGAAGCACATGGACCAACCTGAACAGAAGAGTGCCCTTATAAAACCCTGACTTGCTCTAACTTACTGGTTTAGCTGGTCTTAGTTTGGGAAGAGCTTGCACTGTGTGTATTGCCCAATTGCTTTAAAATAGCAAACCCTGTTTAATCTGAGATTTTCTATCCAGGTCTGTCCAGTTTGGATCCTGTATAGCCAGGTATCAGAACAAGCAATTCTAGCACAAGAATAAACAGACAAAAAATTCAGAGATACCCTCTGCCTCCACTTTTCCTCCTTTGATATTCTCTGCTCAGGGCACGGTTTGTGATCAGAACTTATTTGTGATCAGAACTTATTTCCACTACAGCTGCTGAAACTGTGCATTTAAGGTACCCTGTTGTATGTTGCTAACTACTTTTTATGCATCATCCAAAGGTAAAAAATTGTGTACCACCTTTAAATGTAAGTAAAAGACCCCAGAACCCCAAATACAACGGTAACCTAGCTAACCTTTTCAGCTGCATGTATCAATGCAGTTGTTCCATTTTTCTGTCTACCATTAACTTTAGCTCCTTTCCTGATTAGCACCCGCAGAAGGTCATCATGCCCTCCAGCAGCAGCAAGCATTACCAGGGTCATTCCACTTGCATCCTGGAACAAGAATCATTGCCATAAAAAAAACAAAATCAAAAAAAGCAAATACATCAAGATAAGTCAAAGCTGCAGACAAAAACTACAAGCACATCAAAAGGTTTCACAGAGATTTCCCTCCCTGGTGGAAGATTTCACATATACACGGCTGCCAGATACGAGCAAACCATCACCTCCCACTTCTCTGGTCCGCAGGTCTCACACTCTGAGCTCTATAATCTGTAAAATCTGTAACATTTGGAGGATCAGAACAAGAAGCAAGAAACCCAGAATGAAGCAGGAAGAAAAGCTGTAAGGTATTTGAGGGTGGGGAAGACAGTAAGACAGTGGGAAACAGAAGTCAGCACCTCTGCAGAAAATACACTATGGCTCAAGTCAGCTGCTCCCATAACATTGCTTTTTGATTTTCTCAGTGTAAGCACAAAGACACTTTGTGACCAGCCAGTCTCCTCATTCATTCCTGTATTTTTTACCAGACCTTACAAATCACAGAACACATGCTGGTCTCAGAAGTTCATTTGGCATTTTTCCTGCTACGTTACAGAAGTCTTAGCATAATGAGGAGTTGTCAAAATGCTACATAATACAACTACCCAAGATCACCAGTGAAAATACCACTACTAGAGATTTTAAAACTCAAAAATGGAACTAGAGTACTATTTAACAGGAAAATAGATCCTTAAAAGTAAACCCAGTAAGAACACAGCTGACGACAAATTGGCAAAAAACTAATTATGAAGTGGTCAAAAACTGTGTGTCAAACAACTTCCAGTTTTTGAGGGTTTTTAGAGTTTTGTTTCTCATGTATGTTTTACACAATTTAGCCACTTGAACTGATGGTTACTGCTCCTTACAACATGCATAGCTCCACATTTAGTCAGTTAAATACACTGGGCAAGTTGCCTGGAAAGCTACTGGTTCTATCAAAATTCATTTTTTTTTCTTGGAAGAAATGGATAACAAATACTGAAACTTCCAAGTCTGTACTACTTTTTGACACCTTGTGCTTTTTTATCTGGGTGAGATGGAATTCTGCCACAACAAAAGAGGAGAAAGCTTTTCAGACAAATAAAAAATTGTATTCTTCTCTCCTACTGTCTTCCAATATTTCTACTGCAGAAAAATTACCTCTTGATCCAGATTATATTCCTCATTTGAAGAAAGCGCCATTTTCACTGTCATGTAGTCTCCACTTTTAACAGCATCTCTCAAGAGAGCTAGAAAATAAATTCAATGCTTTTATAGGATATTTCCCTTTGAAATGTCAGCTAAGAAATACCTCTTCTTCCCAGAAAATACTCACTACTTGATATTGGTTCTCTTGATACATGATTCTCATCTTCTCCATCAAGATGCTTCTGGAATTCTTCTAGTGTCAGCCATTCTAACTGCATGTCCATACCCAAACTTAGGACTTGCTGCTTGCCATCTATTATGTATTAAATTTTGTGGAAGAAAAAATGTGAAATAAGTAACAAATTGCAAATTTTCAAGCTAACGAATGCTTACCCTTGCTTCAATGATCAGCAGCTTAATGTATTACTACAGCTAATTTTCATTCAAATAAACTCTGGCAGCCAGCATGGAATGTTCTCAGCAGCAAAAGAAGGGTATGTTACAAACAAACATAAAATGCTTTTACTTGAAAGAAACTGCTCATTTGTTCTAATAAATAAGGCTGAAGTGATTAAGGGAAGGTGAACACTCCATCACAGTAGTAGCAGAACCACCAGAAACACACTGAAAAGGTATCAGTGAGTTTCAAAAGAAAACTTCATTTCAGCCCCCTGCAGAGGCAAGAAGTGGAGCACTGTAGATGCAAGCAGGAATGGAGAAAATCTCAACTATCAGTACCCTCCATTTGACACACATCCACTACTTCTCAATCATCTTCTGCAGCAATGCCAAGTCCATGTGTCTGTTTCATCTCTTATATTTCTCCTTCCTTGTACACCTTGCTCTTTTAATTCTTCTATGAATTTATATTCTAGCAAAGAATCTTTTTTTTGCAGTTATTCTCTTAATATTCACTTTTTTTTTCTGAAGCTACATTAAACAACTCAAATGTACTTCTGATGTCCTTAAAGCCTAGAATATTAAGACAGTTACCAAGAGAGACCACTTGAGCAACTAACAACTATTACATAACAAAATTTAAGTAAATGACCAGCATTCATTTAGAAGAGATCAGTTCTCTTTCTGTAAGTATTGGAGCACAGGAGCAAGCCTAACATAAGGCAAAAGTCAGGGAGTTTTAGTCCACCTCCACCTAACCTGGCAAATCTGAGTTCTGACTGCTTTCAACATGGTACCATCTTCCTTTTAAGAAATGCAGTCTAGAATTATGCATAAATTACTACTTCTAAAAATGGTTCCGTATATCTGTGATGACGAGACAAAGGACAAGTGCTGCATATAAACAATCATTAACAATTAATAAACAACCTATGCCACTTTCAGAGAGAGGTGTTTCTCTAGCAATAGGCGTTTGAAGTATCATAGCACTTTCTGTATCCATTGACAATAATCAAAGGCGCAGCTACCTAGTTTTCCTCAGTTCATCCTCATCAAACTAGTGAAGGAATTTATCCTGAAAAAAAGTAATCCAGATTTGTTCTGAGATCAAAAGCAGTAATAATAATCCTTTATACTATTAGGAATAGAAACAGAACCCAGATGTTTTTCACTGTGTATCAAATCATTCAGTTCTGGTTACATTTTATGGGTTGTGTAATATAACTCATCCTTTTGGCTAAAGCAGGAGGCAAGAAGTTTGTCTGATTGGAACCTCTACTAGTTTTCCTGAACAGAAAAAGTATGCATGCATAATATTGTCAGAACACTTCTGAAAATAGCCAATAGTTGGAAAAATTCCTCTTAAAAAAAAAAGATTACTATTACATGCCAGAGAAGCATAGTTGTCAATATTAATTTAAAAAGGGCAAAATCTTGACTTGTCTACAAAAATGTCAGAGACTTCTATATACTTCCATGCTTCATAAACGAAGCATATATTAACATTCTCATGAATCATGTATTAGCAAAGCCATTAAACAGAAGACTTTTGCTTCCTAAAATAAAAGCAGAATTCCGTGTTTCTGAGGGGAGGTACATGTGTGTGTGTGTGTTAGAAAACTATACAATAGCTTGTAGAAATAGGAAGAGAACGCCCTGAAGGGTCACTCCCTGCTCTGTTTTAAGCAGTTGCACTTACTTTTTAGACCCTTCTGTTCGTTTCTTTTTTCTTCTTTTTCAGACTCTTTTTTTTGAGATTTTTCTTTCATTTCAGTTTTCTTTATTTCTTTCTCCTAAAATTGAGAACAAAGATAAAATTTCAGTGGTAGAGAAAAACTTGAAAATAAACTTTCACCACTCCAACAACAAAGTATATTTACAGTGAATAACTACTACCAATGCAATTACTAGTACTGTATACAACAGACTTATAGATATTTCTGAGAATTAAACAGGTGAGTCAGGAGTTAAGTCTGTGAAGTCTTCTTCCCTAACAGAAGAGGTATCATTTCCTGAACACAGTAACTTCAATTCATATTTTTACTGCATCCCAGCCATTCAAGTTGCTTTATGGTAGAGCTGCAGATATGACAAAAGCAGCACTTTTGAAGGAAATTCAAAATTATGAACTTCTCATTTGTTCCAAATATTGAACCTGAATAAGAAGAATGTAATTATTTCAAAGTATTTAACAATTTTGTGGCACCATATTTGAAGCATTATGGTAACACTGACTTGAACCTTAACTGAAAAAACTTGACATTTGAACACAAAATGTTCCAAGCTTTCCAATTTACACACACAGAACGCCATGGCAACAGTAATTTGGGAAAAACAGGCACTCAGCAAAATCCACCAAACTCATGATATTCATGCAGAAGTCAGAGCTTAGCAATATCTAATATCACAGAAGAACTTTATTGTAGATGTAGATATATAATCAAATTTGCCAAAATAGAATTCAACTGTCTCTACCAAAGTTTGCCCTTCTCCTCCTGTAATCTTCTCTCTCCACTCAGATGGCAAATTCACTGCAGAGTAGGCTGGACAAGGCTCCTTGGCATGGCTTTGTATCAGCCTCTGACACTAACTGGGGCACAGGGAACAGCACTGGCTCTCTGAAAAACTGCCCCAAAAGAAGTCCTCACAAAAATTTACATATACGCTACCATCTTTCTGACACAGGAAAAACCTTAATTAAAACAGATTAGTTTGGTGTATCATTAGGTATTAGCAGAGCTGAGACACTGTTTTCCTCACCGCCTCCCTTTCCTCCACAAACCTCAGCTTTTGATCACTGACATGATTAATGCTAACACAGACAGCTGTCGATCCTGGCAGATGCTCAGTATTTAAGAGGAAATCCAAAACTGATCAAAAGGACTACCAGATATTTGCAACAGTGGGCTATTAAAATCAGTAATCCTGAATTTGATTCCAGATTTCTAATGCTGATCAGATGCACAATGTACACATTCATTTTTTGGAGTAAATGAAATGGAAGGAATGGTTCAGCATGCAAACTGACCCCAAACAGACAAGACTATGTTATAAATTGACTGGTGCTCTGTAAGCAGAGTTGCATAAGGAAAAACAACTACCTGAAATATACATGATGACTTTCTTTAAAAGGTGTCATCTGCTTGGGCCAACAATTCAGTGAACAAAGAAACCCCTGCCGAACTCTCCACCAAACCCATCTATGTGAGTCCCCAGCTGCTCCAGAGAATTATGAACCAGTTACAGGAAACACTGCTTAAGCCTTCTACACTCCAAAGAAGTGAGGACCAGAACTCCTTCTATACTTCCCTGGTACCTCAGAGCACGACCTTCAATGGAGCACAACCATAAAAAAAGCATAGAGACACAATACTGAGAATGCCGACTGAAGAGCTATAAGCAAACCCACTTTCTTCTGCTGTTGATTTATTCACAGTCAAGGTGACAGCATTTTTTTATACTACTGGTAAATAAAATAGAATTCCAAAGATTTCTCCTATTCTTGTCTCTCTCTTACAAACACTATAGCCCCGCACTGTAAGTAAAATATTTGGGTAATAAAGGACCATACCACTTCAGCTAACTAAAGAGCCTTCTGACACTGGCCTGTGCCTCAGAGTAATTCCTTGTTTTCCAGAGCTTTCACCACTAAGATGCTCCAAAAACACTCTTTTGTGTAGCTCTACTCTGAGATTATGCCATGTAATTCTCTATCCCCAAAATTAACTTATTTAAGGTGACCTATTCCATACATGCAACAATCATAAGCAGAGGACCACTGCTGAACCTGCAGAACAAACTTTCTGCCATGGAATTATGGTCTCAGAAGTGGGATATAGTCCAGTAAGTATCAAGGTATTTTGGCTGCAATTGTGTTAAATCAGAACATGGTTGCTACGAGTAGCCAGTGTTTTATGAACTGCAAACTGTTTATTAGAACAGTTTGAAGCAGCTGAAAGAAATTAAGATTACCAGAAACATTACAAAAACATTTATTTCTGTCATAATTTATTTCTTTTGCCCTTACAGTATTGCTTTTCTTAAGACACTACTGTATTAAATAAGGAAAAATAAATAGGCTGATATTTGCTTACCTTTCTTAAAACAGATACAGCATTTGTATTTAATATGAAACCATGTCATGAAACTAAGCATTTTCTATAAGCACTCCAGGAATTCTATCAAGACAAGCCTGCTGCACAATTATCTGGGAGAGTTGGGCTTTAGAAGTGATTTCACCATTCCAGTTCTCAGGTAGGTGCTACCACATGTAAGCCCTAATGGACTGGTTGGCATCTGAGAGAGCAAGTGTTGCAAGAGCAATGTTATTCTGTCTTACTACACAAGCAGAAAAAAGTCAAATGAGTGAATTCCTGAAGGTGGGCATGAACAGAGCTAAAACCAACAGCATGCCTCGCAAGAACAAGAAATTTCATTCTAAGATGGCACAGTAAACAGAAGAAATTTATCCTTTCCCATTTATATATGCCCTCCTCCCTAAGGTGGGAATGCTTCAGGAGTGTTCAGAACCCAGAAATTTTCCAGTCTCTTGTTATACACTGGGCAGTGGGTTCTTTAAGATCGTGCAGCTCAGTACCTTTCCAATTTGTACTTTTCTCTTTGCCGTCATGAACAGTCACGGTTTGAGGTACCTGTACCTCGAAGATGACTGATTTTATCCCCAGCTCCCACCCTAACATCCTAACTGTGCTTACCTCCCCAGGTGAATCAGTGGGCTTGCACACCCTTTCATCAGCACTCAATTTCAAACCTTTCTGCACTGGTGAGGGAGCAGGTGACATTTTCTCCAACTCTCCTGGTACTTTTTCTTGACCTGTTTGCTTTTTGTGCATGCTCTTCTTCTCTAAATAAGTATCTTGAATTTCTACTTTTACACCTTCTTCTCGACAGTCTTCTGCTTTCTGAACTTTTTTCTTCTTTCTTTTAACACTAGCATCAACATTATCATCTGCATTACTTGTTGATCCATCAAGACATCTATCAGTAACAGTATCTTTTTCATCAATTTCTTGTTTCAATCTCTCTTCTCCACTTACTACGTTTTGCTTCTCGTCTTTATTTTCAGAATTTAGGTTTGAATTTCCATTATCAGTTCCCTGATAAAATGTATCATCTACAGTGCTTGATTCTGAGTCAAAGTGAACATCTCCATGCTTCTCCTTCTGTGATTTTTTATTTTCTTTGGAATCTTCTTTAGGTTTTATTTTTAAATCTTTACATTCTCCCTTTTTTTTCTTGATTTCTTTAGCATCTTCTTTCCTTTGCTTCTTTGGGTCCTTTGAATCCTCCTTGGTTTCTAAAGTCCTTTTTTTTGGCTTTGAATCTAAAACCAAAGTATCTGAGGCATTTTCACATTCGGTTCTAGGTTTTTCCTTGAGTTTTGCAGACTTAGATTTCTTCTTCTTCAGGTCATCTGAACTCTTATCCTCTCCATCTTTTGACTTCTTCTTTTTCTTCTTTGGTGAAACATCATCTTTTGTTTCACTTTGCCAGTCACTGTCAGACTCTGCTTCAAATATATCATCATTCAGAGACAGTTTCTAAAAGGTAAAGAAAAAAAACATAACCTTTTTCCTTCCCCAATAAACTACCACTTTGGTACAAAGTATACAAAAATGGTAGTGGTCATGCTTGGAAAAGTAAATTTTTAAGCACTTTAATATTCTGATCCCTGCCAAGGTCACTCATCATTGCCAAATTGCAAAACGTGATAGTACAATTCTAGCTTACTTACCTAAATTACATTACTAACTGCTTGGATGAGAATCAATGCACAAATAATTCAAGTAAACCAATTATACATTCAACAACCAGATTCCAGAACAGAACTAAATCTGATCTATTTTACATCAAAAATAATTGATCTGATTTTGTGGTATTTCCCCAGAAGCAGGGTATCAGTTTTCAAAAAGGATCCTTACACCACTTTTTTTCAAACTAACTGAGCCATTAAAAAGAAAAAAGAAAAAGCCATATTCTGCCCTCTCGGAACTAATCTTTCTGCATTCCTCTCTTACCAAACTTAATGATAACATGTAAAAACTCACTGATCTCCTACCAAAAGCAGGAGGGTGATTAGAACAGCATGCCAAGCTTCAGTGACAAGACAATATGCATGAGGGTAGGAAAAGGGTGTTATTTATGTAGTCAAAAACAAACTAAAATGATCATACTTTACTTATATAGTCCCACTAAAAATGGAAATTAAGTTTAGATGGTATTAAGTCTACAAGCAAACTTGTCAACAAAAAAATCCCTACCAGAGAACCACAACAAAATTAAGTTTCCCGAGAAAAACAGCAGTTTTAGATGAGATTCCTTAAGTCTTCTTAATTCCCCATTTCAAATGCCTTCCCTTCTCCCCTCCTCTCATTAGCAGAGTCTAGATAATGATTACATCTTCAGTGTAAGATACTGAAAGCTGAAACACACCTGTATGTCTTTTTTAACAGGTTTAGGCTTATTATCCACAATCTTTTTTCTGAATTCATGTAGCACTTCTTTGCAGTCTTCCAAGTGAACCTCTGGTTCCCAGGTATCGTCATCAGAGGTGTATCCTTTCCACCGTACTTTATAGAGAATTTTACCCTGTAAGAAAAACCCACAACATTTAATACAATATAGCATAGTATTGCATCAGCTAGTCAGTTCTTGAGGATCTCAGTGGATATACAGTTTTGTGTATACAGAAATCAGTATTTCTGTAGTTGGAATAGTTTTATCCAAAATACTAACAGTATGTAACATTTGTTCAGAGCCACAGCTGCAATGTATTTATCATAAATTCCCAGTCATTTTATCAAAATGGATTTTCTGACACTTATGAAACTATCTTTTAAAAAGTTTTAGTACTTCTTCCACAAAAATTTCAAGCTTGATTTTCTTCTCTTTACTGAACAACTTGATATAAACCCTTAAGATTTCTAATGAATTAACACCATTCACCAAGATTTACACTGGAATTCATAATTTATGCTTTATTTGTAATCAATTTTATATTTGATAAACTGAAATATCAACAACTAGGAAAAAAACCCCAACAATGGGATCAAGTTAAACCTAGGTAAAAATCTGCCTGTGCACCTCAGTGGAGTTAGTTACAAAGATCTTGGCAGAAAATTACATTAAAAAATCTGAGACCAATTGTTTCAACAGTATTTAACTTCACTGAGGGATAAAACTGCACCTTGTAGCTTCTATCTAGTTGTCTTCCTACTGGATTAGGAAGTTCTTTACCATTAAAAAATTAATTTTTTTAAGCAAATGTACTAAGGAAAGCACCTTTGGAGAGGCAAAATAGTACCATGTTCTTTCAAACATGGACTGATAATGCTCTGAAAGACCTTACCGTGCTAACCAAGCCTGGAGAAAGAAAGCTTCAGAAGAACTGCATTTGGCACTTACTTTTAAATGTATATGCATAAATTTTTGCCTGAGCATAATTAACCTTTGACCAACTGTATATACATGCCATTAAACTTTAGCAACCAACTAACCAAATCTATTTACAATCTTCTGTGTTGTGCTTCACAGACATCTAAATAAATAAATAGCCTATATTCAAACATATTAGTTTAACACTTAAAAATTAGCTTAGCCCTATGCTCTTGATTTAGGAATTAGGTTTTCAAAATCTTATCTGCCTGTCTCCTCTTTCTTTCTTCTAATGGGGTTACTTATGAAATAAGCAACTAGTAACTTTCTTATTACAGTCACAGAGTGCATCAGGTCATAAGAGATCTCCAGAAGTAACAAGTAAAATGCCCTTCCAAAGCAGGACTGCCTGCATCAGGCTGCTCACATATCTGCCAATCAGTGTATCTATGGAGGTCTCCCTGTGCTCCAGCTTGTGTCCACTGTGTGTCTCACCCTTCCCCAGTTCCCCCCTGAGAAGGATGCGACTCTGTCCTCTCTACACCCTCCTGTTAAACAGATACAGGTATTATAATGATCTCCCCTGATTCTTCTCTTTTAATGGCAAAGCAAATCCAGCTCTCAGCTCCCTAACTGTATTCATTATCCTTCTCACTGGTATACACGTCTCTTCTGTCCTGGGGAGCTCAGAACTTCACACAGTATGCTGGATGCATCTCAGCAGTCTGAGAAGAGAGGAAGAAGCATCTCCCTTGATCTTCTGGCTGTGCTCTTGGATGTTGCTGGCCTTCTTTGCTGCAAGAACTGCTGACTCATGTTCAACTTGCTTGTCTGTGGGGACTCCCAGCTCCTTTGATGCAAATCTACTTCCTAGCCAGCTGGACTCTCACCTGTCTGGTGACACAAGATTATTCCATTTCAGCTGCAGGACTGCTAGCTGCAGTTAGGTGCACCCTTGAAACTCAGATACAAAAGCAGCTACAAATCCTTTTTTCATTAACTGAGGAAGCTGCATAATATTAAGCGTAATGCAAAAGCAAAACCATTTGGCTGTTGAACAAATACATCTCATACATGGAGAGTGACAGAAAAATGCAGATTAGGAGAGTGAGACAAACTTCAGCTTAAGTGAAGACAGAATATTGATTTGCACACTAAAGAGACACAGCCTTACACTCACCTATCAACACTCTTTTACTCAATATTGTTATTTTTTTCCTCTGTTATCCCTTAGGAAAAATGCAAGCATGTTTATACTGCTCTAGCTTCTATGAGAACTAGTGATGGGCTAGAACCAATTCATATGGAAAGCAGTACCACCACATCATTAAACAGCAGAGTTAAGATTTCCCACTTCCACTGGGGATCATGACAGTTTGCGCCAGAGCCTGTTGCTTTATTATAATGGAGGTGCAGTACAAAAGGCTTTTGAGATACACTGACAGACTACATTTCTAAACTTTCACTGCTTGTTCTCTTAAGTAGGACACATTAATGTTTTGTTTATCCACAGGTCTAACTCCCCAGCCCAATCCCAACCCAGGAGTGCTGTCTCTCCTCCTACCACTACTATCAGACACAGCAACACCAGTACTGAGAGTGAGAAGAGCTTCCCTGCGCAAGGACCGTCACTTCTTGCTCTGTGACACAGAACACTTGACCCGCCTCACGCCACACTGGACAGTGGCTGACTCAGTCTGTGGTGACACATGGATTTCCCAGCCATCTTGGAAGTTAGAACCGGGTACAAGTTCCTGCCTTGCCCTGCACTTGTGAAGTCCAGGAGCACAGGCCCTGCTGCAGAGCAACCGAGAGGGCACCTGATGCATTTGGAGCTCACACCACAAAACCACAATCAACATGTGCTGGGTACAACCACGTGCTGAAGCTCATTGCACTGGAAAGCTCAAGAACATAGAGCTCAGAACGTGCTGCGGAACGGGCAGCTTGGAGGATGGAAAAGGGACACCCTGTTACTAGCATGTACCAATGACATTTTTAAGAGATGGTACTTGTTTTACTCCAGTACTCTTTAATGGTATGTCTCACCATCACGGCCACTATCACCTAAACCTATAGATTTTAGGTTCCATCACTTGGTGGGGGAGAGGCTGGTGAAAAAGAAACTAAACTAAACTAAACAAGGAAAAATCCTCTTGTTTTCAAGCCTGACTTATGTTGACCAACACCTCACAGAGGCAAAGCTATAAATACTGTATTATCTTGAAAGCATAACATAATCTTAAGACATCAACATATTTCAGCTAAAGTGCAATTTAATAATATCACAAATATTGAAGAAAGTGCTGATCTGGAGGTTCTCCAGCCTAAGGGTTTCAAGACTCTGATGTTTTACATGGAATTGAATGAAGCCTAAAATAAAAAACATGAATTAGTTAAAATAAAAATCTTTCAGGTACAACATCATAAAAATCCCCTATGATAATTATTTTTTCTATTTGAGGCTTGGGAAAATGTTTCGAGAACTTCAACTAGTCTAGGTTGCTTTCAAATAAACAAATTAAGGTCTGGTATTTCAGTTAAAACAATACAAGATCACTAGAGTTTATTATTTTAATTAGAAGAGGACTCTTATTTTTAAAACTCTTCCCCCGTTTTGTACCCCAGTGAACACAGACCCTGGCAACATACCTTGAAAACATCTTTAAGTTCTCAGTTATATTCAACCCTGCCCATCTCTGCACTAAAACATTTCACATCACAACAGCAGCGCAGTTCAGCCCTAAGAGCCAAGAGTAGTTTAACAATGCAGACAAAACCCAACAACTCAGTGAGGAGATATCTTTGGCTGACGTGATTGAATCTGGAGTAAGGGACAAAAAGCCTCCTTGCACAACTGTGCACAGCGTGTTTTAGATTGCAATTGCAACGGGATTACTCTTTACGCGTGGTCCTCGCCCAGTGTAAGAGACCCACGCACTCACCCCCTCGGTCTTCACGTCAAGGATCTTCTCCACCTCGAACACGTCCTCCCCCTCCTCCTCCTCGTTCTCCTCGCTCTCGCCGCCGCCAGCCTCCCCGCCGGCTGCTACCGCAGCACCCGCCGCTTTGCCCGCCCCGCCGCCGTCTCCCTCCCCGTCCTCCCCATCCTCCGCCGCCGCGGCCGCCGCCGTCTCCTCCTCTCCCTCCGCCCCCTCCAGCCTGGCCGCCGCCGCCGCCTGGGCCCCACTCCCGGCTGCCGCCGCCATTTTGGGCCGAATTTCAAACGACAACGGCGCAAAGCGGCTGCGACATCCGCGGCCGGGCGTGGGAGGCGGGGCAGCGGCCGCCCCAGCCAATCGCCGCGCCGGCAGCCCGTGACGCACGGGGGCCTCGTGCCCTACGCGCGGCCGCCGGAGGGCGGGACTTGGACGGGGCCTGAGGGAGCGTCACGGTGCGGCTCGGTTCGTGGGCAGGGACAGCTCCCACGGGAGGGGTTGCTCCGAGCCTCTCCGAGCTGGCCTTGGACACCTCCAGGATGGGGCAGCCGGAGCTTCTCTGTAGCCTTGGACACTTCCAGCCATGGGGCGTCTGCAGCTTCTCTGGGCAGCCTGTGCCAGTGCCTCACGCTCCTCACTGTGAAGAATTCCTTCCTAGCATCTGCTCTAAAGCTCTCCTCTGTAGTTTAAAAGCATTCCCCCTTGCCCTATCTGCACGTCACTCCTCGATTTTTTATAATCTCCCTCTAGGAAAGGGAAGGTGGTATAAGCTATCCCTGAAACCTTCTCCAGGCTGAACAACCCCAACTCTGAGCCTGTCTTCATAGGAGAGGTTCTCCAGCCCTCTAAACATCCTGGTGTCCCTCCTCTGTACCCACTCCAACAGCGCCATGTCCTCCCTGTGCTGGGACCCCAGAGCTGGATGCAGCCCTGCAGGTGGGGTCTCAGCAGAGCAGAGGGGCAGAATCCCCTCCCTGGCCCTGCTGCCCACGCTGCTCTGGATGCAGCCCAGGGCACCATTGGCTTTCTGGGCTGTCAGTGCTCATGGCTGGGTCATGTCCAGCCTCTCATCCACCACCCCCTCCAAGTCCTTCTCACAGGGCTGCTCTCAAAGAGTTCTCCCAGTCTGTACTCATGCCTGGGAGTGCCCCAGGCCAAATGCAGCATCTTCCACTTGGACTTGTTGGATCAAAGGTATTCTTTGACCTCAGCTGGATGAGGTTTTGGAGAAACTCACAAGAAATATATACATGGCCAACTCAGGACAAGGTTCTGCTGTGGCATTGATAGGGTTTCTTACTAAGGAAAAAACCACTTTTAATTTCATAGTATTTTGCATGTTAAAGTAATTGGCAAGCACAGGTTTTTAAATGTAACATGCAGGAGGAAGAAAAGAACAGTAAGAAAAAGCAAATAAACCACACCCTATTTGCTTATTCCACTGCCTTTTGCTAGAGCCAGAGTGTGTTAAAATATCATATCTCAGAAATAGGTCCTTAGAGAACACACATCACTGAACCAAAACTCAAGGTTTAGCATGAATGTATACTTTCCATGTGGGATGTCTTGTTGCAAGAGTGACAGCTGCACTGAAGAAAAAAAAAGTCTTCATATTTTTGCCAGCACTTGCTTTGTAAGGTAACTCTAGTAATGGAGCAATTGACCATGCAGAGACTAAACAGCAGATTTGGAAGCTAGTTTATCATTGTCTGTATCAGGGAGTCTTTCTAGTTCTTAAGAAACCCATATCCTAGCTCTTCTCAAAGTGTAGTGCAAATATTTCCTTTGTATTTTTACGGAGCGAGGCAGTCTTTTCCATCTTGAGAACAAGGATTCAGATCACCTTAGAAACAGAAGGACATCAGGATATCCCTCTTGGCAATGTCCTCTGTACAACTGAGTGTATCTACTCCATCTTAGCACATATTTGCTTAAATTCTCCTGAAAACCTCTATGAAAAAGATTCTGCAGTTTTCCTTAGTAACCTCTTACTTCTGTGTAACTGCTAGGGAGCATTCTTCATTTGCAAGGGCCGTATAAGGCATTACCTATGGTACTGTGGAATCTCCTGCCTCTGAATATTTTCAAAGATGGACAAACAAGTGTGGAATATGTTCCATACACACTTGATCCCTCAGTGCTAGCCATTGTGCTGTCTCCAACTACATTTCCTCAGACTGCAAAGTACCAAAGTGTTGCTCTGTGCAGCTCCTTAATTTAGAAGATGTTGTGTCCACCCCAGGACAAGTGTGTTCATTAAACACCTGTGAAAAGTCCATTAAATTAAAATAGATGTTAGATTGGTTTTGTTATTAGGCTTTAGTGTTTGGTCTGGTATAAAGCACAATTAATTTGGTTGTTTTTTATCAGCATAAAATCAGAATACAGAATAACAGCAGGAAGAAAAGAGAGAACTCTCCTCCTAACAAAACTGACCTATGTATTCACAAATTCACCTATGATCAGTAAGAAAAGCAGTGCAGTAGAAAAATATCTATTCTGCTGTTTGCATTGCAAGGCACACTGTAGGAATTACAAAACCACCCAATTAAAAACACTGATATGTTGTAAAGATATTTATTAATTCCTTGTTAATCACACTCTTGTATCTGTCAAAACATCTCCTGCCATACTTAACTGAATTGCTACATTATACTTTCTTTACTGTGCCATGAAGTACGTGAGATTTTAGCAGAAATCAAAACAAAGATGTTATTAAAGTACTTTATGATGTGCAACAAACCAGAAATTAGCATAGAAAATTAAATATTAAGGTGTTTTAAACAGTTGCAGGTAAGTAAAATGTGACATATATGTAAAAACGACACTTACTAACTGTAAGACCCTTTGTTTCCATACCTTAAAGTGTGTTACTGTGAAAATTTTTATTTAGTAACAAAGTAAGATCAAATGTCCTCAACTTAAACATTATATGTAAAACTGAAAGGAAAGCTAACTCTGTTATTAGTTTAAAGAATGATGTCATTAAATATTTTATGTAGAAGGATAATTTGTTAGATAAACTTGATACCCAGTATCTTCTTGGTAGCAGAATCACAGTCTTTCCCAAGTTCAAGCTGATAGCAAATAGATGGAAATTGCCTTGTTATCAACTCTATTGCTTTCCTCATCAACACAAAAGCCCAATGAACACCACTGTGAAATGAAGTTTCATTATAATAAAATCTTCTAAGTCCATTAAAGGAACAGGAAAAAAAATTCTTTTCATGATAATTATTTGAAAGACAAAATTTTCTATAGTATGATGATCCAGCATGTATAAAATATCATCTGATACAGCAGAATAATATAATTCCTCAGAAGAGGAAGGAAGATTTCCATGGTTCTCCTGACTGTTTCTGTATCCTTTGCCTACATGCTCTGTAAAGTATGAAGTGTGTAAATCTTCCCCTTTTAGCACAAGGAACCTATTATATATTGGTTAAAATATCCTCTAGGATAGCTGTTGAACCTATATAATGATATTAGTCTTTGTATGTTTAGAAGATTTATATAAAAGTTTTTTTTCTAAAGCTCACCTTCAATTAGATGAATCTTGCAATTTCACTAGTGTTTCCCTTTCAATTCCTTTGTGCATCGCATGAACTGCAGCACAAGAACAGTAGTAATCAATGGCAGTATCTTTTTTTTTTTTCCATTTGGAACCAAGAAAGAAGAAAAGGAAAGCAACATTACCATTTAAATTATTTCTTGACAACAAATGCAAAGTACTTTAAACCAGCATTTGCCTAATGCCAGTTAATTGCTTCACCATGCAACCACTACTGGGGAGGGAATTCACTTTAGTGGCTTGTCAAACATGTGCCTGGGTTTCACACTTAAACTTGGTAATGGGTTGTTGGGAATTTTACAGCTT
Source organism: Lanius collurio (assembly GCA_020086605.1). NCBI lineage: Eukaryota > Metazoa > Chordata > Aves > Passeriformes > Laniidae > Lanius > Lanius collurio. Next base: position 15,064,806 of record JACBWW010000006.1, read on the forward strand.
GTGTTTGCTTGGATTCTAATCTACTTCTGGCACTGACGAAATGCAGCACTAACCAAAACCTCTTGCCCTAAGTAATCTACAGCTGATCCTTTGCTGCCAAAAGCATTTTCCTTTTCACTGGATGTTCTTTGGTCTAGGTGCAGGCTTCACTTACAAATTACAGATTTCCAGAAGGAAGGAAGTAATTTCTGCTGTAAGCAAGCAATGAGAGGTGTGAGACTCCAAAAGATATATTTAGGGGGAAATAATATTCAGATATGTTTGTGCTTGTTATTAGGGCAAATTTACAAATAGACTAAAATACGGAAAAATCTTAAAAGTTGGCCTAAAGAAAAAAAAAAAGAGGAAAAGTTGCATGTTAGAGTTTTGCAATGATAAGCATTCCACACAGAAAGCATTCTTTAGAATACAACCAAAGTAATTTACTTACTGTAGGAAACCCCTTCAGTGATGCCAAATCATATATGACGTTCATTGAAAACGAAGAAAATTCTATTAAATCTTTCAGTAAAGATTGATTTTAAGAGCATTAAAATGTTAAGCATGGAGCAACAATATGGAAATACAAGCTTAAGATTTATGACTGGAATATCAGAATAGAAGTATTGCATACTGTTCTTGGTTGTGGTTCAGTGTGCTATGCTGGTTTGATAATAAAGATGTGCATAAAATTAAGCCATGACAAGAAGGTAACAGCTGGCTCAGGTGAAAAGGAAATAGAAGAACTCATCAGTGCCAAATCTGACTGTATTCATTCTTTCTCTGAAAGAAAGTATTCCAAGACGTAAAGCAATTGGCTTTCCTTGGTGCAGAGCTGAGCCTGCCACAGAATTTGAGAAATCTATTAAAATAATAATTTCATTGGCTAGCTGCTCTTCAAACTCTAGTTGAAACAGAGGCATGCAAGCTTACAGGAGGAGAAGCAAAATCATCAGGGCAGTGGACAAATATTATTTCATTACCAGTGTAGCCAAACATCTTAATTATTCTTCTTTTGGAATAAAAGCAGAATATAGCCATAATTTAGAGGTTTAACAAATACATGTGTCATTTATTTCTAATGCCTGAAAAGTGAAATTTCCCTGTCCTTTACCTGTATCCCATGTATCACATGAAAAACTGAAAAAGGGATTTGGTGGTTTCATGTTCTTATCCAATTTACTCTTCTGCAAACAGCACTGATTCTAAATGTAAAAAAAAAAATCACAGATATAATCTTTTATAGTCATCAATGCCACCATGAGTTTGTGAGATGTACTAGAATTAAAAAGAATATGTAAACCAGAAGTGCACACTGTCCTTGCTAAGAACAGAGATGCTATTAAAAAAACAAAGGTTTTCAAAAATGGAACAATGAAACTCTTGAAGAAGTGAAAGTGTTTCCACTAGGGAAGGAAAAGTTTGCACAAATAAGAATCACTTTCTTTCTCCTTTCCTTAAGGGACTTGCTGTGTTATTGAAGTCATCAGAAATAAATCCCCAAACTAACACATTTAAACTAAGCAGCACTGATGAAAAGGAAGAATAAGAAAAGACATCATTGCTGGAAAGAAAATATTATCTGTCATCTTACTTATTTTAATCAATTTCACATTGGATGGACAGATTAGTCATGTGAAGACTTTGCATTTCACCTCTGCATTTTATCTTACCTGGGAAAAAATATAAAAAGGAGCTGAAAATAACTGGAAGTGCCAGGGACTTCACAAAATGTGTAAGATAGTAAAAACCTGGAATCATATATTTTAACATATTCTTTTGAGTTTTAAGTGTATTTCTCAGGCAAGGAGCTCCTGTGAGTGAAAGTAAAAAGGGTTGGAATTGATCTTTCCTTTCCTACCTAACTTTTTATTAATGTTCTCCAGTGGTGATAACGAGCTTTTCTGTGACAGCCATACCTGGATTCTGTTTGTGGGTGTTTCTGAGTGCTAGAAGTGCCAGCTATGTCTTTTTAATTTTTTAGTGAAAATACCTTTGAGAAAAATCACTGCAGCAGCAACAACTACATCAGAATGCAAAATCTTCTAGGAAGGCCAGATGCCTTAGAATAAAACACTGACAGATTCTATAAATATTTGTGTGTAAATTGTAAATACAGTCCTAAGAATGCAATGGTTTAATAATTTGTTTATATTTAATTAGTATAGCAATTACATGACTCACAGATGCTACTTAGTTCCAGCCTCAGCTGAGACTTGTTTGTTCACATCCACTGCTCCAAATGTTAACATCTGTAGTGAACACTGTAGTCACATTTCTAGGAAATAAAATCAGCAACACAACTGTTAGGAAAAACTGTGGTTTAACAGAAATTATTAGACACTGTGTTAAAACATTTTACTTATATGAGGCGAAGGATAAAAAAAACCCCAAAAGATTCTGTGCAACTGAAAACAAAATTAATTTCTAGAGAATGCTCAGCTTAAGAAAAAGGATCAAAATGCATTGCCTTCCAAGGTGTGAAATACTCATCAAAACTGAACTGTTCCTGTTTATGGTGTTTTAGCATATTCATTATTATGGTACAAGTTCTGCGTTATGTCTCTCATTTGGTTGGGACGCTTCTCTACCCAGTTATGATGTAGGTAGACCTGAGAAAACTAGATATTTAGAAATTACAGCCTGGCAGTTTGGTTTCTAGAAGAGGAAAAAAAATTCCCTTAAATATTTATTTAATAACAATATAGTGAATATTAATTATTTTGTAAGGACAGAGAATGACAACAATAGATTTTATAGAGGTAGTCCCAAGGCCTATCCCCAAAGAAGTTAAAGAAAGTCTACAAGGTACAGTTTGCATTTACATTTACATTCTTTAAAATATCATTCACTTTCCCTAACGCATTTTTAGATAAGAAGACCAACCAGAAAGGCTACAAGCGCAACAGAAATTTTCAGCTGAGAAGAACAGAGAACCAAGCTGTTTGCAGAATGAGCAGTGCACAAAGCAAAAGAGATGAGGCACAAGTATTTCCTAGGATAAAACTTCCATTTTAAATGCACAACAGAACTGTCAAGGCAGAGGCATGGCTATAGTGAAATTAATTTACCTTTATCTGTACAACTATGTATGTGTTTAATACCAGCTGGTATCTCAATACACATATCCATGGAAAATCCACTTAATAAAGAGAAAAGAAAAAAAACATGAATGGCACTCCAGGGAAATTGATGTTCAATCTGCATGCCATGACATGTCCATGAGAGGCAGCTATGTTTTCTGTCCTTTTAAACTCTTTAGACAGAAGCAGGGAATACCTAACTAGTTAGACAAATTTTTGTTCCTAGGCTTCCCAAAGAATAAACACATTGATTCATTATGGCTATTCATAGCTTAAGAGGTTAGAGAGGATCAAGAGGCCAATTAGCATGATCTCCTCTTTAACACATTACATTTATTTTCTAAAGCAAAGCATGATAACAGCCAGCCAGACTGGATTTCAGAGAGGGCAAGTTCATAATTCTTCCTGGCTAACTGTTCCAAACCTCACTGGTAAAACTGCATGATTTTTTTTTTTCTTTTTTAGCTTTAATTTGCAGACCTTGCTTCTTAGTTTATTTCTGCAATGACATTAAAAAAGTAATTTGATAGGTCTAATAATACAAACAAGATACAGAAATGACCCAAGATACATATGATGTGGAATCACCTCCCATTTTGCAGACAGAGGTCAACACATGCAGGCCAAAGCACAGACAGAGGTAACTCAAAATAGGAGATGTGCCAATTCAGGTCAAGTTTCCAAGTCCTACAGGATCAAATGTAGCCTCAGAGATAGTTACAAGGCCTGCTACCAATCACTGCAAGCCCAAGTTGATGGTTTAGTTGCTGTAGGACAGGAATGATTACAAACAATTATCCTCTAACAAAAGAGGAGAAGTTAGAAGGAAACAATCATAAGCTTACTGAAGTGTTTTGTGTAACTACATTCCTCCAAGCACAGAATTTTTGCTTACTAACAAGATGTTATTTTAAGATTGTGTTTTAACAAACCTGCATGTTTTCATTCAATGCTTTTTCCTGTTGCCATAGTGAAACAGAAGCTGGCATATAAAAGGAGATACAGCCATTCTGAAAACTCAGTGCAGTGATACAGGTGATTTTGATCCACAGTGTAGAACATGGAGATGAATTTCCAACACTTATTACAAAAATATCCTAAGAAAACACCAAAACAAAAACCAGAAACTAGCTTAATTATCTCATTAAAGCCTATGTTTTCCAAAACAATAATTTAATTGGTGTACAGAGGGACCGAAACTAAGTGCTAAAACAGAAACTATTATTTGTTTTTGATGCAGCATAAGGAAAAAATGAAACTATAAAATAGAATGTCAAACTTTTAATAATTCCTTAATTTCTGGCAAAACCTGATAAATGGGATCAAATGTATGGTCCAAATGAGTTCTAGTTAAAAGAAGTTCCCCAACAAAGACATGAGCAAGGAGTCCGTAACTGGACAATTGTAAATTTTCTGGTAGGCACTAAGGCACGATATTCAACACACTGGTGCAGCTTGGTCCACTTGCTAAGCTCCATCACTCTGATAGCGTTTGATAGTACCCATTCACCACTCTTTTCTTTAACCTATGAAAGATCTTTCCAAACTATGTAATTTAATCTCTATAGACAGAAAACTGAGCCAATATTCTCTTAAATGACATGACTACATTGAAATACTGCTAAGTGGCAACAACAAAAGACATGGAGAAACAAAGATTAGCATTGCACATCTTCATTACTAATTAAGTGGTTTCAGATCTTGAGATTGAAGGAGCTACATCAAAGGCAAAGTACAATACTATTTTATTGCTCCCGTGATGAGTTTTCCATTAATAAAAACTTCAAATCCACAAACAGCAGCTTTATCAGCCAAAGAAAAGACATATTTAGCTTCAATAGATATACTGTTTTAATTGGTGTAAGCCTGTAACATCACTACCCGAAATGAGTATTTTTGGTGCAATATTTAAATTGTGATTAAAACAACACTTACAGTGTAACACTGCTTTTCACTACAAAATGTCAATCAGCACGCCACACTTAGAACTTCTGTTTGTACTTTAGAAATGAAGGTATAATATCATCAGTGCTTGACAAATAGACATCTCCAGAAATATATAAGGAGCTGTAGAATGTCTAATCTCTAAATCATTAATCAAATTTCTTCCAGAAGAAGAAGAAAACATGACCTTCTAAAGGTTGTTTGATACACTGGCAGAGCTGGAGGTTTCAAGCTATTGCCTACAAAAGAAGTGACCACTGCAGTATGTCTATAATAGCACAAAAAACAGTATGTGCTTTTATGAGGCTATGTTGGCACTGAACCCCCTGGAATACAAATTCTTGTGCAGAGACACATGTGACAGATTTGTTGAAGCCATAGCTCCAGCATGATAGCTCCCCACTGCTTGGGGGAGGATGTAGCTGAAAAGGGAGGAGATTGTGGAATTATGTTGCAGGATTGGAAAAGACTTGTGACTTGACAGAATGTGCTCTTGAGGAATATGTACTAAAAAACAAGTTAGGCTAAATAAAGAGTTTATGAAATATTGGAAAGCTGTTTTTTTAAGTATACACCAGGGAAGGATGATTGAAACTAATCCTATATCAATGGCTCACATTCATTTATGCAGTTCAAAACACAAAAGTAACAGTTTCTGTAATGAAAACCTATGTTGTGCACTGCTGAGCTGCAGGCTGTCTAAGGGATCATGAGTTCAGGATAGTTTTTAAGCTCTTATAAGGTCTTTGTTTAGAACGTTTCATTTGAATTATTTAAAGACCATCTGATAATTTATGTAAAAGTACTTCCTTTGCTTCTCTTGAAACACGCTGTGGCAGGAGTTGCAACTGCTGTTGGTAATTATGCCTGTAAGAAATCTGTTAAACAGATGCTACACAGATGCCACATGGTAACCACTAATTTGGTAATATCCACAAACAAATGACATATTATTTTTAATTATGTTAGCTTCAAACAAGTACCCAGAAAAGATTTCTGATAAGCATTTATGAAACTCAAGGAGCAAGTCAATATACAAACAGAAAAAATTCTTACTTGCATAGTGTAAATGACATTGTAAATGTAACATGAAAACTACCGTGTCCATCCTAATTGCAGGCTGAAATGGTTTTATTTCATCTTCAGCAAGGCAAAACTTCTGGATATCCTTTGCGAAAAGGAAGTGATATCTCTGCCAGAATCTGTGGAATTTATATTACAATTGCAATAAAAGAGGGAAATTTGTTTGCTTGCTCTGTACTTACAAGAATGATGTAGCTGTCAGAGTTCTGACTATCTCTCACCTCTCCAGAGGGCCTGGCAGCTTGGGCTCAGTGCCAGCCTTGTCAGCACAGCTGTGGAGCCTTGAAAGATTGCTGTGAGAAGACTGCAAATTCCTGCTCCTCCTTTGTTCCCGTGCCTTTGAGCTTAGGCTCTTACCCATGGTTTCTCAGCTGAACTATGTTGCCAGTATATCTGCATCCAGCCTTCCACCTCCCTGGTTCCGTCCCAGATCCTCGTGGTCTCAAGTTCCTTGTTTGATCTTGGACCTGCAGACGAGCCACCACGAGGAGGCCAAACAGACTGACCCTGGCTACTATCACCACAGCCACCTGCTCTGATGTTCCTATTTGAGTACTGCACGACCAGAGCCACTGCCAGTCCTCCCCAGCAGGCTGACACTTTCCCTGCTTGTTTCTGCAAAGACGAGGCAATGGACTGATTTGCAGCACAGTAACTGATCTCCTGACTTACTGAACTCCTACCCAGCTTAAAAATGAAGGAACTGACAAAGGAGCTGAGGAGAGCTGCGGGGCAGTTCCTTGGAGACTGCCCTAGGCAGACCAGCTGTGCTTAGGCCGATTGGAAGGTGTTACCTGTTTAGATATACTGGCTAACTCCTTGCTCTGACAATCCAGGCGGCCCAGGGAACTCCCCTGAGCAGTTTATGCTGTAGGCGAAGGAGGAGACCAAACTGTACATGGATTGGTAATTTTAAATAATCTCTGGAAACTGTTCCGTCATATGCAGGAAAGGAAAAGGTACACAAAACAGTCTATGCATGTAGGTACAACAGCTCAGATGCATTTTGCTCATAGTTTAAGATAATCAACAGAAACTGATTATGCATATGCTGATGTATTTGCTAGAGCCAGCTGGGGGATTATTATAACAGTTCCCTGATTCCCCTTTGATCCAGCTGAAGATGCCCTCATAATGACTGCAATGGAAGCTCTTGTCACCATTTGGAGAGCAAATTGTCTTCCTGATGAAAACACTGAAATCCCCCCATGAGTGTTACTCTATTAATAAGATTCTAATAAATTATTTTTTTAAAAACTTACAGCCTGTGACTAGTTATGCAAAAGATCCTGTCAATTGGTGTAGCACAGAGCTTACAAGCAATATGGAAGTTACCTGCCACAGGTCCTATATTCTAGATAACAACTTTTTGGAAACGATGTAGTTTATATCAGTTTGGTGATGTCTAACTTGGTAGAATTCCATCAGTATCTTTTATAGAGCCTCATCACCAGTTCCGTCATCCAGGTGCATTTTTAACTTGGATTTAACTTTTAAATTAATTTTTTTAACTTAATTTAACATTTTTAACTTTTTAACCTCTTCTTTGCTCACCTTTAAAAGAAGAGATTGTTAAACTGAAAGCTATTGCAAAATTGCAGAAAAGCGAAAAATAATAAATGCTGAAAATGGATCATTTAATTCCATATTGAAATAAAACTTTAAGTCTTGTTAGTGCAATATCCATGAAATATATTGTTGTTGTCGGGGAATTCTCTCAACAAGTATTATACCACGAGAGGTGTAGAAATGAAATACGGCACGATATTGGGTAGATGTTCAGAGATGTTTATTTCTCCCAGCTGCATGGCATTGCACTTGCTGGTGATCTCTCTCAAGTCATGGGACCCCCTGGCACTTTTCCTCAGCCCGGGAATCCCCACCCACCAATCCGGACACAGCATCTGGGCACACATGAGCAGGGAGCAGGGGCAAACCCTGTTCATCCAGGGTCCCCTCTCCCAGGACCTCAAGGCAGGGAGGTATCTCCACATCTCACCCTTTTGTTTTTACTAAAACTGATTTGAAACTTAACATTGGAAACAACTGGATCAACATAGGAAGACAAGAACAATTTCAAAAGAAAACAAGCTATTTTCCCCAGCTCCTAAATGTCCAAATAGATTTTTTCGCTGGGGCATCTTTGGTCTGGCAGAAGGGAGACAGGACCCTCTGAGCATCTTCCATGGGGAAACTGAGGCAGGAAAGGATTTCTTCTATTTGTACCTGTTGGAGTTCTTAACAATGACAGTTAATTTTTTCCCTCCCTCTTATTTATCGCCCCCCCCCCCCCCCCGTTGATATTGGAGAGGGATTGTGGGGAAAGAGAATTACATAGGGAAGCCACAGGGTGAAAAATGGATTTGGGATGAATTGGGGATGGGATGAATTTAGAAGAGGGTTCATATTGGGTACAGGGTAAAAGGGAAAATTAGGAGTGGGAAAGGGAGGTAGCTGATATGGAAATGGTTTACAATTTTGCTCATACCAACTGCCTTTGACTGGAACACCCTTAGGCCCTGTCATGCGGGCTGCCTGTGAGCCTTTTCTTCCTTGCACAATGTCAAATGCTACAATTTCTCCATCTCCCAAGCTTGGAATACATTTCTTGGGGTTATTTTTCATAATAGCAGTTTGATGCACAAAAACATCTTCTCTAGTATCCCATCTGATTATAAATCTGTAATGGTTCTTTACGTTATACCATTTCACCGTCCCTAAAACCTTAGTTGCCACAACTTTTTCCCTTTTCCACGTTGTTGCTGTTCGCTGTCTCTCTGTGTTACTGCCTTCACTTTCGATTTCACTCGCTCTCATGCTGGGGCTGCCGGAGCTGCCGGCACGCCCTTGCTGCAGGTTCCCGACTTCTCAGGGCAGCCGTCGGAGCCGTGTGGGCCGGGCTGTGCTGGGCCACTGCACACCGTGGCTGCTGGCCCTTCCGCCGCTGGCCACAGCTGTGCTTTGGCCAGGGCCCCCCGTGGCTGCTCCTCTGTGCCCAGCAATTGGCCCGGTTCCAGTGTGGGTCCGGGCTCCGCGCGGTTCCGCTCCGGCTTGGGGCGGCACACCACGGTCTGCTGCGTTGCCATTGAAACTGCCCCATGGCCTCCGCCGGCCGCCGCTTGTGCGCCGTTTTCGGGTTGCCACAGGGGCTCCCAGCTAGGGAGGGTGTTTGTGGTAAGGCGTGGGCTCCTGAGAGCACTGGGCACATCTGCCTGCACGGGCTCAGCCATGTCACCTTCTGCCATAGAGGTAATGGGACCATGCACATGCTTCTCAAAGAGCTTCATATTCTGGGGTACCCACAAAAGCGGAACTAATGTCAGAAAACAAGTCTCGGGAAACATGGGGGAAATTTTTAAGAGCCCAGTCAAAGAACTATTCATTTTCTTGTGCTGGGATTTCTTTAACTTCTAGATAAATTTCCTTCTGTGTCTTCGAGAGCCCCATTTCCCAGGACTCCTCCATAGTCCTGGGAAAGTACAGCCAAAGCAAGACAAGAAGAAAATTCAGCATTTACTTACAATTCAGTGTTTCTGTATTCCTGGCCTTCAGAAATCGTCATCAGAGTCGATTGCCCGCATTCTTCCACCAGAAAACCACAAAGCCCAGCGCTCCAGGGACACTGACAATGCATGCCAAGGGGACCGTGATGCTGGCCTAAACTTACTCCCTCCTTTTTTCTTTATACTTGCCTAGGTCACTGCCATATTTCTGGCCCTGCCTGGGGTTAGAGTATGGGTTAGGGTTACCCTTAGGGTTGGGGTTCAGAAAACCACAAAGCCCAGAGCTCCATGGACACTGATGATGCGAAAGGCCTGACAAGGGGAGCATGACGCTGCCTCAAACTTGATCACTCTTTTTTTCTTGACACTTCCTTAGGGCAATGTCTGATTTTCACCTCTGCCTAGGGTTAGTGTGAGGGTTGTGAATTCGCTAACATATGAGTGATTGGGAATGTTAAATTTAAACAGGAGCAGAATTTATGACAACAAAATGTCAGTATTTGGTTTAAGTTATTAAAATATATCATCAGTATATATTTGTTATCCTGGACATTTATGTGTGTCAAGTTATTTTAAAAGCGGATTTTAAAATAATGATAAACATTGTGTAAATGAGCACAGTGCACAGAGCACTGACCTCTTTATATAGCATATGAGCTCCTCAGCATGTCACGGGGCTTTCTAGGGTTTCAGAGCCCATCAGTGGTAAATAACTCCTGAGTGCAAGCTAGCTGGTCTTATGACTGGGTGGGTTCAGAAAGAACAAAGCCAAAAACAATGCCCTCATTAAGCTTATTTGAAGCACAGTGCACAGTTTAGTTTTCTCTGAAAGGCATGCAGAGGGTATGCTGCAAAACTGGCTGATAACTTAATCAACCTTAGGCAGCTCTTGATTTGGCTTAGAATTGCATTACTGCTCCAAGCCAAGCTAATGCAGACACACTGCTAATGCTACAGTAACTAGTGTGAGGAGAACGTATGCTTGTAAAACAAAACATTCAAGTCATAAATTTTTTTCTCCAAGGAATGTTTGGATCCCAGGACACTGTGTCCATATCCCACCCAGAGGCTTTGTATCAGTGTCACGGGTAAAGACTTTTACTCTGTTTATATTTCTGAAAAGTCTACTTGATGATGTAGATTTTCCATAGTAACCTAAGGCCAAGTAATTTTATTTGTGAGATAACTGGACAGAGCTGACATTCTAGAATACTTGGCCCCTCTAAATTCATCCTGGACCTGTGGGATGAGGCAGAAGAAATCAGAAACTGCTTGCTCAAAGGTAATGTGAAAGGAATGCAGTGCTTGTGCTTTGCAAAAACATCTGATGTTAAACTTCTCTCTCTGTTGGAGAGGCCATTTGGAACAAAAATGCTTTTCCTCTGTCTTAATGAGAGCTCCACATAGATTGCAAATTCTGATTAAGCTTCTATCCTTCATAAATAAACAACACCTACACTAAAGACTGCAAAAAAAAAAAAAAAAAAAGGAAAGCAGACACTGTTTGAAGAAATTGTGTTAATTTCCTAATTCACATTTTTCTTTCCTATGTATGTGCAAATGGGGAAACATTTATTAGAACACTTCCTTTAGACTAAACCCAAATAACTTAATTACCCAAGAGGTCCTTCTGGCTTTAAAATTATTGGTAAAATTGTGCCAAAGCCTTTACAAGGTCAATAAAAAAAAAAATCTTTGCATCAGGTCTGCAGAAAGATTCTGCTGTAGTGCAGAAAGAGAATAAATTAAGAGACAGTGACAATGCAAAGGAAATGTTTAAATGGCACTGACATCAGCACTTCACAATCTGATATAAAATTATGGTTTGATTAATTTATCAAGGGCCAAGTTGATAGGATGATTAGGATAAGGTTTCAGATAAAAAAAATCCCTCCAACAAAACACATTACCCTGAGGTAATTTTAGGCTGAGATTGAAAGTATATTACCTACGCTACATTTAAGGAATGTGTTTATTTTCTTACTCTGATCTATTTGATTTTCAATGTATGCACTGTTTCTTCAGTGCAGTAAAAAGGAAATCAGATGGCCAGCCACTGTGGAATAACATAAATTGTTAGCTAAAAAGAAGAATTACTTAGTCAAGGAGAGAGAGCAACATAATCCATTTGAATTTGAGGTTTCATTAAAACCTAGAAAATCAACACCATGGGACACAATTTTACCTATGTCTATATACACTATACACCTGATGGAACTGGCAGTTCTATGATGGTAGTATGTGCATTTAGGTCAGATAGATCAAAGGGCACATCAGGTTGATAGCATAGAGTTAAAATGTTTCAAAAATCATGGAAAGAAAAGCTGAGGCCTGGTAGGGCCTGGGAAAGAAAGCCAGAGCTGGGTAGGCCTTGGGAACGGGTGTTAGGCTTTTTCTTTACTAGATCATGTGAAACTGTACCTGCATAACCAGCATATGATAAAACACAATTGTTTAGTAATTAAATATAATTATTGTTCAGTTACAACAATAATCATGAGAAACAAACCATAATCATGAGAAATGCTGTTGGGAGGGGGGCTGAGAATTCATGCTTAGATAAGATCAATGTATACAACAGAACAATATAAGTTTAATGATTAAAATATGGTTATACAACAGTTATGTAACAAAAGAGTATAAAAATGTGTCCATCTCGAATCCATGTCGGAGTCAGATTTGGGTCTGTACCCCTGATTCCCAGAGCTCTTCAATAAAAGCACATGCATACAATCATACAGTGATTATGTGTTTCTATGCTAACAAGGTCCTTATATACCTATATATTGTGGCTCTTGGTTTTGGTTGGGTTTTTGTGCATCAGCATTGCTTCTAGCATAAAAGTACTCTCTGCTCACACACATACACACACAAAATGGGATAATACAGTCTCAGTCACAGCCAGCAGGGGTTCATGAGGGGAAAGTCCTGCTTGAAAAATTTAATTTCTTTTTATGACAAGGTAATCCACCTAGTTGATGAAAGGAAGCCAGCTGATGTAATGTTTTTGGATTTCAGTAAAGCTTTCTAAATTGTCTCTCACAGTGTTCTCTGGCTGAGGGAGGAGATTGTCCCTGCTCTGCTTTGAGCTGGTGTGGCCTCACCTTGAGTCCTGCGTGCAGTTTTGGGCACCACAATATAAGAAAGACATGAAACTATTAGAGAGCATCCAAAGGAGGGCCACAAGGATGGTGAAGGGCCTTGAGGAGAAGCCATATGAGGAGCAGCTGAAGTCACTGGCTGTGTGCAGCCTGGAGAAGAGACTGAGGGGAGACTCCATGGCAGTCTGCAGCTTCCTCGTGAGGGGAAAAGGAGGGGCAGGCACTGATCTGTTCTCTGTGGTGACAGTGACAGGACCCGAGAGAATGGCCTGTGTCAGGGGAGGTTTAGGTTGGGTATTAGAAAAAGGTTCTTTACTCAGAGCGTGGTTGGAACAGGCTCCCCAGGGAAGTGGTCACAGCACCAGCCTAGCAGAGTTCAAGAAGCATTCAGTCAATGTGCTCAGGCACATGGTGTGACTCTTGGAGATGGTCCTGATGAAACACAGGCCTCACTTGACATAAGTGACATAAGCACTTTTGCATAGGTACGAATTAGCAAAAGATATAAGCGTGACTGCCCTGTCTGACTGTAACCACGTTTGCAAGCAGGGACCTAGCCCTAGCAGGCTCAAGTGGTAAGACTGGAGAGGCATGTTAGCTGTCACAAAAGGCTGGGAAAATGCAAAGTCATAGGTTTGGTTTTAAAAGATAGAAAATAGAAGAATGTAATCAATAAAGTACAGTTATAGAAAAGTGCAACAGCAGTAAATCAGAATTTGTATTTGAATTAAAACTATTATATTTAATGTGTGTGTTCAGAATTGATTAACTGCTAATAAACACTTTTATAACTGGAATACTGTGTTGTTGCAGCATCTAATAAGAAAGTTATGCAAAGTGTAACTGGTGACAATTTTCACTGGTTTAATTCTTACAATTTTATATTGCTGGAGATCTGTAAGGTCCCAATAGCCTCAAAAGGATTTCACACAAGTACTCAAGCTTGTACTTCATGATCAAACCACAAAGTCAACACTGCTGCCAGTAATGGATTATATTTTTAGCACATGGATGGAGTAAAAAAAAAAATAAATCACCCAACAATAGACCATCAATAACCTGTAGTCCTCTAAGACCGTAAGTGGGCAAGTAAACGGGAAAAAAACCCAAATCCCTCTACTAGTAATGTCAAAGGGACTGAATGTGATGCTGTGGTTTAGAAAGCCACAAGTACAAATCCTTCTATATTCTAGCACATTAGCTTAACACTGTTAATGAAGAATCCAGTCTGAGGACAATCCTGTAGACAGTATATTTGTAACTTGCTAAACCGAAGTCCAGGAAAATGGTGGGAGTATAGAAGGAAGAGCACTACGGAACTATAGAAACAAACAGCGAAAATGAAAACTAGTAGTAGGCACCTGAAAAGGCTGTCCCGGCCTCGTACAACCCAGAGCTCGGTGTTGTACCTGCCCACACGAGCTGCAGGACTAGGACACAGCCGGCGACACTCCCCAAGACTGGAGAGTCTATCGCTTTCTGGAGTTTGGAGGAAAACACTAGTTTCGCTCTGTAAGACAGCGCACGCCTAAAGCATAAAACGTCAGAAAGCCTGGGGTGCCTTCTGCCCACTTATCTCTGCGTTCCTCCCGCCCTGCTGCTATTTAAAAGGGTGTGAGCAGCCGCAGCTTAAGCGCTGCGTTGGAAGCCTGCAACCGCGCCCCAGCAGCAGAGCAGCGCTGACCTAGGAGATCTCTGCAAAGGGCCACCAGCGGGGAGTCCGCGGGACCCACCCCGAACTGCGGGGCGCCTTCGGGAGCCAGGGGCAATCCCCGCTCCAGTGCAGATCCCGCCGCCGCTTCCCGCCTGGACGGCCCCAGCACGAATCACGGCACAGCCGCCCCGTGGATGCCCATCAACGGCCTTCCCGCCGCAGAGGCTGCTGGGAGCTGTAGTCCCAATCCGACGCATTCCCCGGCCACCTGCAAGGGGGTCCTATGGTTATCGAACTCCAGCTCCCAGCATGCAGAGCGCCGGGGCGGTGTGCGCCTGTGGCGCCGGGAGGCTGTGCGATGGCGGCAGGTTTGTAATAGAAGGAGAAGGCTGTAGGAGCCGGAGCCGGGCGCGGCTGAGGGAGCGGCCTGAGGAGCGGGGCCGGGGTTGATGCCTCGCTATATGCGAGGGCCCGCGGGTCGGAGCTGTCGTGCTGCCGGTGCTTGGGGGCCAGGGGAGCTTGGGGCGTGCTCTGTGAGGGCAGTGTCCGTGTCGGTGAGGGAAGGAGGGCGCTGGGCTCGGCTGGGCTGAGGAACGTGGCTCTGCTCGTCTCCCCACTGTCGACAGCTGTGGGGATCCATTTGTCCCTCCTTCCCTTCCCAGATCCCTGCTGGGTGCTCCGGTTGGCACGAAGGTGCTGCTGCTGTAAATTTCATGGGGAGGTTTAGACTGGCAGGCTGCCTCCAGAGGGTCTCGGAAAGGTGACGGGTAAAACAGACCGCGAACCTTGCAGGCTTGAATTTGCCACTGCGGGAATCTGCAGCTCGCTGGGAAACTTCGCTTAGCGTCTCAAAACAGAAGGCAGTCGGAAAACATTTCTATAATGTAATTTCGCTGTTTCTCCCTGTCGCAGTTTCAAACTCTGGTTGGAAGCAAAAGGTTTTTTACTGCAGGAAAATTAAGTGAGTACTGGCATGAACTGATCTCTTGGGAATGAGGAAGCTTTAAGAAGTTATTTCCTGATTAGCAGGACTGTTGAAGCGGAGCTGCTGTGGTTGTCTGTCCTTGGTCCCCTGGCCCCTTCTCTCTTCTGTATTCCCCTGACACACCTCAGAGGCACAGGCAGAGAGGTACTTGCCCTGGGATTAATTTGAGGAAGCTGTGTGGTCCTTCTCCTGCTGCCACACTGCCATCGGCAGCAGTTTTGTCTCTTTTTCTTCCTAAGTGAGGCAATCGCTTCGGGTCTCCTTCCTACATGAATTGTTTCATGGTTTATGGCACTTGTAGGATTTGATGCAGTATTTAAACTTTCCTTTGTACGGATTTTAAAGAAGCTTTTTGGGAGAAGGAAGATAATAGGCAGCACAGTTGTGGAGTTTCTCTGAGGAACTAAGGAAGACATGAAAATTAGAAGTGTTGCATTGAAATACGTGCTGTAAAATGTTTGTATTTAGATGGACATATTTGAAACTTTGCATTAATATGAAGGTCATGTGATGGAGATCTCAGCTCATCAAATTACTTCTTTTGCAAATGTTTAAAAAAATTCTGAATCCCTCTCAGTACTACTGAGGAAAATACTATGTACAGCTTTATGATATTTGAGATGACATTAACTGCACTCAAATAAATAAGACAATTAAGAATTGGATTATGTACATTCTGTAATGTACAGAAAGCGTTTCTTGTTGTCCAAATTGTTTCTGTTGATTGTGGCTGATTCTTATAAATGCACTAGGTTGGTTATAAGAGAGTAACTTTCTTTTGCTGGAAATCTGTTCTTGTAGATTTCTTATTTCATTTATCTGCTTAATTTCTAGGTGCTAAAAGTAGATAGATAACTGTCCATACCAACTACCTGGAACTTTGAAAGTTATACTGTCTTAACCCTACAGGACGTAATATTGTTGTGTTAATGCTGATCAGCAAAGAAATTGGAATACAATTTGCAAGATGCCAACTGTTGAAAATCTGAGTGGTGAGCAAAACTTCAGTGCACGTTGGATGTTCAATAGTTCCCGTGCTGGAGTTATATTAGATCCTAGTTTTACTGGCAAGAAAGAAAATTTGTTACCTGGACCTGAAAACATCACAGCTTTTCCTGCTGAAGTGTTGCATCTTTCTGACAGTTGTTCTGTAAGTGATGACTCCCTGTGTGAAGAGTCTGGCAGCCCTCAGACATTTCAGCAATGTACCACTGGAACACCTTTTCCAGCAGCAGCTGGAAATGTAGAAAGCTCTAAACCAGACTTAGTCCATGGTGAAGTGGATGGTCAGAAAAAATCCAATCACAGCGATCCACTCTTACAAAAGCTTGAACAGGTAATAGTTCTAGAATTCCTTGACATAAATCCATTAAGATTTATTTTGTTCCTACATATGATTTGTCATGTCTGCAAGTAAGCAAACTCCTTGTAATGTATAGGCCATAGCAAGCTTAAAGAACAAATCCTAAATTACAGTTACGCTCACATGAACTTTGGTGTCCTCCTCATGATCTGCATTTACTGAGAGTCTAACTACTGTTGTTTGCTGGTGGCACAAGTTCCAGTTTAAAATGAAATTGTTCTCAAAATCATTTTACCTGGAAAGGTGCACGCATATTAACAATGTTTCTTTGCTTGAGGCTGTGGAAATGGAGTGCTGGTCATTACTGCGATGGTGCTTGACCACAGGCATTCACAACAGTTGAGTTGAATGTTCTTGTATCTATAGAAACATCTTTTGTTAGTTCTCAAAATAGGTGTGAACATTCACATACCTGGTGCTGTTTAGATGAAGAGAGATGTTACTGTTGAATCTGCTAAAGTATCCAAGTCATCAGGACAAAAAAGCCTGGAATTATAATGCTGTTATGTTACTTACTGGTTTTTTTTCTAATGCAAGTGTGTCACTCAATCCACTATAAGTGGCTGTGTGTTCACTAGTAGCTCTTCCCAATTACTGGATACAAATTGTGTTAGCTGAAAGTGTTCAGCAGCACTTTAATAGATCTTGCTGTTAAGGACTAAAAAGTCCTTGCCCGCGCTGCCAGCAGCTGCATCAGCCTAAATCCCCATGTCTGTTCACTCGAGTGGAGAGAGGGAGAGAATGTATGTGTCTCCAGACTAGAATTCCACAAATTACCAGGTGCTGTGAAAGTTTTCTCCTGTGTTTTTCATGATAGGAGAATACTTACCCACTTTTAAAATATTGTCAGTAGTATCAATCAGTGGCTAAATAAATATTAGCTGGTTTATTGGTATGTTAATAGGAATTATTAAGTGTTCTTAGAAAGTTACTGACAGTCTATAACAAAATAATTCTGTGGTATGTTCTAAATAAATCTAGCCTCTAATGCATTTCTTTTTTTGTTTGAAAAGCTGAAGGAATTTCAACAACAGAAACAGGAGCAGTTAAAAAAACAACAGATGGAACAGCTTCAAAGGCTGTTGGAAGAGCAGCAGAAGCTACTTATTATGGTGTCTGGCCAGTCAGCAGCTCTTGGTAAGTTGAGAAAGAAAGCACATGATGTACTTTGTATGAACTGAAAAATTTAATCTCACTTTCCAGTTAAAATCTGAAATTGTCTTCTGTGTTCTTCAATTTAAGATTACTGGATTAGTCAAAGATAAATGCTGCATTGCTTCAGTGCCTGAAAGTTGAGTGCTACTAAAGAAGGAATACTGTCCTATTCTTATAAAATGCCAACTGTAACTGTGACTTGATCAATATGTGCTATGATGGGAGTCCTTGCTTTGAAGTACATGTATTAAAGTGTAAAACAATTACTTTCCTTTCTGATTGGCTGCTTCTCACAGTACTTTTGATTGCTTTAAGCTTTCAGTGAAGCCAAATGAAGTGATCCCTCCTTGTTTGTGCTCACACATATCACATTCAGATGATGAACTGAACTAGAATGGGGAGCTGATCTGTATTTAAAAACAAAGACTTGTAACCTGTATCAGTTTTCCAGTCTTGTTTTCTGGGTGCAAGGAGAGGGGACAGGTCTTGGCTGGGAAAAGCTTTTCGAGCTGATTCAGGGGTACTTTCTGCTCTTGGCAGTGTCGGTCCAACCTGACTGAAATGATTGTATTTCTTTCACTCTGTCTACCTGAGAAGATTAAATTAGGGTTTATTTTAGGAGAAGAAAATCAAGATTGCCTAATCACTTGTTGTTGAGCAGTAAAATAAGGATGAAGGCTGGGTGATCAATCTTGCCCATCAGTGCCATTTCTTTTCTCCTGTGGAGCAGTATTTTTGTAATACAAATACAATGACACAACCATTTTGTTCCTTCTCATTTCAAGGTTATACTGTAATGGCTGAAAGTCAAAAGCTAAGACCTGGGCATTCAGCAGGCTTAGCAACTTCACCTCAGTTGCCATCATCTGGGTATCAGAATATCTTTGAAGACAGAGCTCGTGCTCCGATTGGTTCTTCCCATACACAAGACAATGATTCTTTACAAAAGCTGAACGACAGAGAATGCACCTCATCTTTGAAGAACAGTCTCTCAGGAGTGTCTGCTTGTGAAAAGCAAGGTCTGTGTGTGCCTCTGAAAAGGCCAAATTGCCTGAAAAACAAGGAAGACAAATATATTACTGCTTAGTCATTTACAGAAAGATAACTTGATGTGTGGTACTTTTTTCTCCCTGGTTACTGAGAATAATTTTCTGCAGCTTATTTTGAAGTTTTTATGATTTTTTGTTGGTTTACTTGATATGTTGGTTGGTTTACTGACAGCTTGTAGACTTTGGAGTGTTCCAGTTGTTGTCCATTTGAATTTGGTTAAAATCAGCATGAGCCAAAAATCAAATTCTTCTCAATTTATGCATATATCTGAGGGAAACAGAAGCTTGATAAGAAAGCTCGTCAGTACAGCAGATGTCAAAATTTGTTCAGTAATTTTTTTAAGCCATACATTAACAATAGCAAGGATGAACAATCAGAATGGATTATTTAAAGTTTGTGGAAATTTTTTAATGCATAGTTGCATGTTCCTGTAAAAAGAAAGTACAAATTCAAATAAGAATTTGGGGAACTCTTATGGCTATTTCATATAGAAATTCACATTACACGGCCGTGAAACTCCCTTCTGGTTTTAATCTGACATGAATGCTGCTTAAAGTATGGGCTGAGAACTGATTTGTTGTTGGGATGAAAAAAATCACTTCTGTTGCTTTCACAGGAAAAAACATGTGTCCAGAAAAAAAGATGGAATTATTAATGGAGAATGAAGATAATCACATTGATCCTTTAGGTGTGGATAGTGCAGATGTCTCTGAAAATTCCAGTGGAGGTGAACAGTTATGGACTAATACAGAGGAAAGGTAATTCTGACCATGATTATGCAGTTTTTATCAATACAAGTCTGGTTGAATTCTGGGTCCTGATTGAAAGAGTCTGATACTCTGAATTTGTGCAATTTCTGAATAAAGGATTTGATTTTTTTTGGGGTACTGTGGAGACCTATGGTAAGAGAGGCTCTTGCTTGGAATTGCTTGTGCTATAAAGGATGAGAGGTTGTGTGTTGGATGAGGAGGTGTGTGTGCAGCCTGGGGTAATGACAGCTTAGAAGCACCTTTCAGTATAGCTGGGTATATGAGCAGTTATGGTTGCTGTTCCCAGTTTGATTTATTGCAACCTCCTATCCACTGTTCCGTGCTGAAAGTACTCAGGTGAGGCAGGAGGGCAAGGCTGTGACTTTAGTTTACTACCAGGAGTTATGATTATTTGAAACATCGAAGGCCAGGTTGGACAGGGCTCAGAGTGAAAGGTGTCTCTGCCCACAGGAGGGGGACGGGGGTGTGAATGAGATGATCTTTAATGTAGTTTCAACCCAAATCATTTTGTGATTTTATGATTCCATGAAATGTCTGTAATATGGCTAAGACTAATCACATTGCTTGTTACTGAAGCCTTCTCATGTATGGCAAAAGATTTGTAGATGCAGTTGATAAAATGGCAGTAGTGATTGGCTTTGTTTCAGAGCTCTGATGGGTCCTCACAGAAACAAGAAGTGCTTGTTGCAGGCTGTGGTGGGCTGAGCCCAGCCAGCAACTGAGCACCCACCCAGTTGCCTGCTCACTGTTCCCAGAGCAGAAAGCAAGAGGGTATCAGAGGAGGAAACTTGGGAGTCCAGGTAAAAACAGTTTAATAAGTAGAGGAAAGAGGGGAAAAGCCCCAGGTGATATACAGGCAGTCATGCTCTGTGTCCCACAAGCAGACTGGTGCCCACTTGGTCTCTGAGCAACAGCTGCTTTTGGAAGATGAAGCCCCCAGTTTTTACTGATGAATTTGATGTTGCATGGCATGGAATAGCCCTGGGGTCAGTTTGACTCAGTTGTTCTGGCTGTCTCTCCCCTGTGGTAGGTCTTGCCCATCCCCAGCCTGCTTCCTGGGCTGGGCAGCAGCATGAAAAAGCAAAGAAAGCCTTGATGGTGTACAAGCAGGGTTTAGTAATAGCTAAATATTATTATGTTACCAATGCTGTTGTAGTCACAAAGCCAAAACAGAGCTATGAAAAAAGCTCACTCCATTCCAGCCAGACCCAGCACTCCTATGAAGGAGGAGGAGTATCAAAGGGGGAGACAGGGAACGTAATCTCAGTAGCATTCCTGAGTGGAAAGGTGATACTGTAGGAATTGGCAGTGTGACTAAACTATGAGTGGAAGTTTGGTGATTTGTCTGAAAGAAAGGGTCATTAAGAAAAGCAATGAAAGAAAAAGCAACAAAATCTGCATATAGTGTCTTTTAGGTACATATATTAACTATTGCAGGATTGGATAAACATGTAGTGTTAAAATGCATTCCTCAGATTACCTTAATGGCCAAAGCACCTCAGAATTTGTCATCTTTTATGCAATTACACCGTAGGACTTTGAATACCAGTGATGTTAAACATAGTTATTTTATATAGAATTATAAGAGTTATTTTTGTAATTACTCTAGACCTATTAAAGCTGCAATACATGAGAAGAAACAGACTTTTGAAGAATTCTTGGAAGAACAGATACAACTAGAAGAACAGCGTCTGGAGCAAAACCAGAAGTTACAGGTTATTTATTATTACATTAAAAATCTTTATTCTTCTTTATATTTTGTGCTGAGATGTGGTAGGTGCTTTAAAAGTGTGCAAGGAAGATGCTAGCAGGGAAAGCTAACACTGAATGCAACATTCGCATTCTTAAAAATAATAAGCCCCAAATATTCCACTTATTTAAGTCTTCAGAATTCCAGTAGAAATGTACCATCTGAATTCCTACTCATATGTGAGATTTATTTGAAGAAATCTTCAAATCATATAAGGAGCTTTTTAACATTTTATGTTTTGCTTTTCTTTACTCATTTTCAGGAGACAAGTGGATCAGGTGTTCAAAAACCAGTGATCAAGAGACCTTTCCTGAAAAGAGGAGAAGGTTTAACAAGATTCACTAATGCCAAGTCTAAAATGACAAAACTTGGAGAAAACACCTCAAAACTTCAGCAAAGGGCTTCAGATGACAGGAATGTTATTAAAGTGGACAGATCACAAATACAGAAGAAAACTGTGCCTCCTGGCAAAGAACTGGTTTCCGAAAATCCTTTTGCACCATCTAAAAAATATGACCACCCCAGTAAAGTAAAATGTTGTCCTATTCAGAGGACAGTGGTACTCAAGAATCACAATGGAGAAAATATCTTGCCATTAGAAACAAGAATGCAATCAGGAAGAAATCATGTTGGACTGCTGAGAGATTCTTATCCATCAGAAATTAACAACAAAATAGAAAATAAAGAGAGCAGAGTAGAATTTGCCAAGTCTAACACTGGCAAAATCAAAAACAAATTACCTGGCACAGAAAAGTCTCAGTTGTCTCAACAACTGGCCAGTGCCTTTTCTAATCCTAAATGTCCCATAGGTCACCCTGTAAAAGATTCAGAACTGTCTTTTGAACTTTCATTTCAGAATAAACTGGAGAACTGGGAGAAAGAAAAAGAAAAAGAGAACCTAGAATTAGATGAATTTTTGTTCCTAGAACAAGCTGCAGATGAAATATCTTTCTCAAGTAATTCCTCTTTTGTGCAAAGGATCTTGGAACGAGACCAGCAAACTTTAAAAGGCCGTAGGATGTCGTCTACTCCTATCAAGGCAAAGCAGCAGCAAGGCAAGGCGCTGGCTGTTGAACTTACAAATGAGAGAAATAAAAGGGCAGACTGTGTGGCACTGGAAAATATAAATGATAGCCCTGTTATGCATACAGCCTCAAATTCAGGAACAGATTTTAGAATGAAGGATCCCTTGAATAAAACAGATGGTGTAATATTCTCAGCTTCTTCCATGAAAGCAGCTCCTGCTTTAAAAAGTAATCACTGGATTGTGAATGAAGATAAGAGTGAGGGTGATGATGATACTACTACAGATTCTGAAAATGAATTTGAAGCCACATTAAAGCATGACAGCAAAGATGCTAAGACAGCCTTTGTGAGCCATGGAGAAAGTGATTCAGAATCTTTTGATTGTGAAAGTTCTGTTACAGGCATCAGCAAAGAGAGCAAAAATGGAGATGCTGACCTTGGCTTGTCAGACAAAGATTGCAGTGCACTGTCAAAGCAAAAGATTAGAAAAGCAACAGATGATCACAGAAGCATGTGGTGTATTAGTAGGAATAAGTTTGAGTTTGATGATGAAAGAACATGGAGTGATCTTGATGAAAATTATGTTAGCAGTGATTTACCTGAAAAATGTACTAAAATACCTTTGCAGATGGACTTTTCCTTTAAGAATGATGCTACTGTCCCAGATAAAGCAATAAAGAGAAAAATTGCCTCAAAGAAAGGAGATGAAATGTCCAAAGAGTCTGCAGTGGACTGTGATTCAAATGGACCTCCTGTATCAAACTTGATGATGAAACTGTTTCCTTCACTGAAGCCAAAGCAGAAGACAGGCTGCCATCCAGAGTGTGAAACCAAATCAAATGTGGAACCAGAGCTAGGAGGTGAGAGAACAGCAACTGGTAAGAAGTGGTGAAGAAGGCATATCATACAAATCTTCCCTACTAGTGCTTAAGCTCCAACCTGAAATTACACCAAAGGGTTTAAGTACAGACTTCTGCTGCAAGAAATGGCCCTATTCTCCCCCTACATCTCCTCTGGTTGCATGTCTGATGTCAGATCTAACAATTACACAGCTTGCAGAATGACTCTGATTGGTGAAAACTTATTTTTAAAATTTTATTTATTTAATTGGCGTGGGGTTTTTTTTCCCCCTTTCCTCTGGAGGCTTCAGCTCATTGAAGGAACTTGATTTGGAGCTGCTTGATCATTGTATCTGAATGAAGGAAAATACCAAAGGCAAGCTGAAAATGAAGTGGTACCTTCCTTTCTACCACAGTGGATTTACACCACAGTAGGGTAATGGTATTCACTGCTAGGTTAACTTTTTCCCCTTATGAAATACAAGGGAGTGGCAGACTTGTTTGTGTTTGCTGAGAGTAGTATAGTGTCTATTCATGTGGAATATGGGAAATGGGGATTCATTTTTCTGCTTTGCCCAAATTGATTTCATTTATATGGTTGCAGTCTGTGGAGGACTGCCTCTAAAACCCTATGCTGCAGCTGTTGTACTTCTGCTATGATTAAAATTGGAACTTTTCAGTGAAAGCATGATGGCAAGACCTAGTATTTAAACCTTTTGTCTCTAAGGTTGTGACCTTGGTTTCAGACTGTTCCAATGCATGTTTAGGATTTTGTTCAGGTTTTTATGGTAAGCCAGTTGATGTAATCTTTTGGAATTTCAGTAAAGCCTTTGATTTCATCTCTCTTAGTGCCCTTCTGGACAAAATGTCCAGCATTTAGCTGGATAAACACATCATGTGATGGGTGAGCAACTGGCTCACAGGTCAGGCAGAGACAGTTACAGAGAATGCGGTGACATCAGACTAGAGATCTGTCACTAGTGGGGTTCCACAGAGCTCCATCTTATGACGTGCTCTTCAACATCTTCATAAATGACTTGGACATAAGACTGGAAGGAATTCTAAGCAGGTTTGCCAACCATACTAAATTGGGAGGAGCTGTTGACTCCCTTGAAAGCAAGGAGGCCCTGCAGAGAGACCTGGACAAATCAGAGGGCTGGGCAATCACCAACAAGATGAAGTTTAACAAGGACAACTGCCAGATTCTGCACCTGGTATGGGGCAACCCTGGATGTATGGACAGGCTGGGGAATGAGATGCTGGAGAGCAGAGCTGTGGAAAGACACCTGGGGGTCTTGGTCAGTGGCCAGTTGGACATGAGTCAGCAGTGCCCTCAGCCAGGAGGGCCAACCCTGTCCTGGGGGGCACCAGGCACAGCATCACCAGCTGGGCAAGGGAGGGGATTGTCCCACTCTGCTCTGCACTGGGGCGGCCTCACCTCGAGTGCTGGGGGCAGGTCTGGGTGCCACAGTGTAAGAAAGACATTAAACTGTTAGAGAGTGTCCAAAGGAGGGCAACAAAGATGGTGAAAGGCCTGGAGGAGAAGCCATACAAGGAGTGGCTGAGGTCACTTGGAGTGTTCAGCCTGGAGGAGACTGAGGAGAGACCTCATTGCAGTTACAACTTCCTTGTGAGGGGAACAGGAGGGGCAGGCACTGATCTCTTCTCTGTGGTGCCCAGTGACAGGACCTGAGGGTGAAACACAGACCTCACTTGACATAAGCACCTTAGCATAAATACCAGTTAACAAAAACTTAAATGTGACTGCTGCATCTAGCTATAACCACTTCTGCAAGAAGGGAACTACCCCTCATGGGCTAAAGTGGTAAGAGTGGAGCTGTCACAAAAGACTAGAAAAATGCAAAGTCATAGGGTTTGTTTTAACAGATAGAATAGACTGTATACAGGTACCTGGCACATATATATGGTATGTACCTACACATGTACTATATACCCTCATTATACCCTTATACCATCATGTTATTTCTCTGGTTTGATGTGAAGCCCTTCACATTCCATTTCCAAATATTGCTTTAGTTCTATCAGGATGAAAGATGCATTCAGTGCTCTAGAAGTACTACAAAAGTGATAGATCTTCTCTATATTTGAAGTACTTGAGTAAACAGTGCAGAGTGTTTTAAAATGTAATTTCTGTGTTATTTGGATAGCAGAAGTTCTTTGCAATATTACTACTGTCTAAAATAGTATTACTTGGTTTGTCTTTTTTTTTTTAACAATTTCTTATGCTGCTGTGTGATAATTGTTTACTTCTGTCTTATGGATGCTATTTAGATAATGTGTACGTGGCTGTGCTTTGACAGGAAATACTGTTCCATCCCAGCTACTGAGAGAAAGACTTGCCGAGTTGGAAACTGAAATTGAGAGATTCCGAGCTGAAAACACAACTCTGACTAAACTCCGTGAAGAAAGAGAGCTCGCCTTGGCAAATATCAGGTAATTTTCAATTGCAGCATTTTGCTCCATTGACTTACATGGTGTGTTGCAGACTCTCCTGAAGTCCAGTTACCAACAGCACAGGTAAACAATTTATGTGCTTCAGTTACAGTGGAGATAGGTCTAGAAACAAGTTGTTGCTCTGTGCATAAGTTAAACTGTAATTATTATACAGAAATTACAGTATTAAGAGCCCTTGCCCAGTTAATATGATGTCCCTAAAGGCTGTGTTTGGGAGAATGTGTATCCTTTTGTTCTGAAGGGTAACACAATCCTAAATTGGCTTTGCAGAACTGGTCTTCATGCTAACATGATTGATGCTTTTGCTTTGGATTGTATATTTGTGCATACACACTGAGAATCTTTTAATTTGAACTGGGACATTTGTAAGTGGCATATAGAACAGAATAATCACCTCTGATGACTTAAATGGGGCACATCTGTTCCTACCACAGCCACTTTTCTTTTGTTTGGAAACAGTATTGTGTCTTTGGCTAATGTTTAATTTTTGACCTTTGATTATTTTCTCTGGTGCTTTTGGGGGATGGTGTTCTAATGTTTTGAAGCAAGATTTTAGCCAAAGCTTTTCTAAATTCAGGATAATGGTTGTGACTAGAAGATAGAAAAATATAAGTTGTTGGACTTCAAACACCCACTGTGTGACAATTCTTGCTCCTTAAATAAGTAATACCATTTATATGTAAGTCTTCCTGGGGGTAAGAGATGCTGAACTGCAATCCGTGACCACAAAATACTCAGTCTCCACTTTGTTTCTTAACATGAGATATGAAGGAGATTTGGGCTAAAACATTAACTTTGTTTCATAATTATAGGAAAGAAATTGCAGACTTTGAGCAGAAGAAAGCCCAAGAACTGGCTGAAATAGAAGAATATAAAAAAAAGGAAATTAAAAAGCTGCAAAAGGAGCGTAAAGTTTTTGAAAAATACACCACAGAAGCTAGAGCAATTCCAGATAAAAAAGAACGTGATGAAATTCAGGTATAAGAATATATTATTATTCTAGTCCACACAGGAACATGTAAGTTCACTTAAAGTCAGTCAAGAGCTAAATTCTAACTTAGTTGAAAGATTACAAGGGATTTCAAGATGGGAACTATTAGCAGACATGGTTAGTGGTGAACTTGGCAGTGCTGGATTAACAGTTGGACTCCATGATCTTAAAGTTTTTTTCCAATCTAAATTATTCTAACTGAGGAAGGGAACTACAACCTTCACAAAGCTGTTTGTTGGTTTAAGGCAAAAAGTCGTAATGAACAAATCTTTTTGTCACATTTCCGTACTAAAAACTGCTTGTGACTGATAGAATGATCTTCAACTTTGAAACAAAATTACTGAAGTTAAAATACTAAGTTGTAAGTTTTTATTCATGGTAGTGGATCAAAGTGCAAACTAGAACTCCACAAGGGTTTTATTCTGTCTATAACTCTTGCACAGTCTAAGTAGTAATCTTCTACAATTTTCAGAGTTACATTGTATGGTCTTTATGTATCAGGGATGTAAGGAACCTGATCTGTGTGTTCCTTCATTGTCAGGATGTATGGTATATGACATGTATAAACAAGCCATATTAAACACCACACAGGGATTTCTCTCTTCCTTCCCTACAAACTTTCCTAACTTCAAAAAACTGAATTGGCATTTGCTAAACTGTCTAGGCAGATTTATGTGTGTGTTTTGTGTGATTGTGTCCTCCCTGTTTTCCTATGCCAAGATTTTTGAAGGGCCCTCCAAGGGTAGCATTACTGATTTTGTATTTCTGTCTCAAGTGTGTTTGTAGTGACTAATCTATGAAGTGTAAAGGAAGCCAAAAAAGCAAGAAAAACAATTCCTGTGATTGGTGTAGAGCTTGTAAAGTTGGTAGTCTAAAGTAAATAATCACTCTTTCAGGGAGGAATACTTTTCCTATCTTTCACCCCCTGCACTATTAAGCTGATCTGACCTTTTTGCCACTTTTGCCTTTTTTGCTTGTGCTTGTATTTCTATTAGAAACAAAAATATATTTTAATATATTAAAAATGAAAACTCTTTATAAACGTGTATTTTTCTAAGGCTTTAAAACAGCAGATTGCAGAGTTACAGGAAGATTTAAAACGGAAAGAGGCAAAATGGTCAACCACCCATCGACGCCTGAAAGATCAGATAGAAGCTTTAGTAAATGAGAATTTGGAGCTAAAAGAAGAAATCAAAATTATGGAGAAATTTCGTCTAGAAGCCTGGAAGAAAGTAGAAGCTGCTGGAAGCAAGAAGAAAATAGAAAATTCTGGGATGACCCTAAATAGAGCAGAATCTGTAAGTTATTAATTTTGGTGTTTTAAATACATTTGTGTGAATACTTGTGAATACTTTGAGTGGAATAGCTACAGTTTAGCTGTTTACTTTTAATGTACTGATGTGGGGAGTACACTAGTGGTTACAGACACAGAATTTTGTTAATGTCACATTCTCTCCAAATGTCAATGCTCACCATGTGCAGCATCCCTTTTGAAGAGGAGCTCATCTTGGAAATTAAAACCGGTACAATTATGAAAGAAAAACCATTGATGGGGGTCTAACGTGAACCTCAGCACCTCCAGGATCAACCAGGCAAACCAGGCAGTTCATGATTGTCTAAAGCAGTTATATTAAGTTTTGAAACTGTAACTATTATTCTGGATTGCTTGCATCAAATTCATGTTCTAGAGTTGTTGGTAGTGAGGGAACAGATGGAGGAAGAGCTCGGAAGTGCAGCTTGGGATACATTACACAAATCCTTCTGCTCACCAAGTCTCAAAGTTGTATAGTTTGTGAAGAAAGCTTCCACTAAATTTCATGTTATGTGGTGTATAAATCTTGTTGACTCTGCATGAACAGTTATGATTGCATTTCACATGAACAGCAAATACTTCCTTTCTTTTAGTGTCTTCCAAACAGAGGCCCGAAAAGTCAAACTGCATCTCCCCTTCTTCCAGTACAGAAGTGTAGCAAGATAAATGGCAAAAGTTATTCACAGGCGAAAGGTAAAAATATTTGTCTAGTCAGAGAATTCTGTTAAGTCTTTAAAATAAAATGAGTGTGTTTTGCTTTGCGGAGCACATCACCACCTCAAAAGGAGATAGAGTGAGAGCTGTCATGGGCTTGAGCATATGGATAAATACCTCACAGGGTGGGATTCTGGAGAAAGCTGTGATGAGACCAGTTTTGGAGTGAAAATGCTTTTGGTCACACTTGATGGTCTGGAGCACAACAGAACCTGCTTTCTGTAATCAAAACAGGCGTTCATCACTGATGTTCTCCAAGCTGCAGATGTTGGTTAGATCATGGAATCGTAGAAGGGTTTGGTTTGGAGGGGACCTCAAAGATCAGTCAGTTCCAACCCCTCTGCCATGAGCAGGGGACACCTTCCACTAGATGAGGATGCTCAGAGCCCCATCCAACCTGACCTTGGACAGTTCCAGCACTGGAGCAGCCAGCTTCTCTGGACAACCTGTTCCAGGGCCTCACCCCCTGACAGTGAAGAATTTCTTCCAAAGGTCTAGAGGACTGTGTTGATAGCATCAGAGCCGCTGTGTCTCTTCAGAACCTTCTGTTACCAGGATCTGTAATCATATAGACAATGCTGTTGCAGGTGTTCCTTGTTCCCAGTTAGGAGCAAAGGCTGTCTGCCTTCCTAGGGATAATCACATATGGAAGGTAACTGCAGGGGACTTTTTTGACACCTTGGACAGCTCATGCAACCATCATGTTATCTGTTAAATGAATATGTTCCAGCATGGAAGGTGGGTTTATTTTGGTAATTTGATAGGAGAGACATGAAAAAAAAATGCTGATCAGTTCCCGTTAAAGGCTTACATTCATTTTCCTTTGTTCATTTTAAGGTGTAACTAATAATGTTGTCTAAAATCCTAGGAGGGGAAAATCCTTTGTAAATCTGGAGATGAAAGAGGAGAGAAAGGGCATTAAATGCCTGTTGCAATGATTCTTCAGTTGTAGCTTCTTGCTGACTCACAAAACACTGGCAGTGATTGATTCTTTTCTTGGCATGTGCCTATTCTTTTAATAAATACCCTGCTTTCAGTTTCTACTGTAGTTAAGAAGTGTAGGTGGCTTGTACAGCCTGACCTCCTAAATAATTGTAACACTTAAACCATACTTTAATTTCTCTGTCCAATTTAACTATTACATGTATCTCAGTAGGAAAACTTCCGAGAACACCTCCATCAGGCCCTGCTAATGACAGAAACAACTCTGAGACAATAATAGCACTAGAAGATTCTTCTAAGACTTTTATGGTAGTAAGTCCTGGGTCTTGATTTTATTTTCAAAGGGGGAAGGAAAAAGCCTAAAATAGAAAAGTTAATGAATATCTGGACAGTGACTGATGAGGCTGTTGACTCATCTTTTTATGTTCTTCAGCTTTTATTGTCATACCAGAAAATGGCTATGTACCACTCAGTGAGGACTGTTTTACCTTTGTCCAGTAGTTGCATTATTCTTTGGCTTAGGAAAAAAGTTACAGTAATAATCTCCTGCTCTTTTGAATTTTGCAGAATATTTTACCTTTTGGGAGGGCTAAAGAAAGATGGATGTTCATATGCTCCATGTAGGGCAATTGTGCAAGGTTGTTTTAAATAGTTTAATTAAATCTTACATTAAATCTTACATCACTGAATTCTTCTTCAGTCCAGACTACAGCTAACCAATGACCACGGATAACCAATGATTGCTCACCCTCCATGTCTTGTACCATTTGAATTATACTTAGAATTGCTTACACCCCTCATTGTGTTTATGCCTTGCTATACTCATCTTCCTTCTGTGATGCTCCTTGTTTCCTAAAATACCTGTCAGCCTAGGGAAACAAGTGTATTAAAGACAAAGCTTGATTTAAGTTTTTGCTTGTCATCTCAGGACACCTCTCCTAATGAAGCTCACATGTCACTACCATCTGCTCCAGCATATACAGGCAGGGAAGAGATACAGAGAGAAACCACTTATCCTGATGGAAAGGTAAGATGAGAGCCTGGAACTCAGAAATTCTGGAAGACAGCTGTTGGGAAAGATGAGTGTGAGTGTGAGGGCTCAATGGTGACATCTCCCATATTTTCATTAGGTTGAGAAGGTTTTGAAAAATGGCTCTCACCTTGTATTTTTCCCAAATGGAACATGGAAAAAAGTGGGTTCTGATGGGAAGACTGTAACTATAACTTTCTTCAATGGGGATGTGAAGCAGATTATGCCTGATCAAACAGTGGTAGGTATCCTACATACACATTTTTCAATAAATACTTATTTATCTGCATATGTACACTCATTTAAAACTTCTCCCTGTTGGCGGCAGATTTATTACTATGCTGATGCCAAAACTACTCACACGACGTACTCTGATGGCTTGGAGGTCTTGCAGTTTTCAAATGGACAAATAGGTAAAGAAATCATCCAACCCAACCATCAGAATTATTGCCTATAGATCTGTATTTATGTAATAAGCATATTGTTTCAAAATACATTTCAGAGAAGCATTATCCTGACGGCAAGAAGGAAATAACGTTCCCTGATCAAACAATTAAGAATTTATTTACGGATGGCCAAGAAGAAAGTATCTTTCCTGATGGCACCATTGTTCGTGTGCAGCGGTGAGTTTTTCCTTCTCAGGTCCTCTGGCCAGGGCAGGGAATGGGAACACCTGGGGCTCAGTGACAGGGCCACTCTCTGGTGACAGATGTTGCTACAGTTCCTGCAAGTTTATTTCATTAGCCTGTACAGTGAACATGAATTTACTGCTTGAGCTTTGAGTTTGGTTTGGTTTTTTTGGTAGCATGGAAGAGGCATAAAAACTGTGTATTGTCTCATACCCTTAAGAGACTTCTCAGATTTGTACATAATTCTACAAGACAGATCTAGGAACGTGGGTGGGAGGGGAAACAGGTATTAGTGACAGCTGGTAACTGATAGTGCTCAAAAGACCACGCTTTAAACCGCCCGTGGACTCCAGCAGTGATGGATTTAGTGCAGATGAGGTGCAGTAGAAGCTCTGAAGTATAAAGAAGTCAGATCAGTTTTGCAGAACCAGGTTTTTGAGTATGAATCAGCTGAGATACTTAGCAGATTTTTCCACAAATACTGTTTTTTTTTAAAGTCTTCCTTTATTTAGGCTTATGTATTTGATGTTTGTTCTGAGACTAATCTTACATAATTATATGCATAATCCTTACTTTGGTTTTTTTCCCCTTTTATACAGAGATGGAAGCAAAACTATAGAGTTCAATAATGGCCAGAGAGAACTCCACACATCACAGTTCAAGAGACGAGAGTATCCAGATGGGACTGTCAAGACTGTGTACATGAATGGAGAGCAGGAAACCAAGTATGTCTCTGGGAGAGTCAGAGTAAAGGACAAGGATGGTAATATTATCATGGACACAAAGGTGTAGACCACATCAAAACTGCTGCAGTGCTAGCACATCAGCAAAGATAATGTACATTTCTGTAAACAAGTGAACATACTTTAAGTTTGTTGTGTATATATTATTTATCATTTCCTCTAAATAAATTTATTTTTTAGTGGGTACTACTACATCAGAGCTTTTGCTCATTCTTTTTTCCATTTCAGTTCATTGATTCAGTATTCAGTGATGTGGGGTTAAAAGGGTGTTTTTTAGATCAGCTGTTAGTAAATAGTCAAACAGCTGTAGACTATACCTTATTTTAGACATCAGTTTACTTACTGCTTGACTTTAAAGGAATGGCAGTCGAGCTATTCTTTTTTCTTCATCATCCTATTTTCTTAATCTCAGAGTTGGGAGGCAACAGCAAGGGGACAGGTTCATTCTCCAAGCTACTCAGAAACACCAGAAAATTAACAAAGGTAATCACATCCAGTTCTCTCACCTAACAGGTATTTTTAAACTGACTTGTCTATTAAAATTCTGCAGTACCTACTATCAAAAGGTTGCTGCTGGGCTGGCTACTCTAACTCTCCATTCTTGTGCATGCTGGAAAATTTGTTTCCTTCTCTCACACAGCAGAAGACTCACTTTCTTCTTGTCTCCTCTGCCCCCTCCCCTTTTTCTCCCCAGTGAGAAGGCAAGCTCTGTCCTTACTCTGTCTATGCCCTTTTTCACTCCCGGGGTGGCAATGAGAACTGTGCTCACTCACACCCAGAAGTTACCTGGTTGGGTGCAGAGGCAGGTCCTGGCCTTTTGGGCAATCTCAAAACAGCAGCTCTGATGTAATTCAGGGCTAAGTCGCTTCCACGATGGGTGATAAACAATGGCGTTTTGGTCTTTTTTAAATTAAAAAATTTTGAAAACGAGCATGAACTATCTATTTGTATCAGCACTAAGGACATGTCTGGTTAGAACCAGAATATGTACTCAATATGTACTCCACTGCTTGTCCCCATTGTGCCTGGGCATTGAGGTCAGCTTTGGACGCTTGCTTTCATGGGAGCTTGAGGGAAGAGACGGGTTCCAGGGGATGGCTGTGAGCACAGACTGAAGCACAGGAGGCTCCCTCTGCACAGCACGAAGCTGATTTACTTGGGAGGGTGAGCGAGCCTTGGAACTGACTGCCTGGACAGGTTGTGGAGTCTTCATCACACAAGTGTTTTCCTTGATAATCTAGACAAACCTGTCCTTGGAGAGACTGGGAAGGGTTGAGCTTTACAAGTAAAGGATTTTTAAAAATAGAGAGACACCCCAAACCTCACAGACTACAGCAGTAAAGGAAAACAACCTCTCAGGTACATGCTGACCAAACTGTTTATTCCCAAACTCTGAAGTGAAAGAGGTCTAACAACACCTGAAAGTGAAAACAGAAACCAGCAACAATGCAAATGTGTTTCAGAACAAAGACAGTAATGCATCCCCAGCTGGTGCTGGATGGAAATGTCTGTCACCAAATAAACCTGAAACACAAACAAGAGTTATGTCACAATAATAAAACTTCAAGTTTTCTAACAAGATACTAGAAAAAGTGTCCCAGCATCAGCTTTTGATCTAATTCTTTACCACTATGCATTAGTTCCATCTACTCCTATGAGAAGAATATCACAGAACAATACTTAAGGCTCCAAGGCCAGAAAAGATTGAGATGTGGCTATATAGTTTCACTATTTCAAGATCAGGAAGTGTTAGGAACATCATGTGTTCACATCCTCTAGAAGAGTGCTTATTAAATGGGAAGGAAAAATGCAACATAACAGCCTTGTCCAAGAAATCTGAAAATCCAAGTCTCTGGATGGTTCCCCATGGATAACACACAGTATAAAGCTCTTCATTAAAAACATTCCATGTTTGTCTAGACATGTGGCTATCAATATGTTATCATGGATGTTTGCCTGAAAAACCACCAAGAACCAGATTAAAAGCAGAAAATAAAGAAGATGAATTTTGATTGTTTGGGCAGAGTACACTGCCACACATCTGCAAGTTGCCTTCTCCAGTTACTGGCCACAGAAGCTCTTTATGTTGTACCACCTTAGGACTCTTTGTTTCAGTACCTGTAAGTTCTTAAAACTGGGGATTTCAGTAGTGGTATGTAAAGAAGTTAAAAGTTAACAGCTTTTTTTTGATACTGAACACTTTACTAACAGAATGGAAGTGTGAATACAAGGGATTTTTTTTTAAATAAATTCTAGTCGTCCACATTACTGGCAGTTTGTACTTTGCTTAAAACTTCTGAAAACATCCCTCCCCAATGGTACGAATTTGTAGTTCATGGTCACTGTACTTACATGTCACTCATCCAACTCTGCAAGTCCCATTTCTATCAGCTTCAGATGAACCAGGTTTTTGTCATCTCCATACAAAGAAATGGTGACCTCTGGTGAAACAGTCTGAAAGTTCACAGTTACAGATTTAAATCTCAAGATGATACTGAAAGATTTTATTAGCTGCACTCACTGTCCAAGCAGAACAGTGAATATATGAGGAATACTTCTGTTTTTAAGTAAAAAACCCTTATTTTAAAGTAACAGGAATGCTCAGAAATTTTGTGTTTGCAGGATTAAGAACACTACCACACCATTTTCTCTTAGCATTCCTTCATGGTAAATGGTTTTCAATTTTAAACTATGAGGGTTCACAGTAAAACAAAGAAATTAGAGTGCTAGTAAGAATTTTAGGCTCAGCAAGAACTAGGAGAAAAGAACCCAAAAGCACACTTCTTACAAGTATGGAAGCAGAGAGACGCTTTCCTTCAACGCAGTCCACCATGGTCCACAATGCTTTCAGGCTCCATTCTGGGGAATAAGGAATTCTTTCCACGTTTTTGTCACCTGAAGCAGGTTTAAATCCAGCCAGCAGAACTCGTACTGCTTGAACTGGATACTTCAGCAGATGACAAGGAATGTGACGCAATCTGAAACAGAAATGAGAAGCGTTTGCCCACAGCAATCCACCTGCCCTAAGGATGGCTGAATGGCTCACGCAGTACATTTATGGTGTGGGAACTGGAATTGGACTCCTTTACAGGAACACACCAACCTCAGACCCAACAACTCAGGCAGGGCTATGCCCTCTGAAAGGCTTTGCACAGGAACTATCAAAAAGCAGCCCAGCATCAGAGACCACCCCCCACCCCCCCAGTACCCTGCTTGGGGAGGAGTCTGAGAGCTGAACGCAGATCCGAGCACAGGAATCCAAGTGCAAACCATCACAATGCAGCTCCACAAACCTTTGTGGTCCCAAGTGCTTCACACCTGAATGTGCTCTAGACACATTACTGGAAATAGATGTGTGGGGTTTACATTATCATCTCTCCTTTCTATCCCAGAAGCAAGGGAATGGGGAAGCAGAGAAGGAAATGCAAGCCTGAAATAACAGACACTGTCTCCCAAGACCCTAATAGACTGTGAAGCACAAAAGCCATTCAAATCCCCATTTTTGCATCATCTTCAGCAACAAAGTGTACATTCCCAATAGGCTTGAGAGCAAGTCTATATAGAAAGTACCTATTATTATACACACACATATGCACTGCATAAACAGGTACTGTATATGTACTGTAGCACTATGCACCATCCATATACATATAAATGTGCATGTATGAGAAATTCAGACAAGCTCAGGGAACCCTAGAAGCCTGGGATATTTGAGACACTCAGCTGACAACTCTGCTCTTAGAGCCTCTCAGAACTGCACAAACAAGCATTTCAACTTCCACTTTCCACACAGGCAGAGCAAGGTGTGTCCCACTCCATTCCTTATCCATTAGTTTATTCCCCAGCTGTCTTCTGTACAGCCTTGTTTTGAATAAGGCTCACAGGTGCAGAAGCAGATTAACCTGAGCCCACTCACAGGTTAAGTAACTGGAGATAATGGAGAAATCTGATGTTATAATAATGGGCTTCTCAGAACAACCTGAAACAGAGAAGCAGGTGCAAAATCTCACCCACACACTGCAGACGGATTTAACCAGCCACCCCACTTTCTCTCTAACTGAAATCCAGTGGTAAATTATGATAAACAATACATATATGCAGTTATAAATAAATGTATTTTCACATTTACTATTAATTTATATTTAAGTGCTTATTTTTTAATCCAAGTGTATACATACATACACACAGACATTTTACAGGCATTTTTTTCTTCTTTATTTACCTGCTTGTTGGGGCAACTAAGTAAGTACCATAGTCAACAAACTGAACCAGAATCTGAACAGGGTCAAGATGTGTGATAGAGAGGAGCTTTGCTCTATACCATAAACCATCCACATACTCTGCAAGGCAAGGCAGTTCTGCAAAAGAAAGAAAAAAAAAAAAACACCCCATCACCTAATGCCCCAGAGTACTCAGTGCAGTGCAAACTGATCTTAAAAATCCACTTCACTTTATGACCAAGATTAAGCCTCTTCTTCCTTACCAAATTTGTTCTTTGATTTTGTTCCATGCATCCTCCAATCCTCTCTGAATCCCAATCCCATTACTAGTATACAATTTAAGTCAAGTTTCTCTACCTCACATAGCAATGGTAAGCAATAACAGCAAATTCCTTGGTGAAAAGACAGTGATCCAGTTAAAACTTTTCTGCTTGGACTAATTTGCACAATCCAGTCAGTAAACACACTGATCTCCAAGAGACTAGATGCAAGTCTGGAAGACAGGAGGCAGATGCTGCCTAAAACCTCACCCAGAGTTTTATTAACTGGTAGAATGAAGTACAAGTGAGAACTGTTTCCTTCACCAAGTTTTAGACAGCCATGCTTTGTGTCAGTTTAGGCCCCACAGTGGTGGACATTAAAGTGGTGCTCTTTAGGGCTCATATAACTTCCAAACCATTTTCTGTACATAACTTTTGTCTTTTGAATATTTAATAAGATTTTCACAGTTACAGCTTCAGTGATAGGTTCCTTTAGGGAAAAGTTTTATTACTGACAAATGCAATCTGAAGTTAGTTCATAACTCTAATAGGCATCAGGAGTGAGTTCTGTCCATCATTTTCCAGAGGAGCAGAATAACACAAGAGCTTCAGTTTAATGAAGAATAAAAACATATTACAGTGTATGATGTAATTATAGTGTGATGTTACTCCTTAATCTCCAAAACTTTTATTTAAAGATACACAGAAATAGAAAGAATAGTATTCTTCAAAAGGATATCCAGGCTTTTGGTATATCCACATGGAAAAGCAGGGAAAATAAATGCACAGTGTACCTTTTCTGAAGTTTGTTAGGTGAGGAAGAGTCTTTACAATTTTATTGCACCACTTCAGGGCTTTATTAAGGCTCTCTGAGTCATGGCTGGCAGCTCCCTCTTTGGCAGACGGCTTCTGAACATTCCCAGAAGAATCAAGACAAATATAAACCTATTTAAAGAAAAGGCTCTGATGTTACTATTTTTGCAGTTAATTTAGAAACTAGGAATTCCAACTATGATCAACCACTATTAAAAGATTACTTGATCCAATCTTTGAAAGGTTCAGCACCTCCTTGCTCCCCTTTCTTCTCTATTTCATCATTCAACATGCAAAGTCCACAGAGGAATCTTTTATTCGATCAATGCACATGACAGTCTGCCTTTTGTCTGGGCGACTGCCAGAACTCCAAGAAACTGTGTGAGCTTACACAGAATTTGTTATTGTTCTGCCACATAAAATCCCATGACCTATTTTCTTAAAAAAGCTAAGTACCTGACTGCACTATTGTAATTCTTTATATTCATTTTTCTAGAGAAATGATTAATGTTTCACTACCCCCATCCATGAAGTTATTTCAACTAAGAGTTCATTCAGAGAGCTGCACCCCCACACAACCACCTGCACCAAGAGCTCAGGACCATTCTGCAGCCTCTAATGCTCTAAGATTGCCAGCTGTGATTTCCTTTTCACCAGCCCAATGGGATGGCAGCATATGAGATGTTGACAAGAAGACTTACCTCCTTCGGGGACACCAAGTGGGTAACTGTGACAGGAAAGGTTTCTCCTGGGAAAGGCAGTGGTTGCAATAGGTATGAAGGCGAAAGGTCTCCTTCAAATACCCCCTAGACCAAGACAGACTTCAGCTGAGCATCACAGCAAGTAACAAAATAGAAACTAACTTAGGTGTGACTTCTGGTTCAAAGGAGTTACCCAAGAAGGTGTATAATAATAAACACATTTTTTTATTATTAAAATTAAACACAAGCATATCCTTGGTGAAAAAAACCCCAGACATTGCAAAGTACAGACAAGAGATCTTCTCAGCAGCACAGCATTGCTCAGTGTATCTTTTTAGAACCACGTGTTATACAGTTTGAATTCTACATGTCATTACTGCATTTGGTTCACCACAAAATAAACCCTGGTGCATTAAATTATACTTTTAGAAAGATAGATAGCACATAGTTCAGCTAGATCACAGGTTACGAAGAGAGCTCCTATTATCTCTTGTACTGAAAGCATGATGCATAACAAAATGTACAATTTATCTAAAATATGTTTTTACGTATTTTACATGAACACTTTTCATTATGCCCCAAGCAAAGAGAAAAGTAGAAGCAACATCTATAACTGGAAAAATGACACAAATTATGACCCTATTCCTCCTGCAGAATCTGACAGAGGATGCAATACAAAAAAAATCATTATGTTCCTCAGACTTAAATAGGAAAAAAGAATTTTTTCCATTCAAAGTAGGTACTCTTGCATGTAAAGAAAGGATGTCTAACTAACTGCAGCAATGGGTGCAGTGAGCTCTGCATAAGCCACCATTAGGAGCTGCAAGGCTCACAAAATAAAGTCCTTATCAGCATAACTTACCCCAAATCACAGATTTGAAGCTGTGAAATAAAGTTACAAAACTATAGAATAAAATAATACATAATGGTTATGTAAAAACAATGTACTTTAGGTGGCTTGTGAGCATGGCTGCTCCATCTCTACAGCTAAAACCAGAGCTGATTATATTTGAACATGTTCAGAGCTGCTTGTTTCCCACTTCTGCTGTTCCTGAGGTTCAGCTCAAGTTCTGGATGCCTTGATTCTTTTCTGGTCTGCAACTGAACACTTCTGATGCCCATTTTCTTACAAATTTTTCCGAGTCACTTATTCCTGGAATGGATCTACTTAATGCTATTATTCCTTGAGGAAAGCACTTCAGGCTTTCTGAATGCTTCTTGCAACCTTCTTACACAGCTTTATTTTTGTTCCCCAAATTTAATTTTTATGTTAAAGGTACAAATCTCATTTCCAGATCCATATTTAGTTTGCTGAAAGCTGTGTGTCATGTGCTGAACTTTATGACAATGCAACAAGAGACTGATTTACAATTAGGTTTTCCATGGTTACTCAGATCCAATACACACTGAGAGATTTTTTCTAACTGCATCACCAGCCCACTGGCAGACAATTTGAGCCTTACACCAGCAGTGACAGCAGCAGATGCTGTACTGGAAAATTATTTCCTGAAGTAATAATGCACGTTGGAAAGAGAAGTACATTGGCAGACTTAAACAAAATTAAGAGAAAAATGCAATAACAAAGTCTTAGCAATTCAAATAAACCTGATCTTCAGATTTCAAGGAACAAGATTAAAACAAATACAGAGAAATTACTCATGTAGGAGGTTTTTGTGTCAAGACAATGAAGTTACATAGCAATGTTAATCCTCCCCTCAAGCACATCAGGTAAGTGTCCCAGACTGTTGGAATAAAAAACCTATGTAACTCCCCTAGAAACCACTGGGTTTGTGATGAAATACTTGACTTAATTTACTCCAGCCTTGGATATATTTCTATGCATAAGTAATTCCTTCAAGTGATAAAAATATTACCCTATTCCTAGTGTTTTAGGGGAACACAAAAACTAATTGGACTTCAAAGAGAAGTGGAAAAACCTCTTCATTACAGCAACCATGAACAAACTCCTGCCAATTTGCTATTCCACAGAGCCTCATCAGAACATCACAGCTGCCAGTGCTGCGCTGCAGACCTGTGTGCTCAGTCCTGCTGCTGCTTATAGCACACAACCACACAAGTATTAAAAGAGTAACAAATCCTCCAGGGTCACAACAAGCAACTGAATAATCTCTTCAGTGTTAGAACAGCAACTGCAAAAGGGACACACACACAACTCTCACCAGCTTTTGTATGTCCTGGCAATCTTCAGTAACACAATAATTCTGGTATGCCATGAAGGACGAAAGCGACATCCCCCCAAAATACAGGCTGATGGACAACTTGTCCCATGGGTTATCTGGCAATTCCTATTTATACAGGACAAAACAGGATTGTAATAGTAGTACTGGGACTGAAGTTTTAGAAACAGTGATCAAGAATTCAAACTTTTCATGTTGATGTGCACAACACTCAAAGACAGAAGACCAGGATGCCTATTAACATCAGTTATGACACAAATGGGAGTATCTCTCTTCCTGAAATAGCAGCACCAATTGCTCATTATCCCATGTTTGCTCACTCAAACCCTTCTCCTTCACAGTTTACCATTAAACTGTCTGAAATGACTTGTTTTCAGACAATACAGATGATATGTTTCCCTATAATTGTAATAAACAAATTCAAGCACACCCACAATAATTATGTCAGAATTTTATAATTCAAAATAGAATAATTTATGCTGTTGATAGGTAGGTTACTTGTTAGAACAACAACTCAATATGAACAGGGTGTAAAAACAGCACTAACTCTAACAGATATTTATGGCTTAAAAACTATAATACGGGTTAAGTCACAGGAGAAACAAGTTTAGTTATGGTTTTTGTTTTGTCTAAGAAATATTTACTGCTATACTCCTTCAGGTACCATTCTTAATGACAGTTAAAAGCAAAAAGACAACAAAAAGTTTGCTTCATTCTACATCTGTTAATAAATTAGGCTACCTCAACATGAATTTCAACCTCTTCATTTTTGAGGAGTTCTTGAAGGTAATCTACTGCATCCTGCTGCCAAAAATTTCCAATCTATTTGGAGAAAAGCAAAAAACCCACACATTAAGATGCTAACAAGTAATATTCTTCCTATTCTTAGAGTAGATGGAAATACATGACTACCATTAAAGAAAAAATATGACTTGAAAACACACATCATTAGTTTGATTTGTCTACAATCATTTAAATATTATCTATTTGATGCATTAAAATTTATGTGACAATGCAACCCACAATTTTCAGATCATGAAATGGCTTAGAAAGAGATGCTGCTTGCCAAATCTAACCGATAGTATGTGCTCAATAATGTATGTGTACGATATGCGAAACCTAATCCAAAGAATTACACACAACAAAACACAGAATACCTTTAATACTTCTTTTACTCTCGGCTCTGTTTGTTTTCTAACCTGTAGGCTTACAAGCCTTTCATAGAATCACAGAATGGTTTGGAGTTAGAAAGGACTTTTAAAGATTGAGTTTTGACCCTCCTGCTGCGGGCAGGGACACCTTCCACTAGAACAGGTTGCTCCAAACCCCCTCCCAACCTGACCTTGAACACTTTAGCAATGGGGCATCATCAACATCCCTGGGCAGCCTGTTCCCATGTCTCACCACCCTTGTGGTGAAGAGTTTCTTCCTAGTATCAAATGCAAACCTGCCCTCTTGCCAGTCTGAAGATATTCCCTCTTGCCCTATCACCCCATGACCTTGTAAGGGGTCCCTCCCAAGCTCTCTTGTAGCCCCCTTTAGGTACTGAAAGGTGCTGAAGGATCTCCCTGGAACCTTCTCTTCTGAAGGATAAACAGCCCTAACTCTCAGCCTGTCTTTCACAGGAGAGGTGCTCCAGCCCTCTGATCTTCATTGCCTTCCTCTGGACTAGCCCCCACAGGTGCTGCTCTTCAGGTGCTCTCCTGCTGACTTGCAATCCCTCTCCAGGCTTGGCACTTCTATGGACCAAAGATGCTCTCCCTCTTTTGAGAGGTGGGCCCTGCAGGATGGCAGCAGACCAGGTTCCTCAAAGCAAGTGCCACCATCCAAGCAGCCAAACCAGTGGCTGTGGCAAGTCCTGTAATGACTTAACTCGCCACACTGGACTGAACCTTTCAAGCCCCTTCCCTCTGACAGGAAGGACTGCTGAAAAGACTACTGGCAGTCCACAGATCCTTACAAACTTTTGGAGTCTGCAACACCTGCAGACACATCCAGGAGCAGTCTGAGGAATCTCACTGGTGCCAAGAGGAGTGGGTAACTCATGCAGTGGGTAAAAGTGAGTGTACAAGGCCTGGCAGCCTCTCAGTGATGTCCCCGCTACAAGCAGGCAGTAGCTCCCTCTCTAGGGAGTGTCAGGTCAGCACATGGACTTCCTCTGAACCTCTCAGAAGCAAGCAGCCACTTTCACCCACTGCCTTTTGTCAGCTGCAGTGGGGGTTACACAGGCAGCAGACAGTGCTGCCCTCCTCAGCTCTGGCCTCTCTCCTGATGTGATGGTTCTGTCCTCACCAGCCTGCAGAGTGAGGAAGCAGTGCCACAAGCACACCTCACACTCTGGGGAAAATCTCTTCTTCTTGCAGGTCCTTACTATTGCAAGCTTCCATTCTTCTGCATTATTGCCCCCTCTCTCTTCTACAAGTGCTCTGGGGACAGTTTCTGGCCATTTGGCTGTGGGTCCACTGTGGACTGCACTTGTAATCAGCTCCTTTTCAGCCTTCCTGATGCTACATAGCCCTCTCACCAGCTGCAGGAGATTTCATACCTTTTGCTAGCAAGTCTGCTGCCTGTCCCTGCCCCACATATTGCAGATACTTCCTGCCCCACCACCCCTACTGGAGCTTCCTTACTCTATCAGTTTAACTGTTTCCAGTAATAAAAGTAAACTTGGCAATTTCAGTAATTCACTTTTACTAAGTGCCCCATTCAAAGTAGGCAAGGTGTGATGGTATGTAAAGATGTTATTTACATACCAATTATTTACTGACAAAAACCCCTAAAACAATTCACCTGTATTAGTTTAGATTGTTTTCTACACAGCCAAGTTCAGAACATTTGAAGCAGAGTTTTGCAGGACTTGAACAGTTCAGACTGTCTGGCCATTCTACATTAAGAAACCCAGGTCTTGCTTTTTATTGCTGCTATTGCAAAACAAATTACCATTTCAGAGTATCCCCGTACCAGACATGCAGTGTCCTGTCTCACAAAGGTTTAACCCCACTGACAGCTGCCTTTGAAGCATGCTCCCCTCATAAAGCCAATCTGCTGGGTCCTGGTAAGGACTTCCTGAAACAATCCTCATCAGCCTTTCTCTGAATCCTTGCAGGCAAGGGAAGATGGCAACAACTATTCTCAACCTTTCTGATAAAGCAGTGTACTCATTTGAGAAACTCCCTACTAACACACAAGTGTGCCATTACTCACCGGCAGCGTCTTGTAGAGCTGACATGGGATGCAAAATGGAGGAATGCCAGTGTAAAATGTAGTTGGATACAGGTGACACTGAGGAATGCTCTCTATGTAACCACGATCTATGTACTGTACCTATGGGAA
Organism: Lanius collurio; assembly: GCA_020086605.1. Lineage (NCBI taxonomy): Eukaryota > Metazoa > Chordata > Aves > Passeriformes > Laniidae > Lanius > Lanius collurio. The sequence goes on from JACBWW010000006.1 coordinate 15,108,452, forward strand.
ATGCAAAGCTTTCCTGAAATAATTCCTGGTTTCTATGTTAAGTTTAGTAAGAGAATGCATTCATTTACAGCATTACTTTTATGGAGGAAAAAACAATGGTTTGATGGTAAGTAGGCGATGTGAAAAAGTGGAAAAAATAAAGGATTAAAGAAGTGATAATGGCAGATTAGAAGTTCAGTTTATAAACTTCTTTTGCAAGAATTCCTACCTTTTGTGGAATAACCAACATCAGCTTAAAATTGAAAGAAAAAAAAATTGTGAACTAGAATAGGGTCAGATTTTGCAAATCTGCATTCAAAAATCACGAGTAGACTGAAGATGGTAAGTTTAACTGTTAATGAGAATAAGCTTACACCTGTGCAGCTTTTTACTCAAGGAAACTGGTAACTACAAAAACTACAGGAAAAATTGCAACAACTGGAATAGGTAGACAGATTGATCTTTAAAATAAATGTAAAAATGAGGACAATAATCAACACTTTTAAGGAGAATGAACATCTGCATAGTCAGGCGAGCTGAAGGAAAAAAATGTGAAATCCACTATTTATTTTAAAGGATTAGATTATTTGCCTTTTTCTTAAGCATACATATGCGGATATAATGCACCCTCCCTCCCATACAATCAAAACTTACCTGGAGAATACTACCACTGACTTCTACAACCTTAGCTCGATACCACACAGTATCTGATCCCCTTACAACACAAGCTTCTCCCTTCTTCCAGCAGTAGGGTATCAGGAGACCAAGGCCTTTGAAGGTATTTTGTATTTCAGCCATCAATTTGTTTAGCGCAGTTTCTTGAAGGAGGAGCCAAAATAAAAAAAAGTAGATTAAAAATAGTCTCTAACATTCATGCAAAATATTTCAATCACTAAACTTCATCAGATTCAGATGAAGACATATATGAACATAAAACACACGTGCTGCTCCAAAATCTAATTTTCCAACACTGATACAACAGTATCTGTTCAATATCTAGTATATGCAAAGGAGTTACTAGTGGAAAAAAACAAACTGCATTTCCAATTCTAAAGCTGTTAATCATTCTGAATTCTAATCTCAAAAGAACTTACAGAGGAGTTTATAAATTTTTTAACTGACACCCAGGCAGCACTAATATCAGAGCCAAAAAAAAAGGCATGAACAAGACAACTTCCAGACCCCTGTTTCAGTGGTAGGACACCATGAAACAACACAGGTGTCCAGAAGAACCTCTTCTGCTATGGGTATAGCCTACAGCAAACACTGTTAGAAAAATACAGTCTTGTGCAAGTGGTTACTGTACTTGGAATTTTAAAGTTTTAGGAATAAAAACAGTTCCATAATCTAGTAGTTAAATGTACTCGTGGAGCAAAAAAGAAAATTAGTGTTCTCCTATGTAAACACTTCTCTAAAGCACAACACACTAACACGGAACTGAGGAGTGACACTGCATCTGTCTGAAGAAAATGAACCTCCTTCCAACAGTACAAACAGAAAACATTGTGAGATATAGAATGTATCACAATGCAAATAAAGAGCCTAAAGCAATCTGAGCTTAAACTGAAGAAAAAAAAAATACAGTAGTATCTGAAGAAGAACGGCAAGTAACCTGCCCATCCAAGTGCTTTGGGTTTTTGGATTTCTTGGGAGGGTAGAAGGACAGGATAGCTGATTTAAGGACAGAGAGAATCCTTGCCCCTCACACCAAAGGACATCACCTCCCAACAGCAATCTTTCAGAAGAGGGAACATGTACCAGATAGGAGTTCTAATATACATTCTGATACCCCAGAGCACTCAGATTCATAAATGTCTTTTCTTCAATGCAAACTCACCAAATGATTTTGGTATTATATAAATAGTTCCATCACTTCCAATACAACTCACTACAGCCTGGAAAATTTTTGCTTCAGGAACAATTGGATATTTATATACTTTATCCATTCCTGAATGAAGCAGTGGTTTGTGTGTTTTGAGTGATTTTTGTTCACTCTCTGAAATAGTGGTATTTTCCTCTGGAACATCCCTGTTTCTTGCACATGTGATTTTGGAATTACAACCATCCAGCTGTGTGTTCTCCTGTTCGAAATGTACTTCAAGGTGTTCCTTGGAGGCTAAGCAAGCCCCTTCAGCTTTACCAGTTCTAGAAGATTCAATCAAATATCAATGTATTAACTGACAAAGAACTTGCAAAGTACAAAGCCATAAAACAATACAAGTAAGAAAACCAAACACACAAAAGTGGCAAAGTCAAAAAGTCAAGCATCTCATCTACAATCATAGAGAACTGAAGTGTGCCATGGATACAATGAATCGTGTTATACTCAAGTTCACTGAAGATGGAGTTCTGTTGCTAGAACTGCAGAACACAATCCAAATTTTTTGATTTACTTTTTAGTTTGACAATAAGAACACCGGAGTCTGAGAGAATATAACAGGAAGTATCCAAACCTTCTGTTTCTAAGAGCCAAACCCTGTTCAATAAGGTATTCAGAAGTATCAGTCATTTTTCCTGTATCATCTACGCAAAAAATTTTCACAGGCAATGCACAGCCCGCATCATTTTCCTGGAAAAAATGGGAGAGCTGAACAATATATTACAAATATGCATTTCCTCTAAACTACAGACATATTTTTCATTTTACTGGTACTGTCAATCAGACATCCCTGAACAACTGATGCCCACATGAGAAGACACAAATTTATTTCATCCATATGACAGTTCCCATCATTTAACCAATGTCCTACACACGACATTAAAAAAAAGTTGCAGAACAAAAGCTTGCTTTTCCCCTCAACTTTTTTTAACAGAATCAAATGCCAAACACTTATCTTCCAGCAGGAGCTTTAAACCCATGCATAAGTAAACTATACCCATCACTGCTTTTATTTCCATACACACTGTAAAATACCTCTGGCAGCTGCCAACAGATGTTGAACAAATCAAACCCTTCTAATAATCCTGGTTTGTTTTTTTTTTTAAACCATGGAAGAGATCAATTACTAATGGTATTTATACAGCACTGGATTAATTCTTTCAGTCTCTGAGGCTTGAAAACTAATACAGTAGGTGCTGAAATCATTCTCATCAAGAACCTGAGCAGATTGCTCATCTGTCCATAAAGGCTGTCAGCATCTGGTGATCCCCAACATACAGCTACTATTCTTCAGTAACTAAATATATCAAAGTCGAAGTTCTCTCCAGACTGGTGAAGCCAACTGCTCTAATGCTCCAGTGAATAACAAAAGTAAAGCAGAACGAAGAAAAAGCACCTTTTTACCCAGAGCAGACAGCTAGCTAATCAAGTTCTACTCAGGACTTTTTGAACGGTAAAAATATTCAGAAAATAAAGCCTGAATTAATAGACAGCCTGACAGAAATTTTATAAATACCACTGGTTTTGATTACCAACCTGAATGACTATTTTCACTTGTGCTCCAGTTAGGTAATAGGATAAGCATTCACACACTGTTGCTGTCCACTGTGTGCTTCCACCTGTTGGTCTAACATAGAACAAATTATAATCTCTAGGTACAAGAGAAGTTGGCATCTCCCAAGCATAACCATCAACTCTTCCTTCTACTAAAAGTCTGTAGGTTTTTTTCTTTTTTTTTTTTAACTGCCTAAACTCTTACAGAAAAAAAAGAATCTCTATTACAATCAAGAGTAAAATGAAATCACTATTAAATTTCTGTATCTCTATGACAGAAAAAATTAAAAAATAGCCCCAGAACTTCAAAATGAGGAGGATCATGAGTTCTAGAAGTTACGACACCTGTCATAACAGTCTAGAAGAGACCTTCTGTACAGTTTCATGAAATCCGATTTATGTCAAATTCTGAGCCAAGGAAAAAAAATTCAGTGAAATTGGTTCACTATTTTATAGCTCATCCCGCAAATATTATTTATTTCTATAGCACAGTTTTTGCTTACTACTATGCAGTATAACCCTTAGAAAAAACTCCAAACCTTTATAAAATAAATCACAGCCACCACCCCATTTCTTTATTCAAAAAGCAACCCAAATCTTGGGTCATCAGTGCTAACAAAGGTATGGCATTACTAATTTCTAATGCTGCTACTCAGTATAAAGGAAAGGCTACCTTATTTCTGTCAGTGAACATTCTACAGCTAGCGTCCTAACATTCTTGATACTTTCCTCAAGTTTTCTTAGATAGGTGACCTCCACTGTTTTTTCAGCTCCAGAATCATAAAGTAGTACCTGTTGCATGCAAGAAACAATGAAACAGAAATAAACCCCCTCTCTTACTGTTACCTACAAGAAATGATAATTCAAAGCATTCCTGAGGAGGTTAAACATTTCAAACATTACCAAGATTCAATAAATGCTTTTTGCACTGAAATACTTCATCACAACACAAGCAACTACAACAGCACAAATATGCTCAAAGGGGGTTAAAACAACTTTAATGACTTTTTAGTAAACCAAAAAATGCTTAAATAGCTCCCCTTTCACCCCTTGCTTTTTATTCTGATGGGGTTAAATAGTTGCTTGAAAGCTCTTAGGCCCAGAAGGCAGATGATGCAAACCTGAAGTACACACAGCCCCATTTCTGCTTCCTACTAAAAAGACCCCTGGGCATAACCTGATGATGATGGAGAAAAATCAATGGCAATTCAGTCCTGGATTATCTGACCAAAAAACCATTCTTACTTTTGAGACACATAAGTATCTCATTCCAAAATGCTTTTCCTGGTGCTCATTGTTTTCAATTTGGTAGAAGAAAATGCATGTTTCAAGCATGTGCAAGGTTACTGGGGAAAATGTTATAGCTACATGGCACAATGCATCACCATCAGTTTAGGGTTCATGCAACTGCAGGACTACAAGGGTTCCTGTGGTGTTGCACTGGGTTCAACTGGCTCCATCTTTTAGTAAGTATCATTAAGTTTGAATTACCGTGATCCTCAGTTTCACACACCTTCTGCAATCTAAAATGAATTGTTCAACTACTTCTTGGGAATCTCTGCCATGTTCCAAAGGGCAGTGTAAAGAAAGAGGAAGTCAACCTCATGACCCTTCCTCAACTACCAGACACCTGCTAAAGGCACCTGAGCTTTGAAGAGGCAGTCAACTGATCTGCAGCAGTGTACAACATTGACTTAAACACTCAACAAAAGACTGTGAGAAAATATTAACATGGAAGTAAGAAACAAAGCTTTGACCTTGCTATAATCAGTGAATGCTTACAAGTTTAGAAATAAAAGTATGAACCCCATTATAAGAGCTTTACCTCTGCACTTGTTTCAGAGACAATCCTGCTTATCTGACCTCTTTGCCACTGTCCCACATCAGGTACATAAACAGCACAATGCATTGCACTCTTCCACTTCACAGACTGTGGCTGGGATTCTTTGTAGATGGAAGCCATCTCCTCCTGTAAACTAAAATTCAAAGAACTGCGTTTATAGTGATTAACACAGTAAAAAAAGGGCTTATTCAGTCAATCATTGTTTAACTGGCACACAGTGAAATTTTGCTGTTTTAACAAATGCGCAGCATTGCAGTTTTTCCTCATGACATGTTAGAACTACACGAAACGGGAGTTACAAAACACACGCACCCTGATCAAAAGTCTGTAAACCTATCATGTTAACTTCGACACCGGAACTAACGTGAGCAATCCCGAGTGCTTTCTATGGCACTATTTGAAAGCTTCACTGTTTTCTCTTGACAACTTGAGAGTGTGGTACTCAATGTCATGACTATGTAAATGAACTCTAGGTAGTTATAGCCAAGACAATGAAAAGACAAAAAACTAAGCAGCTTGCACTAAACCATGACATATTCCTTTAACTATCTTCAAAGAGTAGGCGTGAGTACCTAAATACACACCAAAGACAGGCTGATAGAGTAGGTCTAAAAATGGTCTTCAAACTTTCTAACAGGGTACTGGAAGCATCCTGAAAAAACTCCCTGCTACTACTACTAGTAAGTTCTACAATTTGGGATACAGGTTTTATGTAACCAAATTTCTAATGAAGGAATGGGAAGGAGAGAAGAAAGAGCCGAAAGACTTAATCTCTTCGGACAGTGTTGCGTTCATCAGATGCCAATATTTACTACAATAAAACTGATTTGAAATATGAGAGAGATCATGTACTTAATTTGGAATCAGAACTACTTGATAAGCCACAACATAGTGCCAACCTCTTTTACTCCTATACTTTCTTCAATGAGGGTAAGTAAGTCAGCAGCCTTCAAGTACACAGTGTCAACTGCAACTCTAATTAGAGTGTGTTCTAACTATACTTCACCACTTTGTAGCAAGAACACCTAAACTGAAGAAAAGGTATTTGAATTTTAGTACCTTTTCAGTATACTTTCTGATGACAGCAATTGTACAAAAATTTTACTAGGAGACACAACATGACTAACTCTCCCATGTAACTCCGTGTTACAAAGCGATCTGAAATCTCCTTCATCTACAGGTTCCATGTCTATAGGAATTAAACCTTCTGAGGTTTTAGAAATTTCTTCTAAAGGATCATCCCATATTTCATTGGGCTCTACTTCAGTTCTTTCAGTGTACCTGTAAAGAGCACAAAACAATTAGAACAGAAAGTTTATACAGATTTAAAAAAAATGAAAAAGGCTCAATAACAAAATAAGAGCAAGAATTCAACATGAAAGTGAGTAGTAGTTTAGACAAATGCTATAAATGCTAGTTTAGAAACACGATAATAACATTATCATTCTCTTTCAGAAAGAATCCCTGCACATTCTTCTCTCTTCTTGCCTTTATGCAGGTATTCAGGAGAAAGTGCAACAAATGAGCTCTAAAGAGCTAGAATAAAGCAAGCCAAAACCCCCCAAGGCCCCACAAACATCCTTTTGCCCCTACTCCCCCAAAGAAACATCATTCCAACTAAAAGCCACAGTACACGAAGCATGATGTTGGTAGCTGGGGTCAGAAGCTGCAGGGGTGACCTCTGACAGCAGAGGCCAGGTGCTGCCCCACAGCAGACACTGCTCTGCAACACCTCCCACCCCTCAGGACAGGGCTGAGCCCCTCCTTCAGTGAAGATGATGGCACCTCTAATTTCAGAAAGGGCAGAAAACTTCTGGGAGAGAGCAGAGGGAACAGAAGAGACAGCATAAGGAACACCAAGATTGTAGAAACAGAAGATCTGGAGTGAGCCTCTTGCCCCACAAAATAAGGGACAAAAACCTGTGGAGGGCCCACTCTAAAGCACAGCAAAAAAAAAAGGAAGGAGCAGCATGGACAAACTGCTGTGTCCTGACCCCAACTCCCTCCACTACTCACTGCCTCCCTGAATGGACTTGGCATAACTCAAGTGCAGGAGAGGAAATAGAGGTGTTTGGAATAAACTTGACGCTGAGAAAGGGGGAGAGTAGGTGCTATAAATGTTTGTCTTCTGTGTACCAATGCCTGAATTAATAATTAAATGTTTATGCTAATTAGTAATAACTAAGTAAAATAAGGTCTGCTTTGCCTGCAACAGTACTTGGTAAGTGATTTCTCTGCCTTTATTTTGACCCATGAGTTTCCCTGCTCGTATTTATTTTTTCCCCAGTCCAACTAAAGAAGGGGCAGTGAGCAAGTGACCATAAAATCCACCTTAGTCAAGTGATGAGCGTCACACAGCAACTTATGTTAAAGGAATATACCCCACTGACTGAAGGCTGGAAGCAGGCATCTAGGTACAGATGGAACACAACAAAATGCCTTCGTGACAGGGAAAAAACAACTCAGCTGTTCAGGTTGCTTAACTTACAAAAATCTTACTAAAAATTGTGCCCGTGACAGTATAAGAAAGTGTTACTAAGCTTTCGTTATATTTCTGAGCTAAGAGAAGAAATTCACTTACTTGCTTCCTCCTGAAAAAAGCAAATTCAGGAATTTCCTTCTGGAATGAAAACTTTCCATTTAATGATCTATTTCCATCAGTATTCAAAAACTATTAATGAAAAATTAACTACAGATTTTCCTGAATACAGGCCATGGATTATCTTCATAAAAAGCCAGCAAATTAAATGCAGCAGTTACAGCCTCATCAGCCTCATCTCCACCACCACACTTCGCAAGACTGCTGTCCCTCCCAATTTTCCTGTTGCTATCATAGCTGGCTACCCATGTGTTTTTTAGCAACAGATGTTCCAAAGAGATGACTTGCAGGTTAAACACACAAATTCTTTTTACTACCTGGGAATGGGAATCTTAACAGTAAACACTTCGGGAAGATGTGGCACTTGGGGACACTACAATTACAATACAATTTGATCTCCCAGTTTTGCACAGGTACAACTTCATTACATTAGTCAAGATTTCATTTGGGAATTCAGCTGTCAAACTGCAGAGTTACACTCTAAATTACACCAGCTGATGAATGCGATCTGAAAATTAATTTATCACAGACATGGTAAATTCCAGCCACTGGAGGTGACATACCAAGACCAGTAATTTCAATATACAAACTCTGTATTTCCAAATATTTTATAAGTTATGCACAGTGTATTTACCCAGGTATGTAGGATGCCAGGTCTTCCTCAACTAGCTGGCAGTTAATACTAAGTTTTCTCCCATTATCAGCAGAGGCATTGAAGAGCTCAATAGATAAGATGTTATTCTCTAAAATTTCTGTGAATGAATAGTATCAATATAATTAGTGCCAATCAGTAACAGTATGAAGATAATGGTTTTGGAAGAATGCAAAATGGTACCAAAAGACAGACTTCTGCAACATTACATTTGATGTAGAAAATAATTGATACTGAACATCAACAGCATGTAGAGGATTAGCTTTGCATATATTTATAAAATTAACTTAAAATATACCAATAATCACAAAATATTTTCATACAAAACCCCCAACTGCTACACATAATTCCATTTGTTAGATAGGTTCCAATCCTCCATTCCACAGGGAAAAATAAGTAGCTACATATGAACAGTACATGGTACTGAGCAAAATCCTACTAAGGCATGCAAGTGTTATCTGATTTTTTTTTTTTAGCAGCAATCACAGTCCCAGCTATCAATAAAGCCAGTAAACATCAAGGATACCTAGTACTTTTGGAAACAAGCCCAGTTGAATAACCATATACTTGTATCATGTAATACTGGTGTGGTCTGTAAGAGGAGACAAGCAGAGCTTTTGTAACAAGTTTTATCTGTTTTTATCTCCTCCAATTAGAGAACAGAATTTAGATACTCTCACTCCAGGCTATTTCTAGCAGGTATGAACTTAATAATTTCAAATAAATACTATTTTAAATATCAAAGTGATTGTTTCTACATTTGAGTCAACTTAATGCATAAACAGAAATCAATACATTCTTAGTAACTTACCAATAACTGAACACAACATAAGCTTATCTTCAGTCATTTCTTCAAATCGTTCCTTGGCTTTTCTGTTCCATTCATTTGCCCCTTTAAATGGCTCAATGCAAGCCAGCCTACACCTGATTGCCTGAAGAATAATTCAAGATTATGCAACTAACATCACATACAGATCCAGATCATCTCATTAGGACTGAGTCACAGACTTGGCTTTGCACTCAGGCAAGACAGCACGACCTTGGCTTCTGGTTCCGTATTACCACAACTTGATTTAGTTTAAAATGATCCCTCTCCCTTCCCAGTAGCTGAGCATGAGCCTCAAATTCAGAAACCTTCTTGATGAAATACAAAGAGCTCAAAATCTCTTTGCCTCCCTGCATGGTAAGGCATAGAAGTGGTACAGAGACCAGTAAAGATTATTGCACACTCATGATAAAGAAAGCCTACTGGTGCCTATAACTAATTTAAAAACACCCTATCAACAAATAAACTTTAAAGTTTAGCATAATTATGATTGGTAACCAAAACTATTAAATGAGTAGTGAAGAAAAAAATTTCTATTGATGTGCATTTTTTCATTTGACAGAAATACTTTGCCATTTTCTTTCCCAGTTTTCCTCCTTGTCAAATGGGGAAACTCTGACCATTCCTCAAGTCAGGAAAACACACAACTTTAAATTATATGAACCATACAAAAATATAATTAAAAATACCACCCTATTATCAGACTATCATTTAAAAAGGAAAGAACGCAAAAATTCATTTGGCTTATTACGGAAATAAATTTAATTTATGTGAATTAAACACACATGTATATACAAATTGTATATATACCTCCTCTGCAGGGCAACATTAAATTTAATTCACACCTGAATGATATTTAAAAAAATAGGAGTTTTCAATAGACCCAAAAGACATTGAGACACATCCTAATGGCTGGCAAAAAGAAAGTTCCTTAGTATTTTATTTTATGTATTTCAGAAAGTGAACAGCCCTCTCTTTCCCCTTTCATTCACTGAGATGCTGTTAATTTTGAGTGTTTAATCCAGGCATTTACCTTTTCTGGAAAGCTCAGAAGCTCCTGTTTCACTCTGCGTATGTCTTTTTTAGCTAAGTGAGCAAAGTTTCCATAGTCAACGTATTTTACCAGAACTTCTTGACAACTTGGCAGCCCTTCAAGGAAAACCCAAGTTATTGTAACAAAAAAGTAGTATCTGATACAAATTAAAGCACCAGAATTTCACAGCAAAATCCACACTTATGACATATGAGAACCAGTATCAATTTTTTTGGATTTTTATAACACAATTCAAAATGTGTATTCTTTAGAAGGCAGCTCTTTCAGGTTCCTGAAATGACAGCACTGGCATTCTGGCCCCCTAGCACCTCACCACTTTGTGAGACACTGGCACACTGAATACATGCCAAGCAAATATGTAAGCACACAAATGTGCTACACTGCCCACATACAGGCAACACACTGAGCACAAGCACCCCCCCGCCCCAGTCCCTTTGGAATTACCATGGAGAATTGTTAACCAACACCAGATACACTCACAGTGGAATAGCCAAAGCTGCAGTTCAAACTGTAATAGCATGAGAAGTACTGCTTAAAGTAATTATGTAATGGAATTTCCAAAATCTCTAGAAAATGGACTATATCGTATCTCTGCTTAAAAAAGAACAGGTGTATAAACCAGTCTCTTAATAGCAAAAGAATATGAATTAGTACTACTGACTTTATGAAGCTACCTGGTAGCACCAGAATTCCTAATAAAAATACTGGTCAGATATTACTGCTCATATCCAGCATGTGACTCTGACCTACCAGCACATCTGATTTTGCAACCTAGCATTAGAGCAAAACAATCAATACTTCACCTATAATCTGCGCTCTGTACCAATTCCCATCCTCCTGTTTTGCAATGCAGGCTTGGCCTTCAACTGGGCAGAAAATTTCCAAGTTTTTACCATTCTCATGTTTATATATCTCCTGAATTTTCTCTGGAAGAGCTAAAGATTCCACACTGTCTCTCTAAAATAAAAACAACATACCACATAAACACAGCAGATATTTTTTAACAGCATTTTTTCTCTTTAAAGGGATAATTTTTTTCTAGCAGTGTACTTTCCAGTCTTCCCATCAAAATTAAAGTGGTCACAAATACATAAAGTAAATTAAAGCGCCTAACAATTATTGAATACTGCCCTGTTCAATCACCATTCTAAATAGCAAAATACTGCACACCCACAAAAGAACTAATCATGTAACATAACTGACAAAACTTTCTGTGATTGCAAGAACTCCCGGAATTTAACTGGGATGACTGTTGGAGTTAATATCATCATTAATTCTAGGAATCCTACCACTGGTTACAAGTGGCAGAACTTAAGAGAAGTCGTAGCTTATTTAGTGTGGACTACAAACAACTCAATGTTAAAATGTTAATTCATAGTTTTATCTAAACAGACTTCATTTCTAAACTTACCAAGCGGAGATAGAAATCACTTGGACTATTAATGTGACAAACCACAACAAAGACCTCTTCTCCTTCATGTGGAATATTTGGTGGACTGTAGTGCGAGATGGTGCAATTTTCTAACTGACTGGGAAGCTGTAATTTAAACCTAAGGTAAACAAAATGAAATTTTGAATAAAGTCAGTCAACATAAACTGAAAAGGGACCCCTTTTATAGTCAAATGACAAATTTCCCATTAAAAAATCCAGAAAATGATCTTATAAAAAGAACTTGATTCATGTTTATATGTACAGCTCAAACTTTCCTTCTTTCAGCTCTAGTGCCTCTCCCACCACCTATCACCAAAATCAGATACCAAGTTCATTTCTGCGTGGTTTTCTGTCTGTGATAGACACAAAGAGCTTCTCCTTTAGCCCCCTGTTATTCAAAATTCGTACAGAAATATAAACTTTGCCATTTTCTAAAATAAAGCTCCCTGCCTAAATGAAGCCTGACTAGTGCAAATGAGTATGGCATGGTGCTAATTGGTGAAGGTGAAAAAAGAAAATGAACAGATACTGCTGAAGATTAATACATCATACATTAATACACAGAACACTGCAAAAGCAACCTGCTTGATAAACTTCAGTTGGTAAGCATTACTCAGTTATCATTATGGCACACAGGAGCATGAACACATACCTTGCCAAATCTAAGTAAACTAACGCATCCTTGAGAGACAGTGGTATGTCACTGCTTATTTCATTAAATGGGGGTTTTCTCAAATCCACAATGAGAACACCATCCTCTTCTCTAAACACCATCATTGAAACAACTTTATTATTTACCATTTCTAAAAATTTTGTCTTTGCTTCCTCTCCCCAACCTTCATCCTGTATTAGAAAGAAAAAGTTACCGAGGATGTCAGAGAACATTACAACAAAAAATACAAATGGTAATTAAACAGAAGAAAGGGAGAAAGCACAGATGCAGCTGAACAGATGAAATACAAGTCATGGTCAGACTTGTCTAGTCCATAGCCAGGACATCACTGGACAGAATTCCTCTATTATGGACTACTAAATGTATTTAACTGTACAAAACAGAGTCAGATCAAAGCATTGCAGTTTCCACCATCTTTCATCTGAAGACCCCCTCAGATTGTTCTGATACATAAACCAGAATTGTCTTACCTGTTTCATTTAATGACTTTCACATTAACTGAGAGAGCAGAAACAGATGCTTGTCTTAACTGTGTCTTTACACAAAAGCACAACATAATTTGACCAATTTACACACTCCTGCTCTCCATGATGTTTTATCTACCTTGAAAAAGCCTGTTTGAATTTATTTCTCTGGGATCAAATTAATGCATTCCTCATTTGATACTGCAAGTCTGTGCCTTTTAGACATAGAAAAAAATAAAAGCACAAATAAGGAAGGCATTTTATTTACACTTGTGTAAATAGGAGAGTTCTGGAACAATTTTACGTTATTTCAGTCAACATCACACTAATAAAAACCCCTAAAAATTGACCAACAGTTAATGCTGTCAGAAAAGCACAGCTGTATTGGACTTAGTTCATTCTCAGGTGAATGTGGCGAGAATAAAGCAAGCCCAAATAAGATGTGAATACTAAAGAAAATAAAACTGCAATTTATATCCTATTTTTTTTAATGGGTAAAAGGCTGACAGTAATTTATCTGTTGTTACACTGAAAAATAAACAACATTTTTCAATAAGTGGCAAAAATTTTGAAGTAACAAGTACAATCCATGATGAGATTCTTAGAAATTCTGAAGTCCTTTATTCTTTGTTTGGATGATTTTTTAAAGTTACTACTTGCACAGTTTTCAGACAGACTAAAGAAGAGGATCAGTTTTGTGATCTGTTTTTAAACTTCACAAAAGAGCATGCCTGAAGTATGAGCAGTGAGATTTAAGCCTGAAATATGCATTTCTAGTCCCACAGGCTTTTTAAGACAGACTGCTATAAGCTCTTGTTTCCTTTCCAATGAAAGCAATGCAACACATCTTTTTACAAGAGATTTTAACTTAAAAAAAACCCTCTGTACTCTAGAATTTCCTTCTGCTTATACTGGAATAAGGTAATTTTAAATTACATATTTAAGTTCTTTAATAAAAATCTTATGAAGAAAAGAAGTTCCTGAAATACTTCAAGCAGTTTGTACTTACTTCATTTTTGGGAACAACATCCTTCAGTGAGCACTGTACTGCTAAAGGAGGAATGGCTGCAAGCTCAGCATCAATGTGCTGGTCAGGCTTCCTCACAAACAGACAAATGTCAGGTGTTTCAATAGTCTGCAGAGTAGCAGGATCAAGCCTTTCAATGGGATCACATCTAATGTCAATAGGAATAAATGCAGCATGAACTTAAAGGCAAAAAATCCCAAATCCAATGCCTAAAACCCCCCAAACCATAGACTATTATTTTAAGTCATTGTTGCAGTAACTGGCATAATGTCATGTCAATTAAACAGAATTTTAAAGTCTCAGTGAAATGCACTTTTTTTAAGCATTTAGTACACTCACATGTTCTCTTTCACAACCCAAGTCTCAGATATATATTTTAATGTATGCAGACTTGTACACTTGTGAACTTAAACACAGTACCACTTTTTCTGTGGAGAATATGTACAAAAAGAAAACCAGAGTCATTTGTGTATCTGGTTATTTGCCTGTGTGAAGGTGAGGAAGGACTTGTTTCTCAGCAGAGGACCTGAATAACAACAAAGACAACAAATGCAGACAAAAAACCCTCTCTCCATAAACATACCCTGAGAAAATCAGAACCACAGAGCTTCCAAAATCAATCAGGAATACTTTCAGCAATGCAACATCACACACTTTGTATCTTATTGGACCACAAGGCTTCTTCCTCTGATTTTTACTGTCTACAGGAATTAGTTCAGTGATAGTTCCACGGCACCACATTCCAGTTTCCTTATTCTTAATGAAAGTTCTAGCACCTATATGGAAGCAAACACAAAAGGACTAAATTCAGTATTTTAGAAGTATTTCACACCAAAACTATCATTACAGTTCTGCATAATGCTCCCCTGTTCCCACCCTCCACAAAGGGTAACAGTGCTACTGCTACAATAAAGACACAAAGACAGTAAAAACCTTGTCACGGCAGCCACCAGAAGTTCCCCACACATTCCTTTACACAGTGTCTTTAAGGCTAGCAGGTGTTTGGCTTGCATCAAGAAGTCATTTCTGGCAAACTTTTCTATACTTCTGAGCAAAGTAGCAAAAACTCCACTGATGTATAAAGTTATTACATACTTTTCATCAGTTTTCTCAACTCATTACTGAAGTGGGTAAGATTATCAATGTGTGGGTTAGGAAATAATTTTAATGATTTAGGAATGCATTACTACCTTTCATTTTGATTTCTAGAATTGTTTCTATTCAGTTAGTGAACTTTATAATGACTGCTTTACTATGTAAAGGAGTAGGGAGCAGGAGAGAAAAAAAGAAAGAATATAATACAAAGGAATATATATTGCAAGGTAGTATTTTAAGCTGTGTAGATCTTTGGAAATTAACTATTTACCTAGTTCCAAAATGTCTGAAGGCAAGAGATAGGAACTCTTATTACAACAGAAGTTTTCCAATTTCTTCTGCAAAGTAAATGCTTCTTTCTTCTGTGAATATCTCCGAATATAGAAATGGCATGGATTTATAACATGGCTTACGAACACCAATTCTGTCAAACCTGAGTAAGACAACACAAATTCTCAAAACACCCTCTAAGTGACTCCAACAGATATCATGAGGCATATGATTGAGTTTATGTTGCATTAATCATGATAACATTACCTCAAATAGATTCTAATCTCACAAGTCTGTTCATACTTGTTTCAAACTATTACCATGTTTGCTTCCTGATGAGATTGCTCTTTTGAACTACCTTCCTTATGCTACCCTCCAAACCAAACGGCTGTCTCACAAAGTGGTAGCCTGAATTTAAGTGGGTAATTCAGAGTTTTTATTCCCTTGAACAAAGATCCAGAATGCTTCTAGAAAGCAAATTATAGATTAAGGCTCCTACCTTTAAGAACAGATATGCTTAGCACTTTCCTACAGTTATTCAGTGTTAGTGCAGGAAGATTGAGGCACTAGCCAAGAGATGATCCTACATAAGACAGGACTCGTGACTAAGCATCCAAATCCTGTGTGCTGCAGGTACTTCCCTCCATTAGGGATACAAAAGACAGGTTTCTCTTTCTGAAGCTACTAAACAAAGGTTGTTAACAGGCCAGAGGGTTTTAGAAGCCCTACAACCCAATTCTTACAGGAGTATTTTATACCACAAAGCTTCTGCAAAGGGTGAACATCATCTAGATTCCACGTCACCTGCATGACTGACCAGGGCCCACTAAACAGACAAATTTGCAACATCCTCGAGCACCACCACCTCTGAATCGTAACACATCACAGCTGAAAGACAAGACACAATCTGGCATCTGAAACAAACTAAATAGGTATGCAGGACTGTGCTTCCAAGTCTAGGAAATGCCACATCCAGAACAGAGGCGAGATTTCCCTTAGCCATTTCCAGGGTATAAAATGGCATCTGAATAAAAAGTCTGACTTGAAAGATTTCATCTAGAGGGACGCAACCTCTTCTGGATCACCCCTGGCCACCCCATTCCCAATGACAGATGAGTCAGCGATCTCGTCTTACATACAGAATCACAGAATCATTAAGGCTGGAAAGCACCTCTAAGACCCTGAGCACCTCCTGGACACCAGCTCAGCAGGCTCTGCTGGACTCCCTCCTGTGTGACAGTGACTTTCAGTACCACAGGGTCCAATACTGGACACAGGTATTCCAGAATCAGATTTCCAACAGGGGGAAGGATCCCTTCACGGACCTGTCAGCTACACTCTTACTGCTACAATCCAGGGAGAATCTGACAAGCTGAGGAACCTAACTGGTACTACCAAATATCATAGGACAGTGGCCTGGGAGAAGATTTGAGAAGCTGAGATAACTGACAGGAAAGAATTCTCTAGGAGCCAATATCACACTCTGAGGGGGACTGCAATAACCATGAGTCAAAGTATATCAAAGTAGATAGTGCTTTTGACCCTTTCTGAAAGAGCTTGTGATAAAGTTTTAACTAAGCTAAGCAGGAGAACAAAAAAAAAAAAAAAAAAATACCCAAAAAACCCAAAGGAACTGAAAGAGACACCATTAAAGAATTCACATGAGCCAAACACATAGCATAATGCAAGACCCAAAATCAGATCACACCTGACAGTGGGACACTGAAAGCATGAGGTATTAAGAAACTTGCCTTCCAAGTCATCTTCAAGTATTTCTTCTATTATGACATCAGGTGTTTCTTCCTGGTCATCAAGGAAGAGAGTGTCTTGTCCGTTATCTTCACTATATTTGGGAAAAAATTTATTTTGAGAGAAATTAATATAATTCAGTCTGTTTCCACAAAAGTACAAGTCAAAGATCACATTTTATTAAAAATGTATCACTTTGTTAAAAAAAACCCACCTCATAGGAGCTGCTAGAAATAAACTGAATGAAGTTTTTTTAATACAAAGACAACGTAAAACAGTAACATGACTCCTGAACCCTACAAAGAATTGTCACAGACACAGCACATATGCTTGGGCACAGTTCTGTGCAAGAGCTAGTCCCCACCTGGAGCATCAGAGACCACAACTACAAACACAAACTATTTGAAAAAAATATCCATAACATGGTAAGATAGTTCATGTGAAAAACAAAAGGCATATCAGATGCTTTTGCACTAACAGATACTATGCCCTCTTGTATGTAGGGTTTTCAAATATTACAGTATGCAACAAGCCTTTCTTAGCATAATCAGTACTAACTACAACAGCCCTAACAGCAACTCTGTTCCATTTCCTCAAGTATTAGTCAAAGACCACAGCAAAAAAAAAAAAAAGTGACTAATAAAATAAAAGCAATTAAGTTTTTTTGGTTAATCTTAAGAAATTTCTTTTGCCATTTGACACAATCAATATTTAGACTGAACTGGAAATATTACAATTTCAGTATCTGCTGTTCATTTTAGAGATTAATTTACACTTACATGCATTTTCATGTGCTGAAATGATCAACATCTCTACTACATGTACTGCAAACATAGAGACAGCACTCAGGGACATGGTTTAGTGGTTGCCTAGGCAGTGTTAAGTTTACAGCTGGATGTAATAATCTTTGCTAGTCTAACAGGTTCCATGATTGAACCATTAAATGCCAACTGAAGTTACAAAGTACCAGCATAAATAAAATTTGGGTAACTTAAGCAATTCAGCAAAACATACTTAGACTGAACACAAGTAAAACCAAAACATCAGAACTGAAACACAAATTGGACTAACGGGAATGCCAAGTGAAATACCAGCATGTAAGGATTTGTTTTGCTTCAATATAGCCTTAGAATTCCATAAGCAGCTAGAGTTTTTTTAATTTAATCTCCAATAAATACTTAACCACTACAACAGGTAAATTACTGTACTTATTCTCTTTCATAGAAAAATACTTCCCTGTCATGCCCCATTTAATCTCACTCAAATTTTCTAATGAAGATGTAATCTTGAAAGCGTTCAGGAACAATCTCAAGAGAGGAGAACAAATATTATAAAAGGTGACATGAATACCTAAATCACTTTGACAGTTTGAGATCTACAGTTTTTTCCAGCACAATATTCACAGAGGGGCAGAGTAAGAGATTAATTATCTACTCCAGTTTATTTCTGCCTATAAAAAACAGATGTGGCTGCTCATTAATCTTCATGCTCGTACTTAAAAACTTTCATCTTTTGCTTTCTCCCTCATGCACAGAGTACTGCAACATTCACTTACTCAGTTTTCACATCTATACTCAGTTTTGTTGAATGGATTTTCCTGCACAGAGAACGAGAATTTTCTTTTCTTTGTAAAGAACAGCACTATAACTCAAGTCCAAAATACATACTTCTATTTATTGATACACTATTAACTATTTTCTTTACCAATGAAAACCAGCAGACACTCTTAAGCATTTTTACATTTAGGCTAATGGAACTGTGAATATAACTTAAACAAATGCCTTAGCTTTGCTATCCAGTTTTAACTAATGAAAGCTGAAATGTAAATAGTATTGAACAGCTGTCTGTGTTTCTTTCCCACTGCCACTTCTGGAATGTATCAACTCTTTCTTCTACAACATTTATTTTGACAGCACGTGCCTTAACATCTATGCACCTCCTAGCTGTGATTTTTTTCACTTCTGGTGTCGTTTTGGAACGGCACAAGGTATGGTAACACTTTCATATGTATCCTTTATCAGGTCTCCTCCCCCGTTCAGCTGAAGTTCTTAAAAAGTTTTCTAATACAAAAAACTGGATTTTATGTTTCAGCTTTCCTTTAAGTCAGGGGAGAATTCACCACTGTGCATTTAAAACAGGCTTCTCTTAAACTGTCATTCATCCCTGAAAGTACCTTCAAATAATGACTTGGTAGGAAGGGCCTAATTTTTCTAAAAGAGGATTTTATAATTGCTTTATCCATATTCTAACTCAATAACACAATTAATATGACTGGAGAGATCCTAATTTTTGCCTAGCATTGGAAAAACCCTCTCGGAGACTGAGTCACCATCCCTGGATGCATGTGGCTAAGAGAGCTGAGGGTTGATCTGCCTGGAGAAGGCAAGGCACCTTACAGTACCTTCCAGAAAGCCAGGCAGAAATTTTCTGATAGAGCCTGCTGCAATAATTTAAAAACATTACTCCTTGTCCTAAGAGAATGTAGATTCAGACTACATAAAAAGAATTTTTTACAGCAAGAGTGGTGAAACAGCGTAACAGGTGGCCTGGAGAGGTGGTAAATGCCCCATCCCTGGAAAGGTTTAAAGTCAGATTGGATGGGGCTCTGAGCAACCTTATCTAGTTGAGGATGCCTTTTCTCACTGGAGGACACTTGGATTACACAACCTTTAAAGGTCCCTTTCAAACCAAATCATTCTATGACCATGATTTAAAAGACATGTAGACATTACACTTAAATACATGGTAAAGGTAGACTCTGTAGAGTTCAGCTAAAGGTTGGACTCTGTGATCCTAACGATCTTTTCCAGTCTAAATGATTCTATGATCCTATAAAAACTGTTCACACTTTGCATGCAAATCAACTTGGTAAGCTTCACTTCTCCATAACAGTCAGAATCTGATGGCACTCCCCCCCACTCTATTCCCAGAATGGTTCCATAGCCCGAAATATAATGGGATCCCCAATATGTTCCAAAGTAGCACCATCTTTGTTCTGTCCCTTCAACATTTTTGAGTGTGGCCTTTACACACCAGGAACTGCAGCACTATTGACTAGCCTTATGACTAAGTTGCATAGGGTCAAGTGTATTTCAGCTACGACCCCCTTTTTCTTACTCATTTCTGCTACAGAAATCATCAGTCACTTCGCATGAGGACAGCATGGCAATTGGTATTTTCCACAACTTTTCTTAGACATTAGCACACCAAAAAGCATTTAATCTTTCCTGAAGGTAAGAAACTGATTCACTAAGAAAATAATTAAGCCCTTATTCTCCCAATTTATTTCTACTTATAAGGGAAGAAGTTTAGCAGTGGCAGAAGTCTGTCAAGAATTTTTAAAATGCATGTGTGTTTGTCTACATAGCAGCAAATTGTATGTGCTTTCTCCCTGATGCCTCACATGAAGGCTATTGCCTATTTTTAGTGAATTTATACTTGCGTCTGAAGTTGTTTTTCAGTCAACTGCAAGTGAAGACTTAATTTCTGCTGTTTAACTGTTACATGAACAATTCTTACAATTAGGAGAACGAGGTTGTCCTTTTACCTCCTGTTCCAGTCATTTACCTTGAAAGTATTTTTTCCTTCAAATTCTTCACTCTTGAGAGCTCAGCCTCAACTGGCAACTTCAAGTCACGAAGAATCTGAAATTAAGAAGTACAATCTTATCTTCCACTATACGGAGAGTAGATTATACAGACACCCATTATCTACAGCACAACACATTTTATGGTAAAAACCCCAAGAGCTCAGCCAACAGCTAATTCTCATTTATGTCTTCTTGCCTTGCTAAGACCTAATGGTTGGGATTCCGTAATCTAAGTATACAAACAGAAGTCAGATACTCCTTTTGTTTCAAGATCTAATGAGAAAGTGACCTCTAAGTGAAGAGGCAGGCCTGTGAGAGGAGAGTGGTGGCTGCAAGTTCCCAAAAAAATCACATCAGTATGATGGAGTACATGACAGAAAAAAAAGGAAGGATTCAACTCTTCTGGGTCAGAAGACCCAGTTTCTTCATATAGAAAGTGACAAATGGATGCAGGGTGGATGATTCTGAAAAGCACATTCTTCAAAGAATGAATAGTTGGTCTCCTCATTCTTTTTCTCAACACAAGGACTACAAAGGTCCCAAATGAAGTAACTGGGTAGCACATTTTGAAAGAAGAGAAGACATTATTTTACATAAACCTCATTCTAAACAGTAGAAGGTGGTACTCACTGACACTACCTATGCCTACATACATACAACGGGCATATAATGCACATATATACACATCTATGCACACTGCCACAAGCTTTGCAACGACATTAAAGAAGGTGTTACACAAGCTTATGACAGAATACGGTAATGTTTATTCAGTGTGATGATGAGCCTGATGTATCCTATTGAGACTAAAAGCCTTAACCTTCAACTCCCTATACACACTGAATATCCAGTTTCTTGGATGCTGCCTCCAAGCATCTTTCCCTCTCTATTGCCAGAGACAGACTTCTCAGGATGGACCTCTGATACATCATGGCACATAGCACAGGTTTCTATGAACAGCAGATACGATGGGGAGGAAAAACAAAAAGTAAAGGCCTGGGCCCAAGAGTATCAAGTGGGTGTGGCTATGAACTCTGGAGTACTTCGGTGAGAAGGTTGGGGAGCTCTGGAATGGAAGAGGTTTGAGAAACTGAACTGATCCAAACACCACCTTTTCACTGATCACTTGTGTGTCACAGTTTTCCTATCTTCCATCCCCTATTTCAGATGCCAAACTCTTCAAGGCAAGAACTACCTTTTAAGCTTCACATCAGTCACCAGACTGTAACTTGTGACCGAGACCAAATACAAATTCTGTGACTGTGAAGATGCAGGGTAAGAATACAACACCCCCAAAATGCCAGTATTGAAGTCAGCAAACTGGGATCACAAACTTTCAATCCAAATTTGAAGTTAC
The DNA here is from genome assembly GCA_020086605.1 of Lanius collurio. Taxonomy (NCBI): domain Eukaryota; kingdom Metazoa; phylum Chordata; class Aves; order Passeriformes; family Laniidae; genus Lanius; species Lanius collurio. The sequence continues at coordinate 15,130,491 of JACBWW010000006.1, forward strand.
TCCTTAAAAGTAATTTCACAGTGCAAGAATATAACTACCTTAGCAAGATCACAGCAGTTTCTTAGAGAACGTGAAAATTGTAATTCCTTTGCTGTCCTAATGGCACCAATCAAGTGCTTTTTCTTCTCTTCAATGGCTTCCTTAGCTTTTGCAATACTAGTACTGCAGTTGTTGATGCTCTCCTTTAATTCTGCAAACAATTTCCTTTTCCTGTATTAAAAACATTACTTTTCAGAATTCAATATGCATTCAGGTGTACAGACTGAAACTGGAACTGTAACACACAGCTGCCAGCCACACAATACAAAGTGGCTACATCTCACACCCAAGGATCATCTTCCCCAAACAGTGCAAAGTAGAAGCACAGGAAATGCACTCTGTAATAGGAAGAACCACAAAAATTAAAAAGAGTTCACACTGAAAAGACATTTATTAATTAAATATTGGGAGCACTCTTCCTTTTAAGCCTCCTAATATTTCCAAACACATCCTACTGAAAAATAAACAGTTGGATTCTACAATTCATTCTACTAAGATCAGATCTTAGGACTGCCCTCTCAGATGCTCTTCTGGAAACCTGAGCTTTAACACCTCTCTCACTTCAATCTGAAGATATAAATGTTTGCGAAAATCAAGAAATGAAGTATCCTTGGGCTTCCACCAGCTTGAAAATGTGCAGAAAGTCAATTAAAAAAATCCCAGCTATTCCTGCTGTTAAAATTTATCATCCACTAGTAACACTATTAAAAAACCTCAAAACTGAGCTTTTTCAGAAAACTTACATTTATTACTAGTTTCTCTTATTCTTTAAGAGCTGAGGCAGTAAAAGCTAGTGTTTTCCAACTATGCACATCAGCTCCAAGATGCCACAATGAAAGGGCAAAATTGACATAGAGGTACTATAAAATAATGCTATGTGAAAATTCTAAACAAAACTTTAATCTTTCATCTGAATTAGAAAGAGCTTCTTGATAAAAGTAAGTCACCCATGCCATACTACAAAAGTAGATTACTACCTTGACAGAAGAGTAATAAGCTCATCAAGTGTTTTATCTGCAGCTTCTGTAACTTTGTCCTTTTTATGCTTTATTTTCAATTCCAAGCAGTCCAGCACCTATTTTGTTCAGTATGGAAAACATACATTATTTCATTGTTATTATTCTCACAATATTACTACTACTTCAAAATTCAGAACAGAAGCAACAAACAGTAAGACAGTGATGGATACTCCAGCAGATAGAATGACACTAAATCACTTATAAAAGTTCACTATAACCCTTTATCTTCCCTAACTTGAAGTCAGTTGGCACTGTTTGAACCCTCCCTCACTGTCTCACTTGCCTTACTTGACATTCAAACATAGCACCATACACAGCTAACCAGCATGCAGAGATTTCCATTGTTTTCTACAACTCATTGTGAGCATAAACAAAAAATAAAAAAAAAAATTCTTCCTCTGGCTAGGCATCAGTTTGTCACTATAGCTCCATTTAATAAAGAGACTATGGAAAAAAATCTCAGTAGTTCACTACTGTTTTGGCAGCTCTCAGTCTTAGCTGAAAAGCTGTTTTCACAGCACAGTTGTACCCATGAGTTATTATATTATAGCTGCTGAAATGGGAGGTTTTTACAAGATGCTATTAGTTTATAAATTAGGAATTCAACACAGCTTTGCTTAATAGAAAGTCTGGTCACTGCAACAAAACAAATTAGAAATGGCTTGGAGAACAGGCCTCAATGACCCCTCATGCCATACTCTACAGAACAAAGCTTTTGAAATATTACATATTTCTATACTGTGTATCTTGCAAGTAAAATACAAATAGACAGCAAAGACAGAACTGCAAGCTGTTCTACAGCACACTGAAGAAGAGTTAAAGTTTAAATAAAATAATCATCACTGATAAAAAGTTCCTCAATAAAACCTATTAATAGTCCTATCCAGTATTTTAGGATTCTTCCTGTTTCATACTGTGCATATAAATGCATTACTTGATTTACATTTTTTTGCTTATTCTGTTGCATTTCTTACTTCTGTTGCCCACGTAACATCTTTTCTGCCTTTAAATGCAGAAAGAGGCACATCAGAATTAAAAAGTGAGAATACTTGCTAGAGCAAAACCAAGTTTGCTTGTTTCTGCTAGAGCTGAATTTTACCCTAATCCAAGGAAACACAAAGACAGTACTTAAAGACTGGCTTGCATATGGTTCTGCTAAATGTATGCATTGACCTATTAACTTTAAATTATGCACAGGCTCACATACTCCTTTGCTGACTACTTCTCAGGCTGTAGCCTAGACTTTAAGGTTGAATATTCACAGAAATAACATGACCACTTGAAGGACAAAATATATCAAAACAAAGGTGGGAAAAGTACATTTAAGTAGTGTGCTAATGTGTGACTACTCATAACAAAACCCTTCGAATCTAGGAGAGGATTTAATATTTCATTATTTATTTAACTGATTTTCACCCACCTTGCTTGCATCATAGAAGTGGCCAAGATTTCCAACAGCTATGCCCAAAGCTTCATCAATATCTTTCCCAGTGCTGTTCTCCTGAGGAAAGGTCTGCCAAAGAACATAAAAGTTGCTTGCACAACTGAAAGGCAAGATGGTCTATAACCATTTGTCATTCTGACAGAGACATTTGATGTGGGTGACTGATGAGCTGTGTGACAACTGAGCAGCTCCATAGTGGCCATCAGGCACAAAATACTTGGCTCACCTGAATTTCACTGAGAATATTTACACTGCAGTATTTCTGAAACAGATTCTAAATTTGTTTTTCTAAACAATTTAATTGCGTACTCACATACAAAAGCCAAATCAAAACAGTACATGTAGAAAAAGCAAAATAAAGTTACTGATACAGAGAAAACATGGAAGATTGAAGAATGGGAACACTGCAGCCTAGAACAAAAGTAAAATATTTAGGCGTAACACTTGGGGAAAACTCCCCCCAAAAACGTAGCTAGCTCCCAGAATTACAGTGATACAAGAAAACCATTTTCAAACTTTAACGGGCACTGTAAAAAAACTACCTAAGAAACCACATCAGACATTTGCAAGTTCTGATTTCTTCCAGGACAGTCTCCACAGAAGAAAACACAACTGGCACTGGATGTGTAATTCCTTTCCAGTCACATTACAATATTCCACAACATAAACTCCCAGGGTCTAAAACTTCACAAACTTCATTGAGAAAGATGAGGTTAGGAAACTTAATAAAATGTTTAAAGAGAGATCCATTTATCCAACAACCTTGTTGCCCTGAATTACTACTTTAGGGAGGTAAGCATGAGCCTTGTAGATGCCCCAAATTTAAAAACAAATAAAGAAGTCCCCAACTCAAATGTTGTGAAGCCTGGGGTATCTTTTAAGAACAGCTAAATTCAAAACACATAGTTTCACAGCAGCTGAACAGAACTAACAGTTTTCAGCTACGATCTCATTGGGGGGGGTCTAAGCTGCACTCATTTTGTCAAGCTATTTTATGAACACTGTAGCTGCACATCAGTTCTATGATGAACTAGAACAACAGCACAACTATTAAGGCGGCAGGGTTTTGTGTTTTACCAAGTGCACTATTTTATATACAAACCCAAGTGAGACTATAAGCAAATTTCATGTTAACACACCATGTCAGCTGATGGAGCTAGAGCTGATCCACCACTCAGCCCATCATTGGAAAAACACAGGTGCTGAATGTTTTTTTCTTGGGTATTGTGATTGAAGAGCCTGCAAACAAAAAAATTTTAAAGGAAAAACCTATGCATTTTAAAAAAAGTATCCAACTTCCTACAAATACTTTACACACAAGTATTTCAAAAACTATCATTAAGTACATACACATACCTATTTCTGTAGCAGTTGCACTCACACATACAGCCCATACCCCATTAAAAAAAAAAAATCCCTTTTTACTATAACCTCTTTCAAAGTAGCAATTTTTCATTTGACAATTTTGGAAAGGCTGAACAAAACCTTAGTAGCTGGTAGTGGTTCTTATCTTCAGTGAGAGTAAATGTGTAGCTATGAACATTCCGGGATTCATTTGCTGCTGTTAAAATCTTTAGAATACATGACAAATGATACTAAAACCATTTAGTGGAAACCTGTTAAGAAGGCTCTTAAAGTCTATTGTATGATCACCCACAGCTGCTCTACTGCAACAGCTGACAAGACTCTCACAAAAGCAGTCTACATAAACCAGACATATTCCAGGAAGGAAGGCTTGTATTGCTCTTCCTTGGCTCAGTTTGTTGCATCTGACCAACTATGAAAGGATCTGGAGAACACTGATGCAGAGACTGACAGCCACACAGGAATTCTTAAGTTTCTATTTCACTTTAGGCAAGGTTAGCAGTGCACATTACATGCACTAAACTTGTGAGATAAATTTCCTACATTTTTCGTTCAGAACAGGTTTCTCATAAAACAGATCTTGAAAGAATTACTTGGGACTATCCTTATTTGCATTAACATTAATCTCCACAGCAGTAACACCGGAGGGAGAAAGAGACCCACTTGAAGACTTCCTTCAGGTTCACACTGCCTAGGCAAATAAACAAGTGAATGGAATTTAAGATTTGACAGTACCACAATATAGCTGGTATGTAATCTTTAGACGGTTGAGACTGGTTATTGAAACAGAAGGTGCAATGCAATCAGCAGGGAGGGGGGAAAGGAGGCACAGTCCTTCCTACCACAGCCTGGCATTTCAGCAGATCTGTCTCCCTCTGAGCCCTTATCAGCCATTCTCCATGCTTAAACATTTCAGTTTCATACATTTTCAAGTCAAATCAATTTGTTTTTTGCTGCCTCTCAATGAAACAATATTTGTACTCAATGTGCTCCCATAGTACCAGACAGGCATACCAACATCATGTCAGTAAAGGTTAAAGAACACATTAAAAAAAAAAAAACAGCCCAAGGAAAACGTCTGGAATCACTTACTTGGTCAAGCCTTCCCCTAGGCTGGCATGTAAAGACATAAAAAGATTTAATAAACGTTTACCTTGCTTGTCTTTCTGAGCTGCTGCCACACAGCCCAAGCTTAAACTTTGTCCGGGTCTAAATTCAGAGGGGAAAAGGAAAACAAGTTCAAACACAGGGTACAGCCAAGTCCCAGGAAGAAGTGTTCTATAAACCTATTTTCATCTTCAGTACCCACCCCTGCCCATCATTTCAAGGAGATCAAGCTTTAAACTAAATGCCGTCAAATCATACAAGAGGAGGTCTAAGGAAAAAGCTTCCAAGTAGAGTATCCGTAGCCATCAGTGCACCTTGGTGATAAATAAAAAGCATTCCAAGTAAAAGAAATCCTGATTTCCTATTTGCACCTAGTATTTTTCCCATTATTATGCAAAACTTGTAACATACTACATTACTGAACCTGATTCTACAATGTACCTTTTCAACAAGGCTTAAATGCCAAAGATCCAACCCATTTGTATTTTCTGACAAAGGCTAAATCTGAATTTTGTAACAGAAAAAAAAAGGCATTTCATGTTTGTCCAAAATACAAAATTCTGTGAAACAATGGCATTACCATGTCACAGTACAGAACAGTCACACACAAGGCTTCTTTTTTTACATGCAGAAACAGAAAAACCCGTAACTTACGCACTACTGGGCAGAGTGAAGGGGTTTTTTGGTATCTTTTAGTCTTCATGTGGGAGCTGACAGAAAACGTGCATGTTTATGAGATGCTTTCTTGCACACCGTGTGCACACAAGAGGGTGGAACAGATCTGTCAACATGGGGCACTAATGACAATTGTGAAAATACACCTTCCTAACCCAGGCTTTGGACACCTGACATGCACTACTCAGCAACACTGTGTAACGAGAAATGCCAGCAAGCACTTGCTGGGGATGTAGGTGGTCATAAAGCACAGGCCTTGAGCTCAGAGGGGACCTGAGCCTGCTTTAATCATTCTCAATGAAAAGGCACAAGATCCTAAAATATTGCTACTTCAACCACCACAGTGACTACTGAAATGAAAGCTTTAGATCAACTTACTTCTGGAGAAGAGAAACAAAACAAATCAGTGTCTTCATTTTTCCCATCACCATGCAATACTGTAAAAGCAAGCATAGAAAAAAACCCACTCCTGTAGGGCCATCCTAATCCATGAGACAACAGGAATACACAATCACTGGTGTAGTCTTCTAAACAGTATTCATCAAATCAACAGGAATTAGAACCCTTTTTTTCTAATGAGAGAATTTAAGAGCTAGGAACAGAAGTCCAGATAAACAGATATAAAACTTAGCTGAGAATTAC
>JACBWW010000006.1:15151715-15225646 GCA_020086605.1 Lanius collurio
TATTCTATGAATCATGTAATTTAGAAGTCACAGTGTAAATGGGAGTACATAATAGTATGTTGTTGTGAACAAGGCAAGTGTCATCTGAAAGATCCTTAATGTACTTTTTCTCTCTGGCAGGGCTCACTGCTCTATTATGTCAGTTTTTGGGGAAGCACATGAAGAAAAAGATCTCCTGGTTGAATAGAGTGCCAGAGAAAGCAGCCAGACTTGTCAGGGGACAGGAAAGCACAGCCAATGAAAAGAAAATTAAAGGAATGAGAATAACAATGAGAATTTGTACTTTAGCTGAAGCAAAGACTAATTATGTTAAATGCTATAGAGAAGTTCAAATGTTAAGGAGAAATAAACACTTAGTGGGATAATTCATGCTCGAAACTACTGCACACCTTAAGAATATATTAAAAAACATCTCTGAGGAACAGTGTTTGACCCTAGTTTAGAGCAAGGTGTTGGACCATGACCTTATAATATTTATTCTCCACCTATTGGCAGTGATTTTTTGACAACTACCTGCAACATTGACCTGGAAAAGGCACAACCTCAGAGTACCACTTTATAAGAGTAGCTGTGCTGGTCTTGGCTGGGATAGAGTTAAATTTGATAGAGTTAAATTTCTTCATAGTAGTTGTTATGTGGCTGTGTTTTGGATTTATGCTGCAAAGTGTTGATAACACAGGGATGTTTTTATTATTGCTGAGCAAGGCTTACAAAGGGCCAAGGTCTTTTCTATTCCTCAATCCACCCTACCAGCAAGTGGACTGGGGATGTGCAAGGAGCTGAGACAGGGCACAGCCCAGACAATTGACTCCAACTGACCAGAAGGATGTCCCAGTCCATATGGTGTCATGCTCAGCAATAAAGTTAGGGGGGAAGCCACTCCCTAACCTATTGTGGTGGTCCCCCCCGGGCCCCCCGGCCAGGTCCTTTCCATGTGACTCTGAGATAATCCTTTGTTTAAAGTTCAAGCAGCCCGGGCTGTGCTCTGGTTGGTTGTTTATCGCAGCACTGCCCCTCCCTGTGACAAAACCAACTGGATGCAAAGCCTCCCTCTCTTACTCTGCGCTCCCCTCTTGGTCACACATCGCTCTGTCCCTTGGGACAGAGGGAATAAATGTTTCTGAGAATATAGCCGGGGTCTGAGCTATATTTCATCTCTTTGCTTCTCTGACCAATGAACAGGGACCAGACATTTCTCAAGGACTGGCAGGACATTAGTCAGTTGATGGTGAGCAACTCTTCATTTGCATCAGTTATCTTTCTTTCAATTCACCTTTTTCTTTGTTATTTTTTCCTCACAATTACAATTATTATTATTAAATTTTAACTATTAAACTGTCTTTATCTCAACTTACACATTTTCACACATTTTCTGATTACCCCTATTCCACCTGCAGGGTAGGGTGAGTGAGCATCTGGGTTAATCCACAACAGTGTCCTTACAGGATCAGACCAAAGATTGAACAAGCCACTAAATCAGCATGATCAAATACCTCTCTGGAGTGCCTGTATGCTACTGCATGCTCCATGGGGAGCAAACGGGAGGAGTTACAGCACTGTATCTAACTGCACGGTTAAATCTCATGGTGATCACAGCAACAAGGTGGGATAGCTGTGTTGGAAGCTCAAGGTAGGAATACAGGAAGGAGTGTAAGAATATAATGCACAAACCGGAACAAGTCCACAAAGGGCCACGTAGATGATTAGGCACTTGAAGCATCTTCCTTCTGAAGAGAGTCCTAGTGAGTTAAAACTCATTATCCTGTAGAAGACTCATGGGTCCTTATCAGTGTTTATACCTCATGGGAGGGAAAAAAGAACCACAGTCTTCTCAGTGGTATCAAGTGAGAGGACAAGAGGAAGTGGCACAAGTGGAAAAGTGGGGAATTCTGTTGAAACGTAAGAAAAAGCTTTCTAGTTGTAAAGGTGGTCAAAAATTGAAAAAGGTTGCCCAGAGACTGTAGAGTCACCTTTCTTGAAGATATTCAAAACCCACATGAGAACAACCTAACCTGTTCATCTTGCTTTGAGCAGATGTGTTGGAATAGATGATCTCTGCAGGACCCTTCCAGTGTTAGTGAATCTGGGACTCTATCAAGTAGTGGTAAATAGTGAGTGCACAGAGAAGCATTAGAGGTACACATTGCTCCTTTGAGCTTCTGGAATCAATAGATCAAATATTACTCATGTTCAATAGTCATTGATAGATCTTCTCTGCATAGATTTGTTTAATTGCTTTAAATCTATTTATGCATGTAATGTCTCTGGCATGTTGGGATAATGAACGCCACAATTTGATTATGCAAAACATAATTCATGCAGCCAGAGCTATAAAATCAGGCCAGTGAATTCCCCAAACCACAAAGTTCTTAGCCATTGATATTGGTAGGAAGGTTGCATGGGAGTCAGAGTGTGACTTTCTGTACTAACTGAACATATCCCTATAATATTCAGTGCCTTTTGTTTACAGTTGCAGATCACAGAGAAAATCTGGTCTGCTGCTGTGTTTTCTTCACTTTGATCTCTCTGCTCCTTCTTTCCCTTCACTGTCTTTGAAAGGCTTCTCTCTCATTTGTGTAACTCCCAGCTGCTAATGGAGCTATTTTCACTCTGGTACCCACCCTGTCTGAACCACTAACATGACTGCTTCTTGATGAAAGAGTTTTGACTCCAGATGACTTTCATGTACTTATAAGAAGATAGTCCAGCAAAGAAGGAGTTAGGATTGTGGGAAAATAGTGTTAGATGAACTTGCCTCTCTGCAACCATGATAAAGGCTAACATTTGAAATAAGTTAATAGGTGGATTTTTAGAGATCTTTATATATGCTTGCATATGGCTACCTAAATGTATTGTGCCATCTCACACTTTTCTAAGTCTTTCTGTAAAGCCATGTGAATTACAAGAATACAGTGCAAAGTCTAGTATTATAATATGTTTATACTTTGACAACACTAATTCATATATTGAGTTACACTCTTAGAAAACTACTCTTAGAGCTTTCCTCAAGCAATACAAAATGAATAACTAATGAATTTTCAATAATGTAAAAAATAAATGCTGCTTTTAAAAGTGCTTCAAATGCTATTTAAATTACTAAAGCTGTTTTTTAACTGCTATAGTTACTATGATCACTACCAAAAATAACAAAGCTTTGTAACTGGTCCTGATCCAGTTGAAGTAAAGATTGTTTTTGTGTGAAAGAACCTGGTTAAGGATCAACTGGAGTTATATTGGATGAAATCCATATTGTTTTTTTAAAACTAGCTATCATTATGGACTTTATTTCTTGAATTTCTCTTCTCTAGTTTGGAAAATTTTTGTTTTGTTTTAACTTAATGTACTAGGAAGTACTCCAGCTCTTTTTGTGCAATTTTAAAAATTACTTGAATTTTAGGAAAAAGTTAGAAAAATAAGAAACAGAAGTGTGAAATAGAGCAAGACAGAGAAATTATGTTAGAGAGGCTGGATTATTAGTAAATTCTGTGCATTATGTGAGAGGAGCATGACTGGCTGTGGAAGGTAAATCTACTCATTTGGCCTTTAGCTGGGGCATGGCTTTGTAGACACAGCTCTTGTGGGCATGTGTAGTTCAGCAATTTTGCTCTGTATCAAATTGTAGGTTTCCCTGCCTGTCCCCACATGATTGTCACAGCTGGCTGTCTATGGTGTCACAAGTTGGGCTGCAGGTATACTACCCAATCTGATTCACTCCCATCCTTGTTGCATCCAGATCTGCTTGTTCTGCTCACACTGAGGCCAATGGAGAGAAAGGCAGAAGGGCCTGTGTGTGAGAGCCTGTGATGGAGCATTTGTTTCAAACACTGCACTTCAACATTAATATATCCATTCAATGAAACTAAAATGTCCACAGAGGAAGCTTTGGAGAAAGAAGTTTAACTAGGATAAACCACAAAATAAGAGAGACTGGGATTAGGAATATTTCCTGTGAAAATCTTTCCCTGCATTGCCCTGACAAGAGCGTGAGGTACACACACAACAGCCAAAACCAGATACAGAGGCGGTAACCCAGCATCCTGTGGAGCCACAGAGCTTTAATGGCATTGCCTTCATTTCTATTAGAGAAACTGCTTTCAATTCTTTGATAGCAAAGCTTTACTTAAATGTGCTACTGTTATTTGAACCGCTTTCTGAATGTTTGTCTGACATGAGTACCAGAAAAAAAGCTATGTACGGAATTATTAGCCCTTCACCACTTCAAATGTGTAGTGTCTGTTAATGCACTGTGAGGTTGCCTTTTTGCTCTCAGCTAAAATTAAGTTGCTCTTAACTAAAATGAAATCACTCTCAGCTCATACTCAGTTGGTTACTCTGTCACATCCATGCCATTTTCTCTGCTTTCTGAAGCTTTCATCTGCCAAATTAAACAAATTTGTTTTTCCACTCAAGTTTACAGACACAAGTTTGTCCAAGTTACGTATTTAGTTAGTTAGTTATACCTTTTAAAAGTTACTTAAAAATATTATGAGTGTATGAAGATTTTTATGACAGTATGTGGGGGAAACAAGCAGAGATCTCAAATTTAAGCGCTCCCTTCTTATTCCTTGGTCTTGCACTATAGGTTCTGAATCTAAAAGTGAGATGTGGCAAAGATAAATAGAGATAAGAAGCCAGAGATTTTGTTTCACTAAGAGGTTTTGCATGTGGACCAAAAAGTGTAATGATAAATAGTTGTAGCAGTATAGTTCCTCTAACTGTTCTTGTATCCACAGCTGCCTGATATTTTCAACCAAGTATTCTGAGCAAAAAGACTGAAGATTCTGAATCAATATTTTGGGGGTTGATTCTTTTTTTCGGTTTGCTCTTTTAATTTTCTGCTTACCAGTTTGTAACTGTCGTTCTGCAAGTCTAGTTCAGATTTTTGGGGTCATTTATGGAGGCACCAAAAACCAGGGAAAGTGTCAGTTTTGGTTTACATCTGAGAACAGCCCCAGGTATTGTACTGTCTGAAATATTAGAGAGCGGCTGAGTTGATTTCTTCCTCAAATATAATCGACTTTACAACTGTTACAAAGTCTAAGATATCTTACTTAAGGAAATGTCCCCCACAGAATTTCAGAAATCATTATTGGCTCCATCCCTGTGCTGTATTCCTCTTTTAAATGTTTTTTTAAAATTTACAATTCTATTAATGTAAATGGAATCAAACTGGTAAAATACTGATGTGAAGGAATAGAAGACCAGATCTTCTTTGAGTGCACTGATGTATTGTGACTGGAGTACTGTGTTCTGACATTTAGAGAAGATAATGTAACTGAGAAAATGTCATGTTCATTATCAAGATCTGAGTGTCATCATCCTTTGACCTCAGAGTTCTGTAAAGATTGTTAACTATAAAAAAAAGCTGTTGTATTTTCCTTTCCCGTTTGTCTTCTGAGTAGAGTTTCTGCTGCTTTGGGAACAGCACTGACATTTGTTTGAGAACTTGGTGGCAGGCACAAAATCACATCCTGAAAACAAATAGAAATTTGTTGAAACATGCTGACAGCTAGATACTTTCAACTGTGCTACTTTTGAGATCTCTGTAGACAGATGTTTTGTGGAAAATGGATGTTACAGAAAAGATGTGAACAATATGGGTAATACTGACTTCTTGATGCTCATGAATTTCTTGACTTCTCATAGATTCGCCTCTGAATCTGGGCAGGAATGAATGTGAGAAAGATGATGGGTTCTTTACATGGCAGCTTGTCTGGCAAGTGACTGACTTGCACAGCCGCTAGAAAAAAACCTGTTGTATTGCAAATGCTAATGCAGTCTGTGACCTTTGCATAATAAGAACATTGATAACAGATTTTCCAATGGTGCACTCATTAATAAAGTGTAGGAAATGGGACTGGTATGATGGGTATGAGGCAGATAGAATTAGTCAGGATCTTTAATCATCTCTTCTTGATGACTGAACTGTTTTACACATGTTAATCTTGGAGGCATGGGCTGGAATTATTTATCAGATCTCTACAACTTTGCTAATATCTAGTAAGGCTAATACGCTTTTCAGGATAATGCTAGGCACCTTTCTACCTGGCCTGATGTCTGAGAGGCCAAAGGCAGGGAAGTCCAACACAGATGAAGACTAACACAGATAGGATATATGTAGTAAGATACCCACTTTCCAGTGAGGATGAAAGATTATGCATTGCAGAGTATTTTGTAGAGTAGTCCAGTTTTAAAAGTCACTGACAATAACGTCGGCTCAGAGCAGCGCATGAGTTAATTAATTTTCATTGAACTGTTCTGCCAATGATCTCTAATGATCTCCTAATTTGTATTGAATCTTCCTAACAAGAAGCAGAATAGTGACTCTCTGTTCACCTGGCAAGGAAGTCACTGCTGCTGGGAAGAGTACTTTCCAGGAAAAAGGTAAGACATGCTGCAACAGGAATGTGGTAGACAGCATGTATTTAGGGAGGACTTAGTAGCATTAGTGGCATATTAGTATTGTATCTACTCTGCACATCAAAATCCTTCTCTGGCTGAGTTAACCTGGAGGAGAGCATTAAGCCATAAAAGGATTCAGCAGGATCGAAAAAATAAGGCAGTAAATGAAAGAAACACAATCTATGATCAGCATACATAATTTATCCTTCATTTAGATGGCGATGAGGCCATTGCTAGAGGCATTGCAAATCCAACTGGTATCACAGAAATACCCCAAAAAGGTAAATATTTACCTGTAAAGCACTGAAGAGGACTTTATTGCAACTGTGTAAATGTGGGAGAAGGATGAATGCAGGCCCACTGCTTTTGTTAAAAGTCATTTGTTTGTTTTTTGAAATGTGGATCTGAGATTCTTGATAGAGTCCTCTGGTCTCATAGTCACTTCATTCTTTACTTCACTACAGACTAATTTTGGTGCCTCTTTAGTGGTACAAGGCTTTACATTCACTCAAATGTTTCCTTGAAGAGGTTAGTTTTAGACCAAAAATTAAGTTTAGGAGTGGACTGAGTAAATTGATGAGGCTGGGGATGTTGACAGTGATCTCTTTGTTGACAATGTGGAAAGGTGTAATTATTATTTTTTGAATTAGTTTAGATATTGTCAATTTGTTGCCAAATGTGTGTGGCATATACAGTATTTTAACAAAATGTTGCCATGGACACGTATTAAAAATATGTATTACCTGTCAACCCTCTAAAGACTGAAATGCAATTGGTAATAAGGAAAAATGGCCAAAGTAAAGAACAAAGAACTGCACAAGGGATTTCAGATGGTGTGGGGTCTGCTCTGGATTTCTCCATGTAACACCTTTTACTTCAGCTTCGTGTTTCAATTACCTATAAGAGAGAGAATTAAGATTACTGTAAATGTGTATTTTTTGGAAATAAAGCTGTAAAAAAGTAGAAAGAGCAAAGTAATGAATAAGAGACCTATTTTCAACAAACTATGTTGCCTATGTGCTCACACGGTCCCACTCCCTGAGTGTCCATGGTGCCTCATTCTCCGAGCATAATTGACAACACCTTTGTCAAGTGCTGGTGACCAAGCTCTGGATCAGATTGCCCAGAGGTTGTGGAGATATTCAAGAACTCTCTGGACACAATCCTATGCCATGTGCTCTAGGAAGACCTTTCTTGAGCAGGGAGGTTGGACCAGATGACCCCACCAGTGGCCCTTTCCAACATGATCCATTTGGTGGTTCTTTGATTCTGTGATCAAGAGCTGTTCACTTTGAGCACCAGATCCAAAACACCCAGACATGCCCTTCAGCCTGTATACACAACCTTCATCCAGTACGTATGTAGGTATGTATGTATGGCATATTCCCCTGCTCTGAGACCACGGTGGGATATCTGAGCCATATTGGACCCAGAGTGGTCCCAGAATGTTTGGCTAGCCTTTCCCAGTACTGTGCATATTTAGATAAAGTAGTTTGATCTCTTAGCTTCTACTGTATATACTTGCAACCAGTGTGTGTACTTAGGTCTTTTGCCCCTTTCTCATCAGACAGCAAAAGTTGTCCCACGCAGCTGCTGTGTTGCAAGGAGACACCTGCATCATCCTTGCTCCATGGACGTGCACAGACATGCAGACAGCATGTCAGGAAGAGAACCCAGAGGAGCTGTTTCCCTCTGGACAAAAAGTGTTCTCATTCTTCCCCGTTGCTGCAGCCCTGCCTCTTCTGCTACCTGAGCTACATTTTCAGATGCTGCTGAAGGAAATGATAGTGCATGGCCCTGTGTTACCCACTCAGGCCAATGGGAGGTCCTAGCCTTTGGCCTGGCAGCACATGTTGTGGGGTGTAAGGACAGTGTGCCCTAGATGGCCATGAGTTATTAATGGGGATGGACAGCATGAGAGTCAGAACTCCCAGCGTCAGTCTGGCTCCTCTCATCATCAGTAACAATACAGAACCCTAAATGCTCTAACCTGGATCCATTTACATTCACACTTGGCTTTCCCTGTTGCAGTCAGAGAAAAAGCCCAGTGTGGGCATTCTTCACGTCAAGACCTTAAAAGGGATGGGAACTCACATTACTCCTGTCATCATGTTCTTGAGGAGAAGGAGCTACTGAGGTTTTTGGGGGTACCTAGTCAGATTGAAGGGAAAAAATTACCAATTCCCTCTCAAACAAAGACTGTACCTCCAAAGTCATCTTCCCATTAGAGCAGTTCTGAGAGGGCTTTGTGTCTTGAATCTTTCAAGTGGTGCTCGGGCAGTGTGACTGCTGGGAGAAGACCCAGAGTCCTCAGGGAAGATTAGCAGATGCTATTTCACGTTGAAATTTTGAGTATATAAGGTGCTAGCCTTCCTTCTTCTGTTGCAGCTGAGTTGCCACGGTAGACACATCTCTGTTCAGGCTTTAGCAAGCAGCTTCTTGGTCATATCTGTTCTTTATGAAGTCTATCAAAGGATTCTGAAGGGTCTGAGATGCAGGATGGTGGCCTTCCCTCTATGAGGCAACTTTTTCAGGGGGACTGACAGATTGTCTAAAAGCTGGAATAGATCATGAAATCAAGAAAAAAGATGGCCATTTAAATTTTTATATGATTACTGCTGGCCTCTACACTTTCTTTCTATTATTAAACTGATTTAAATCCTCCCTAGCATGAGTGTTTGAGGATAAACCACTTCTCCGCTCCAGTGCAAATTTCCGGCAGCAACATGTCTCACAGATATCTTCTAGTAAGTATGTAGCATCCCCTGATTCTTCAACACATATCATATGAAGACTTTCCTGAAGTTTCCAAGGAAGTAAACTAGAAGTCTCTCTTCACCCTATCAGCAGACTCCCTTCTCCTGGCCCCAAGGAGATGCATCTTTGCTCTTTTGCATGAGTGTTTCAGAGATACGTTTTGTCATCTATATATCCAGGAATTTGGCTTTGTTCCCACTTTCTTTTATAACTCTTCTTCAACAAAACACAATGGAGACCTTTCCTGTTTCTTTTAGTTAGCTGACAAGTACATGAATATCACTTTCCCTGAAGGAAACTCATTGTGGCCTCGGCTTATGTAGCTTACTGGAGTCATCTCTTTATGCAGCAGAAGTACCATGGCTTTTTCTCACTAACTAACTTCAGTCAGCAGTACTCAGAGCAGTTGGGATGCTGTTCATGATGGGTGAGATATTCCCAGCATGGAAAAGAAACCATTATTAGTGTAGCTCCACACTGGAATCTTGTTTAGCAATTCTGCAGAGGCGGGTGCAGAGCCCCGTGTCTTAATAACTTTGGCAGCAAAGGAAGGGCTACAGCTTTCCTTCCTCTGAGAGTCAGATATATAATACAGAATAGTCAGAACTTCTCTGAAGTAAGCAACAATTGATATATGTATGTCAAGGGTCACCCTAAATGCTCACATGACATGAAGAAGTGCTTTGTGGGAATGAGAATTGCTAGGTTACAGATTCACTTCTGAAAGGAAGCGGGAGGAACACTGAGACTTGCAACACTGACAACTAGCAGGCTATAAAATATGCTTTAAGTAAGAAAATACATATGCAGTCATGTTGTTATAAGGGGGCAGATTTTTTTGTCCACTTGGTGCTCTTCCTCTCTGACTTCATGGAATCATTTAGTCCAACCATTTACCTAGCTCTGCCACATCTAAATATTCCTGCCTGATATTCATGACCTCAGGATTTGTTCAGAAACTGAAAACAGGTCATATCAACACAGAGGATGAGGACAAATTGATAGCAATAGGAAGACAAAATTTTTTAAAAAAATTGGTCTCATTTGACTGTTAGCAGATGGCAACGCGCTCCCCTTCTCAGCAAATTCTTTTAACAGGCTCTCTGAGCAAATGCATGTGGGGGTGGAAGTTATGATGCATTTCTAAAATGGAAAAATAACTTATAACTCAAGCTTTATATATTTTAAACTATTATGAGCAGCTGTGAAAACACTTGTTTATTTTGACTATTTGCCTTAGCTTCAAAATTTGTAATTGGAATGAGAAATCACAGGGTGTTCCCTTTCTATTTCCTTTTCTAAGGATTTGTGTTCAGGGCTTCTTTACCCCTGTGGATTCCAGAGCTATAAGTAATGCAATAAGAGCTTGATCTAAATCTCACTGAAATTGGCAAGTGGCTTACCATGGGCTTTATGGAGCTTTCTGATGAACTTTCTCTAGCTTTGGACTAAGCCAGATGCTTTACTGCTTTCATATCCACATGAAAAGCTTTGCCTATTTTGAAGGTCTTGTTAAGAAGCTGGGGCAAGACTTGCCTCAGTTTCAAGCTCCGACGTGCCTGCTAAAGTTGCACATCTGCAACTTTGCAGTTAAAACTCTGTCTACCAGGGTTTAAACTGGAGTAGAAATGACAGCATGAGGGGCCTAATGTCTGATCTGAAATAGATTTTAGGAAGATACTGAACTCTTGGACTGTGCTACTCTCAGTATGCACCAAAGCACAAGGTGCAGAGGACTTGCAGTCCTACCCATCCAACTGGGAAGTTTTAGCAATGATAGGGTAGAGCCTTCTGACTTGGTTCTTGGATTTGGAGACATAAGCTTTCTCTACAACCTCAGTGTGAATACTTCTGAATCTTGCTATTTTAGTATTTTCCTCATATAGTCTACCATCTGCTTCACCCACTTCATTTAACAGCTGAATGAAAAAGTTGTTTTGAAATCCAGATTGGGACTGTAGAGTGATTCATGACCAGGAATTGTTCAAACAAAACTCATTTAAGAGTTTGTTTAAATTTTGAGAGTAACTTTCCAGAAGGTACAGGAACATGTAAATTCAGATCGCCAGATGAAATTCATACTATAAATATGAAGGAACCATAGACTGAAATGTAGTGATGAGCAATGCCATGTAACTGACTTCATTATCTACAAATGAAAAAGGAAAGGTGTTCTTCTGTGCACCTACATAATCCTGTTACAGAACGGGGCTGCTTTGAGAGTTACAGGTGTCACACTAATTTACTTTGTAAGATATTTACTTGTGTTAAATGACAACGGCTCCTCAGAGAAATACATTGATTCAAAAAATGTTATGTTGCCAGTGGTAAAAATTCCTAGGAATTTCTAAGCTCTTAGGATTTAATTTTTGATGTTGCCACTTGGTGTTTAAGAATGAAGAGTTTTTCATTGTTCTCCCATATCAATCCTGTAAAATTGTTACAAAATGAACTCAGCCAATAATTGATCTCCTCCACCTGTACATTTTTTTATAGACAAATGGAAAAAAATTCTGTATTTGTAATACTTTAAATTAGCTTTATTGGGTTCATGAAGTGGATCATCATGATAATTTTCCCATTTTATGTTTGTTTGGTTTGGGTTTTTTTCCAAATAAAATTATGGTTAATCTTGTAATGAAATAATTAAATTGAAAAGTTGCTTAGTACCTAATTGTACTGGAATTACTGTTAGCACTGTTGGGAAAAGTCTCTCTTCTTATCAAAGCATCTTCAGCAGCAGGAAGCATTTTAACTTTTCAAATGTAATCCTTGGAAATAATTTCTCTTGAAGTGCAAGCATACTTCGCACATTTTTTTTTTTCATGCTCTTGAAATAGGTAGTTAAATATTTTGAGATCAAGATTAAAAATAGCAGAACACATGAAGCCCGTGGGTTACTGTTGATAACACAGTTATGGATAATTATGGCCAGTGAAGGCTTGCCATCATGTTACCTTTTCCAAAATCTGAATAAACACATGCGTATGACTAAGTTGTCTCATACTGTTATTCACCAACAACACTGAATACTATGAACTCACTTTTCCAGAAGTGTATTAAACTAGTGATTTTCAGTGCTTGGGAAAAAATTCCCCTTTATATTTTCTTTACAATTTTCAGTAATTTTTTATTTTTTGTAGTTTTCGGTTTTAAGTGTTTTGTTTGCTCTGAACTGCTTCATGTGTGGCAGTGAAATGCCACATGAATACCCAGCTACTTTTCCGTAGGCATGAGTCCACAAGTATCTCAGAATTGGTTCACTAGTTTTAAGGAAATATGTGGGGTTTGATATGACAAAATAATTTTCAGGCATTGAATTTAAAAACATACTTGATTTTATTGTTTCTGGAGCTTAGGTACTCTTTTCATACAGTGTGATAAGGATATTATTTGTAATTGTCAATATTGTTTCAGAACTCTGTCTTCTATAAACACAGTAAAAAGTGTTTTCCTTTGCCCAAATCATCTTTCAGTGGATTTTAATATCATATCTGAATGGGATTATTCATCTTTGGCTGTGTCCTGCACCATATTTTGATGCATTAATGCTCTTATACCTATATTTTCAAGAATGACATAGCAGAAAGCAATATAGTTTCTATTATGCAGACCTTGTCAGGTAGGAGCTTTCCATATTGAACAATAGAACAGGGCATCTGGTAATTTATTAAATAGTAAAGTTGGTCTAGTCCAATTAATTCACTAAAAAGGTGAACTTGTCCTTCTCAAAATACTGTACTATCACATTACTTCAGTCAAACATGTTATTTCCTAAGCATGCTGCTCAAGTAATAAAAGTTCTTCTTTCTTTCATTTTGAAAATATTTTTTTCTGATGCCTTTCAAAATGGCATTTAACAATACATGTTTGCCTTTTTTTTTTAATAATAGTTTGTTCTTTAATTCAATCGCTATGTGCTTATGTATTTATCATCTTTGAAAACTTTTACCAGCAATTGGTTTTCCTTTTTCACCGCTAGGCTTCACCCTTATGGAGCCAAATAACTTAAGGATCATGGTGTATGTCCATGTTATGCCATTCTAGCACATTCTTCACTCCTTTTCAAAAAGTTTGCAGTTAGGAAAGCTTTGTATGGATGTGTCATTAAATAAATCCTTTTATAATCAGATGTGCTGTAAGCATTATAACTGGTGCTCATCCAAATCTCTCTCAGGGCCAGTGGTGCTTGTTTTTAACTACCTCTGGCTTCAATGGCATCTGCAGGGGAGGTGCTCCTGGGCCTTTTGTAGCTCCGAAGTGAGGTGTCCAAAGGAGATGGACAGAAGCTGCCCTGTGCTCTCCAGTTTGTTTCAGTTCCCTCTCCCCCGTTTTCTTTATAGCCTATTTGGTTCTTGTTTCCTTTTAATTTCTGGTGATGTTCGTTCCATCTTTTGAACAGTTCTCACCCCTATGCCCCCTTAGACATCATCCTAGGTCTACAGTTCTTTTGCCCAACCATGTGCACTTCTCTCAAAATAAACTCTTCAGGTCATCTGAGTAAAACATTGATAACAACCATTTTATTTTTATTTGTTCATCTTTATAAAACTAAAATCTGTAAGTAAGTATAAAGAGCGAAATCAGAATGCAAATAAATGCAGGTTGAACAAAGTTCCTGGAATTAAGTATATGGTACTGAGCTTGCAAATAATTATCTTCTAAGTTTTTGGGTTGCTATACTGGTGTAATGCTAGCTAGTTTTTCCTACTTTAAGTAGTGAATGATGTAAATCTAACTACCTAGCATGAGGAATTCCTCAGAGATGATGTCAGCAAGGTACTTTCAGTAATTTCAGAGGGGAAATATTTGTAAGCTGACAAAATGTTTTTATTGTGTTTATTATTGGGATTAAGATAAATAGACCTATTCTTCCAAACCCTTTTTTAAAATGTGGTTGCACAGTATCAAGATAAAATTGAAGGGAAATTCTGTGAGGTAACAGAAACTCCAAAATTATCCAAAGACATATTTTATTGTAATACCTAAAGCAGAGCTCCCTTGGAATGTTTTAGATGGTGGCAGCAGAACATTTTTCATTCTTACACCTTCCAGTATACAGATGGCCTGTGTCAATGCAATCACCTTTCTCACTCAGCAGAGAAGAGAACAGATGATAGAATTTAAATTAGAAATGTGAAAGTGCCAAGTAAGAAAGTGTGAGAGAGAGATCTGTTCATTTCTCTCACCTCCAGGTCTGCAGCAGCCTCCGTGTACAAAACGTGAAGCTCTGTGGTCTGCAGGACCATGAGGGGTGGCTGTTGGAGTGGCTGGAAGCCATGAAAAGGCAAGCTGGAAGGCACTGGCTTCAAATAGACCTTTATATGTCACACAGGAAAAAGAGGACAGTCTTCAAAAGTGCAGTAATAGAAAAGTGAGGGGCGGGGGGAAAGGGCAACAATACAAAGCAGAAGTAATAGAAAAGTATCTTCTGCAGTAGTGTAGACATTCAACACTAAGAAAGACCTAACTAGAGAAAAAGATATATGTTATTAAGAGGTGGATGCAATTAGCAGCCACCATGGAACCAGTGTGAGCAACAATTGTATTAAAAGTGTGAAACTATTTTGTTCACACGATAAGCAAGGCAAGATATTTCCATTAGATATAATCTCACCAACAAGTGTTCCTCTGGAGTGGAACTCTGCTTTAGCTGTGAATGCTCAAGGAGGAGTTAATTGCAGAGGAGTAGATACAGGGAAGGGTTGTTTGCATGATGGAGAAAAGAGAGGGGATCTTCTTTGAGAGAATTAAAAAAAAATTAATTTCTTCTAGTGAACTGAATTTAGAAAGTGGACATTCTTGCTTTCCATAATTTAACTGGAGGTGGCAGAAGAGAGAGGAGAACATGAAAGAGAAATGCAATACTGGAGAAGAAATATGATTATTTAAACAGTATAGACAATTTTGGCACAAAACCTAGTCTTGTCTTGAAAATTCCCAGTCACATAGATAAAATTATTTTACTGGAAATAGGGTCCTTTGGGCAGTAATTCAGTTTTGCAGTAATGGCAGAGTAGATGACATGGAAGAGCAGAAAACGATGTGCACTGGGAGCCTTCCTAGGTGTCTCTGGGGTTCTGTGGGTGCATCAGGGAGAGGCTGTGAAGGGCTGGCCAGTTCTTATGGGGCCGTGGGAGGTAGGGTGAAGAAAAGTTTTAGGGGAAGCTTTCAGTCAGATAATAGGCCAGTATCTTTCTAGGAATTTAAGTTGGTCAGCTGGGAGGGTTGGTCACAGTTTGGTGGGGAACTTTGGATACGGATAAGGTGATGGGAGACACCAATTTCTCTGTGCGGGGGAAGGCTCTCTTCATAGGTGGGGAGTTTTTCATTGTTTTTTTCCTGTGCTCTTCAGGAGAAAGGAAAGCCTAAGCCTACCTCCTCACCAAGGTTCAACAGACCCTCTCCTACCTCTTCATTTGCCAACCTACTCCTTATCCTGCTGAAAGAATATGTTTACTTGGGAAATGAGAAGAATATTTTTTGCCATCATGCAAAGGAGGCTCCAGAACAAGAACAGTGGAACAAAAATAAATAGCAAATTTTGAGGTGAAACTAATTCACTTCATAAAGGTCTTTTTGGAACATTACTGCAGAGCAAGGCAAAACCCAGTGACCCTGGACATCCTTTTCAGGGATGTATTTCTATGGAAAAAATACTCTTAAGTTTTGTCTTCTCTTGCCTTAAAGAAAGGTTTTATGCTCAAAGAAACAAGGCAATGAAAGCACTACTAATTTCCATACACATCAGTGATTTCTACAGAAAAGTCACAAGGCTTAGACAGCCAAAGGGTGGCCCTGGAAATTAAAACTTGAACAGATATGAGAATATCTGACTGGCTTGGTGACCCTCTCTTCTGTCTTGCTTTACTGCAGATCTGACTTATATCATACTGGACCCTCTCTCTATAAATTTAAACAGGAATAAAGGGGCAAAACTGAATGAAGTGATGCTTCCTTGAGCTAGGCTTTCTGTTCACACTGTAACCTTCACCAAATCACTTCAAAATATCACTAGATTTTAACCCCTTTGAGATGAGGAGATATTGACAAAAAAAAGTCTTTAAATTCAAATCTCTGTAATTTTCCAAAACTATGAAGTGCTGCAAATGCAGGATTATTTTGTAAAATGAAGGCAAATATTAACAGCATGAAACTGAACAATAACTATCAGTCAAGCCTGTCATCTTTATCTGCATCATTACAAAAATCTTTTTTGTCAGAAAGAGGGCTTTGGCTGAGTGGTCATGCCTAAAGCTTTTGACATCTATTCTGATTAATAGCTACTCTGAATTTTCAAGAGACAGCTCTTCTGTCAGACATAATTCTTCTAGAAACAACAAATATGCTTTGAGTATATATTGTGGAGGGAGGTCAGCTGTGATGTGAACTAGAAAAGTCTGCTAATGCTGGACTTGACTTCCCTCTGTCATGCCAAAATTAGTGGGTTATCGCCTGCAGCCTTCAGGAAAGGCTGTTAGAGGCTTTCAGGTTATTTTCACAAGGAGGTCTTCTCCCATTTCCCAGAAAGGTTTCCCACTCCATTTAAAGTACCTGCCCAAATGTAGATTAAACATCTTTTAAGAAAGAAGAGGAAAAGCTATGATGGATGTTGAAGCATTCAGTGCTTCCTAAGCCAAAAAGCTTTCCACAAGGCAATTGGTGTTGGCAAGGAGTGCAGCCTCCACCCCAAAGCTATTCCTTGGACAGTTAAACAAGCTGTTGGACTGTTTTTGAGGCAAAATATAAAGTTTCACTTGGAAAGAGAAAATCAGAATCAATCCATCAATGCCATTAACAATCAGTACTAGATTTTGCAGAAGGAAGATGGGCTGGATGGTTACAGTCATTACCCCAACCCACATACCTTGCACAATTCAACAGAATCGTTCAATTTTTTTTTTTTTTTTTTTAGCATGAAGAGGGAGGAGTATGCAGAAATCCCTGCTCTTCCTTCTTGTTTATGAATGCAATCAATAGAGCTGCTTTAAATTAAGGAACCAGTCCTTCCTTTCTGCTGTCAAGGATTAATGTCAGTGTTAATGAGGCCAGTTTCTCTTTGGAAGAGAAATTTCTCCCAAATCAACAACAGAGATGTGAATCAAATCAATGATAATTTGAACTCAGTGACATTCTTCACCTTTCTTTTTTTGAACACAGAAAAAACCAATTTAATTACTTGCAACACACCAAGGCGCACATATTCAGATGTAAATAGAAATGTTTTATGGCCAGTATGGGACTGGTTTTCAGAAAAGTGAAACATCCATGGCAGAGACTCAGGTCAGTGTGAAACAGTAATGCTCAGCTCCTCTAAAGAAACCAAGGCCAAGTTATTTTAAACTGAGCGTCTCTTTGCATGAATGAAGTTCATGAAAAGTAGTGTTTAGTCTGAAAATGTGTATGTCTCTGAGTTCCCCATGTATGCATTGAACTTTATAAAGTACTTGAAATGGCAGTAACAATTTAGTTCATCTAGCATTGTAGTGGCTCTTTCTCCCTGTCATCTTTATTTTCTATCTGTTTCTCATGGGCACAAATTTTAATAGTTACTCATGAGAAAAATTTAAACACAAAGACAGTGGCAGGAAGGTATTTTTGCTTTCAAGGCATCTTTGTACGTATTAGCAGGGGACACACTGAGTAGCTTTTTAAGCATACAGGACAGCATAGCATATGTATACATTCATATGACCATTTCCAGCCCTGCACAGGATTTTTCTGCTAAACAGTTTAGATTAAATTCATATTGCTAAGGGGAAAATTACAGTGTGCAACACCAGGGGCATCCAACATAAAGGATTGATACATGACGATTGGCCTTTAAAAGAAAAATCCAATCACATTCTGTTTTCTTACTCTGCAAGGAGCACAGCAAGATGATGGAGGTAGGTGCTCCCTGTCTCGCAAATATTGTGTTCAGGTTAAGTGGCAAAAAGTAAGTAAAACTGGCAGAACAACTTGTGCTGCTATATGACAAGGCCCACTGTTGTCTTTGGGTAGAACAAAAAGATAGTTGTTTCTTTGCATGGCTGCAGAAGTGCTGAAATACAGCCACGAAAATATTCTTACCTTTCTGGACAGCAAACACTATTGCAAAGATCTTCCCATTATGTGGCACCAGATCTTCTTGTAAACCTTGCTCTCGATCTGCTCTTCACTGTGGTCTGTACTACACCAGCCACAGCAGCAGGTCAGGAATATGTGCTGATTTTTGACACTCTGGCAACTGAACTGCACCTGAGGTTCAGACTTTCCCAGTGCAAAGTCTTGGTGCAGACCCAGATTGCCGTACTGCAGAAAGAGTCACCCAGTACTGCCATGAACCATGTTTGCCTAAAAGAATTATAACAGCACAGCTGCACCAGTGGCAAATGTGCCTCCAGACAAGACGTGAGTTACGGACATGAATGACCTCAATTCGGGGAGCTGCCTCAAAAGATGGTTTCAAAACATGGGTTTTGAGCTGGCTGGGACATCTGCAGCATGTTCTTCCTGCACATTGCACATTAACACCCCATCAGACAGCATTACCTTCTTTTGTCTTGACTAATGTAAGTATCTGTGGTTATGATAAAGCAATCACATGGCAGAGCCTGTGTTAAGTGTGTTCTCTCCTCCTCCCTATTCATTCTTCAACCTCCACTGAACCGTGCCCCCATCCCAGCAGTCAGCCTTCCAGGATGCTCTGCTTCCTGGGGCCACGGCTGCTCCCATGTAATTCTGTGTAGGCATCTTTATCTGGCACAGTGAGCTGTGAAGCTCATTTTGCATTAACTTGCACCACACTCCCTCAATCAGCAGCGTGTGAGACAAAGAAACATATGGGCCTTTATTGTTGTCATTACTGTAATGATGATTACCAAGGGGAAAAAGGGGAGATAGTTAAGAGCAAAATCTAAACAACAAGATTCTTATATTAACATGCCATTCTAATAAAGTAATCTGGTTTAAGTAATTGCATTATGATTACTCAGAAGGTATTAATTTTAAGACGGAGAAATTTAAATGTATGCAAGGCCAAAGCCCTGTAGCATCTGTGTTATTGCTGCAATGCATAGTCTTCGTATGGACTAGATATGGGAAGAGTTTTTCGGGAACATTTGCTTTTCAGTGAAAGCAGGTATCTCTACTATGTATAAATAATTTAAATTAATCCCTTCTTCTAAATTAGGATTTTTCCTTTCTTCTTTTGAGGTTTTAAACACAGGTACATTTAAATGTCTATGGCAAATTTCTCAGTTTTATTCTGTGTTAAAAGGAAGGTAGGAACAACTTCTGTATAAATGTGCAGCAGTTAATGGTATTTTGCCTAATGTAAATCATAAAGATTAGTTATGGAATTTTCCTATTATACTTAAAATATACATACAATTGCACAGTAGATGAACAAATCTATTTGGTGTTGCTCTTCTGTTTTTGAGATACCTATTTACTAGCAGTTTGTCATGCATTTCTAATGACAGTTGTAGTAAATGTAAACTGTTTTGTTCTGTTACTCTCCCATCTAATTAGTTTAAGCATGTGGCAGAGAACAGGACCCGCAGTTAGTACTAGACTCAAAATGCAGTTCTGAGTTCACAGCTGCATAATTAATTTCTTTTGTTGCTCCAAAGATGCATGTATGGTTCATCTGCCTCTATTAGTTTATGTTAAATCAATTACTTTAAAAGCTATTTCCCTTTAATTTTGCTCTGCTTCATGTGAAACCTTGTCCTTAAGGATTTCCTGCCAGCTTGATCTGCTGAGAGCTTCAGGGCAGCCCTCATTCCCAGTGAAATACCATGACTGGTATGATATAAGGTCAGATATAGGGTTCCTGCTAAACATCCATGGGCCTTTTCCTTCACTTTTATGCCGAGGCTCTTCCCTAGCCTTGTCTTTCTGACTGTCATCCTCTGCAGTGACTGCCTCCAAGAATACCTGTATCTGCCTCTTCAGTCTCCAGTGCTGTGCTCTTCTTTTTCACTTCTCTCAGACTCTGCTATTTTCCCCTGTAGCTGTGTTTTTACTTCTGTAAAGCCTTTTGGACAACATTTACATATAAAATGTTAGACAAAAGAGCCCATATTGCATGAAGCTTGGGCTTGCTCTGCATCCACAGCTGTTAGTAATAGAAAAACTGAAACATTATCAAGTTGATTGTGATACTGCTTGAATAAAGAGCTGTTATTTCATCTAAAGTCTCTTTTTTTTATTATTAGAAAGCTCTAACATGTCTTTCTATGCAATTTCATTGAATGAAGGACTCTTGAATAAAGAGCTGTTATTTCATCCAAAGTCTCTCTCTTTTTTTATTAGAAAGCTCTAACATGTCTTTCTATGCAATTTCATTAAAAAGGCACATACTTCAGTTTTGTTTGGCAGGAAACAATGGGCACTAACAGCCCAGTGACCAGCATTTGGCAAGTACTCTGTCCAGAACACGTATTTGCTGGGTCAACAAGTTATATGGAGTTAGGAAACTGCTGATTTGATGGTGCAAAGACTGTGAATATCTTCTCATGTAGAAAGCATGTGGTCCCTTTCTCATAAACCCTACAGGTAGAGTATGTGTCATTCTTTAATGCTGCTGTGGGGAAAATTGCAAAATGGAAAAAATACTAATAAGCTTTTCCAGACGGCAGTATTAAAACATTATTGCTTGTGCTACCATGTCTGTTATTTATTACATCTCCTGTTACCCAAGCATGGCTTAACTCTATCATAAGTTCTCCTCAGTTCAGTTTTGTTGGAAATGCCTAGGACAGAAATATGGAGATAGATTTTTGCTGAAGGTAGCCTAATTTTCTTTTTTTTATTATTTTTATTTTGAGACTATTTATCTGGTTCTGAGATTTGCAACCCTTTTTATCTTAGTTTGATTCTAATTCCTGTATTAGCTATTTTATCAGTTTTTTCATCAATTAGGGAAGGACACAAAATATCAGTACATGGGGATACTATTAATGTCATTGTTCAGCTAAACTGTTAGGCTTAAGTCTTTTGATGGTGTTACAAGAGGTGATGCTGTGAGCCAGCAGTGCATAAATGCTCTGCAGGACAGTTTCTCAATGCTCAGGGATAAGTCAGGGACTGTAAGGGAAAAGGCACTTGCTCTGGGGAATCACACTGAAAACCATTGCTGAAGAAGAACTGATAGCCAGGAGGTGCCCAGTGAGGGGTTCAAGAGGAAGCAGAGGTCCCCAGGCAGTTGTAGGCTGGATCCAGCCTGCAGGAGGTATTATCCCTATCTCCAGAAGCCTGCAACCTCCTATCTGCTTTCCCAGTACTCCCTCAGTCACACCTTCTCTGGTGTTTAGTCATGTATATTTAGTACCTGACGTGCCCAGCTGCATAGTAGGGGCTCCATGTTAAGGGCTGTGAACACATTACACCTGTCAGTGGGGGCCTAACCAGGCTAATCTTTTCCTTCCGTGACAAGATGCTGACCCAGATCAATGTTATCCAGGGAAAGGCCATCAGTTTGCTGGAAACTATTTGAATGAAATGAATTGTTGGGAGAGACTTTTTGGATTCACAGCAAATAATTAAGCTTGAATTGCTTAGGGTGTTTTTTTTTTTTTTCTTTTCTCTTTTTTTCTTTTTTTTTTTTTGCTTTTGTTTTGTTTTTTTTTCTAGAGCCTTTTTACTACTGGAAGAGGGATTTACTTGACAGATACTGGCATGGGAACAGCTAAACAAGCACCACATCTATGGTAACTGGCTAGTGTTTCAGAAGTCAAGGTTAAAGTCAGAGGTGCCATTTTTGCCAAGAAAAAGATTTATAAGGTGAGCAGCCTAAAAGACTAGACACAATTTTCTATTGTGGATTCTTCCTTAAGGAAAAAGGCTTGGGAAGGTTCTGAAGAGTCCAAGAATGGTGCCATGAAACTCCCCAACATGGATGAAATTGTTGCTCATATTGCAAAGAATGAACCAAAGCATGCTATATGAAATGAATAGGATCAGTAAGGAAGGATTTCTGGACATCAAAAAGACATTTTCCTGTAGGTTTTTAAGTTCTGTAATCTGTGAGATCAATGCTTGTTCCACTTATTTTAGGAGATATCTGTTACACACTAGTAGAAACAATATCTTGAGCAAGGTTTGTAGATTTTTCTCCTCTCTGGTATTTAGTGAGTTTATGACATTATAAAAAAACTACCTGTAATCCTTTTCCCCAGATTTATGGGGAATTAATTTTCCTGATGATGTGCTGATGTTATTTGTATTTGGCACAAATAATTTCTAATTGAGTAATTACTGAGTGTGAGAGATGGTTCATCTGCTTGTTGCTGTCTTGCTTGCTCTTTAACTTAATGGATTTCTGGGTCAGATTTTGAGAGAGTTTCTTGGAGAACAGCTAAGAAATCTGGTCTTTGATTTGTCCCAGAGTAGATGAATGTCTGTAATTTCCAACAACCCTCTTCCCTTAGTGGTTTGATGTCTGTGTGCTCCTAGGCCAGGCAATTGCCTCCCTTTGTCTCCTGCTTGCAGCAGTGCTATAATCCCCTGAGATAGCAATCAGATGGTGCAGTAATAGCATGTCTGTTAGAGAGGAGTTAGATACTGATATCTAGAAATCTATGAATTGAAGAGTTAAGAGTGAATAGAACAGAAGCTTTTATTTGATGAAGAGGATGGAAATTAATCTGTGAACGGTGTGTGGCATTTGCATCCATACGCATAAAGGAAGCTGAAAGAAACTGATGACCCACCACTGAGCTGTCTGAATTAGTCCTACTTTAGATGAAACAGTAAAAAGCTTTAAAGAGACATTGTTAAGAATGAAGATGAAGATGACCCCCTTCATCCTATTTCTCAGCAAAAATACCTGGATTAGAGAAGGAGCTAAGTGACACTAGCTGTGTCTGTGAAGTCCAGACAATTTTCTTACACACCCCTTAAAGATGCCAGGTATAAGATGCTTTGGATTGGGACCTGGTAATGTTGGATAGAATCTGTCATCTTCTTGCTTTCTTTGCATAGAAAAACAAGTATATTTAAATAGCTTTTCCTTCCTACATTATGTTGCCTGTCTGAGTAAAATGCTGCAGGATTTTCTCTTAACCTGAACGTGGATTGTCATAAAACCCAAGCATTTAGAGAAACCAAAAAAGCAACCTCGAGAGTCTGTTTAGCTTGTCTTTCCTCACTCAGCCAGGATTAATTTATGTCTATATAATTAATGGTTCTTCATTATTCAACATTTTCTTAAAAGTACTGATTGTAGACTCCACAGTCAGCTGTCCTCTTCCAGTGCTTCATGTGCCCCTAAGTATGGAGTTTATTCCAGCCTGCTCATTTCTAGATTCTCAGTGATGACTATTTCTTTATGTATAGTGCCCAAATCTGGACATGGTGTTTCAACCAAAGTTTCACCAAAACTCGTGATATATCACAAGTTGCATTTCACAGAATCATTTAGGATGTGGAATTTTGAAAATAAACCTCCAGGATCATTGAGTTTGACCTTTGACTGATCACCACCTTGACAAGCAGACCATGGCACTAAGTGCCATGAGCAGTGATTTCTTGAACACAGCCAGAGATAGTGAGTTCACCACCTCTCTGGGCAGTCAATGTCCACTATTTGAAAAAAGTACATGTTTATATGTTTTCTTTGCATTTCAGATTGAAAAGAACTTTTCATCTGTCTGAAGGTTAGTGATTTGCTAATACTCAGTAAAACACTGGACTTCTATTTAGCAGTTTCTGAGAAATATTCAGCACATGATGCCTTCAACTGGCTAACCTCAAGGGATATTTTCAAAGCCAGGAAGTTTTGATAATGGGAAGGCAGGTTGAAAAATCTTTCCTGAGTTGAAGATTAAGAAATCCTTGTGAGGGAAAGGATTTGAATCCAAATAACTCTCTTAGTTTGGCCTGGGTTCTAAAAGATGGCTCTTCCTCTGTGAAAGCGCACTAAGAACATAATGGAAATAAGATCTCCATATATTTGATTGCAAATCCTATGAAAAACACGAAAGACAATATGGAAGAAGCACACTGAGTTGTGTGTATTTTCATGTGATGGTTCTGTAAATGTGATTTCTCTTAAATTTCTCCTGTTACAAAATTTCCTTTCTCCTCTTAAGAATCAGAACTCATGCGGTCCCTAAGCAGATTAACTCCTTTGCAATAATGTATATACCAAGAGCCTCATTTGTGTTCCTGATAACATTGCAGAGCAGTGTGAACTGGGACAGGATTTGCAAAGAAGACGTGAAGGATGTGTACTTTAGGACCTTTTCTGAGTGGTGGTACGTGGCCTTTATGGGAAATCAGTTGATTTTTACTCTTCAAAAAATGTTATAGGTGAGGAGAAACTTTTATATGGGGACAGACTAGAGACAGTTTCTGCACCATTTTGCTATGTATAACTTCACTTAATATCAAAGAAGCAGCATTCCCTGCAAAGTAGGATTTGTTTTGGCCCAATATTTGTAGTGTTAGAAAAATATTTAGAGGAGATACAGAGATGGCAAACTAAAGGGCAGCAATGATTGGACACCTGTGCACTAACAAACTGCAGGGTGATGGGAGAGATTTGGCTATGGCACACTCTGCCATGGGTTGTATGGATGTACAAGGCTGTCCTACACACTGCCCCCAGCACCGAGGTGGGAGGCTAAAATGTCCTGTTACCCCTTGCCTCACACTGAGAATGTGGGGTGCTCCATGGAGGATTTACTGTTCTCTGGCCTTGCCAGCACTGTCTCATCACTTTGGCTGGAGATGGTCCTCAGGTGGATTGGCTTGTTCTGACTTCTACACTTCTAAAACTAGAGACCATGTCTTGCCCAACATGTTGGTTTTCTGACTGATCTGCTTCATGGTGTTGTTACTCCTCACAACACATCCGTGTGATATGAATAGCAGGAAAAAGTAGGTGAGGTCAAAGATGAGGAGGAAGAAATACAAGCATCTTCTTCTGTACCAGTCTGTCTGGTCCCTTGCGAAGGGTCTAAACTAATGCACTGCTGTGGATCTCTATGCCTTCACAAGATACTGGAACGTTGTTTAGGCTGTTTCTGCCAGTGAGCTGATGTGTTTGTTCGAGTAAAAGCTTTTATAAAAACTTATAATTGGAATACATAAAACATTGATATGTGTTGTTCCCAAAGGAATGTATTTAAAGACTGTTACTGTGCTTTGGTTGAAGCAGTATACTCAGTTCTTCAAAGAGAGCCACTCTAAGTACAGCTTTGTTTGCAGGAAGGTTGGAGTTCTGCCATGGTCTTGGGTACAGGGAGGCTCAGTCACAACCACAAGCATAAAAAGATTTACCTGTTCCTATAATCCTTCTTCCTTGTTTAGCTGTTGAGGTCAGTGCAGATGCATAACTCTGCTATGTCCTTTCATTGAAAGAAATACTTCTGAGACAGGGTAACAAAAAATAGACAAAAAGTGAAAATAATAGGAAATAAAAGTATTTATAGGGAATAACACGATACAACTTTTTATCTAGGTTTAATTTCCCCCCAACATTAAATCAGCTATTTCTTTTGCTTTCTGCCATGTTTATGTCTTGAAGCAGGCAAACTGTTCAGAATAATTAAAATAGAGAATGTTGGGAAGCTCAAAACTGTAAAACAAGCTTCTTTTGACTCGCTTTTCCCCCGTGGACTTCAGAGTTGCAAATACCAAGCGTGTTTGTTTCTCTTTTGATGTGATTATGTCCCATTCTTTCAATGTGCTCCATGAACTGGTCAAGAATTGGCAAGTGATAAAATGTTATTCGTTGGCTTATCAGAGCTACTGCCAAAACATGACTGGCAGCACTTGAGGTAAATAACAGCCACTTGGCTGTCCCTGCAGCTTGGGGAGGACTTGGGCATTCCTTCCTCATGGGCTTTGACTTTTCCAAATAAGCTGTCGGTGGGGTTCTCAGTCAGACTACAACTCTGCAGGATGATCTCTGCCTCTTTCCAGACACTTTATTGAAATTATCTGAGACAAGGAAACCGCCTGAACACTGGCTGTCACTGCTACTGCCCTGCTGGCTTTGCTAGATGCTGATCCGTACCATGGCAACAGTAATGTTGTCTCTATTGCTTTCAACCTTTTCATATTCTTGCTGTGCTTTCTTTTGATTTTCTGGCACGTGCTGTCACTTAGTAATAATAAAGCTGTCAACGGTATCAACAACTGATTTTTTAAGATGGGATCAAGAAGACTGACAAGAGCAAAGAAAACGCCAGATTTCTCGTGGCAGGTTAATTTATTCAAAGTACTCTGAAAATTATTTCACTCCCTGTTATACACAGTTGATGCCCAGGAAGGCCAAGCCCTGCAAGATGGGATGCAGGCTGCAGAAGGATTCTGTGTGTAGGAATTCTGTCAAGAAAATGATTTAGCTACAAGCCAAGCTGATAACTAAAACCTGTTTGCTAAATATCCTGAGGCAGAGCCTGTAGGAATAAGTCGGAATTGCTATTTATTTGAATAGGATACGAATCAAATTTTCAATTCCCCATCCATATTCCTAGGTGGTCTCAGTGAATAGATAAGCTGTTTCAGAGGAGCTCAGCACAGTGGCAGGCTTTCCTGGGAAGAATAATTTCCAGAGGATGCTGGGTGTTTCTTTATGCTGAAGCACCTGACACTGATTGTTTTAAGGAGTATTTTTCAGATCTCCCACAAGCAGATCTGTTAGTAAGTGAACTTACTTACCCAGGAAACAGTACACTGGAGAGAAATAATTTGTGTCCACACATTACAATTATAACAGTAAATTTTTTTTGTTTGTTTGATTTAGTTTGGTTTATTTTTAATTTTTTTAAATTTTATTTTTATTTTAAAGCTCTCAGTGATTTTAAAACTGTGTTTTGTGTTCAGACAGCTGCTAGTTTACAGAGGGGAGAGGTCATTGCTTTCTGAAAAGGAGGCATCTTCAAGATATTTCCAAAATGAGACATTAATCAAGTGCATTTAAACCCACTCTTAAAATATCTGGAAAAGCGTGCTTATGGGATGCCACATGTTGGAAACATTTTATATATCATTTGAAGATTAACAGGGGATTTTTTCTGACACTGGATTGCAGTCATCAGAAAAATAGTTACCTGGAATTTGCAGAGAATGACCTGAGTAGCCCTCACTAATATTTTAGCATCCCTTTGCTGAGTTTTCTTTGTCATCAAGGAGGGCAAGCATGATAGACAGCAATGGTTTTGAACTGAGAGGCAAAACAGAGTACATTTTGAAATACAGTGAATTTTGTTTATTTCTTTCAATTTTTTAGAGCCAAGAGGGCACAAGAGATCAAGAATAGTATGAAAAATTAGGCCATCCACAAATTAATTGGATGAGTTAAAAAAAAGCTAGTAATCTTTATGCTTCAATGCATAGGCCAGTGACAAGGCATAGGAAGACTATTTCACTGTTCTGTTTTTTATGAAGCATCATGTAATTAATTAAATTGGACTGATTTGTTCCACTGTTTCAATCTCTATGTTCATGTGACAGATATGCAAATAATGCATTTCAAGATCAACTTCATGATTTAAAATAAATTATTTTCACCATTTAGTCTCTTCTACCCTCTCATGACTCTCCTAATACAGGCATTCTTAACAACATCAAACACTTCCCAGGATTTTCCCCATGGCCTAGTCCCTTCCAGATGTGTGTCAGTATCTTGGCTCAGGGATGTACAGGATGCTCAGGAGCACAGCTGGAGATCAGGTGCTGTGGCTGCTCTGGTGAGCCCGGCTCCAGCTCTGCTCATCCTGACCTTTCTTTGCGCTGTGTCTTTCCAGGCAGAATGACTGCTTCTATCTGGTCCCTCCTGGTGCCCTGTGGCATTCAGAGGGCATGGGCATGGTGTGCAGCAGCAGAGGTCAGGCTGGGCTGTCTGACCCTGTACATTTTTCAGTATGCTTTTTCCATCTCCCCACCAGTCTGTTCCAAATGTCCTAGCTCTTATCCAACCAAATCCCAGCTGCCATTGGTTTGCATTCCTGCTGGCACAGACATGGTTATTTTTGTTCTGTTTACAACAGTGAACACTTCTGCCTTTGATTTTATTTTTTTTTTTTTGAGGATATTCACAATTAACTTCTCTTTTCACTTTAGGCTGAAAGCTGACTTTAAACATTAGTACCAGGAGAAGATGCAGGTCCACGTTCTTGTCTCCTTTTTACCAGAGGAAATGCTCCAGCTGGTAACACACCTCCTCCCAGCAACCTGCTGTCAGTTTACTTCTCCGAGCATACTTATTAGAGGACCAGCTTTCCTCCTGGTGTGACAAAACTTTTTTTTTTCATAAGTCCTGTAACTTCTGACTGGTCATAACAGGATATTGCAAACCTCTTCACCCTTTCTGCTTCCATTGTCAAAAACTCACAATTTGCAATCCACAGGTCTATATGAATGATTGTTCCATGAAAAAGAGTTACAGAGGAGTTAAAAAAATTCCAAACCCAACCCACAAAAGCTCGGGTTTTCCAAGAGAGTCAAGGGTATGTGTTACATTTGACTGATACTTTTGACAATGACCATCACAACTATAAGGGAACATGACTTGATGGGTGTTTTGCCATGAGCAATATTTTTTTGCTTTATGCGTAGCTTTTTTTTTTGTTGTTTAAGAACTCGCAGATGGCAGTTCCTCAGGAAGAACAAGTCCTTTGAACAAACATGAAGAAGATGACAGAAGTGCCATAGTTAAATAATCATAGAAAGCAATATTATTGGTTAGTTAAATAAGATGTTAAATGGTTTTAACTGGTAGATATTTCAAGCTTTACATGAGGACTTGTGTTGTTCAAAGCACACATATTAAAATCTACTAAATTCAGTGATAATTCCCAAGGCTATAATAAGGCAGGCAGAAATTTATCATGAAGTTTTGGTGACCTGTATGATACACAGATATTATGACAGAAAAATCTTTCAGAAGAGTAGCATACAGAGGTGAGGCTTCTGGGAACTGGTATTTAATTTGTTTTTTCAAGATCAGACTTGCATGCTCTTTATGAGCAAAGTGCTATTAAAATAATCTGTAATTGCAGAAACTTATTAAACTTTAGCGAAAAATTATGCTTTATTTACTGCTCCTATGAGGTTTATACTGCATTCATTCAAGCTACTTTTTCACCATCTCCTTCATCCAGTAAAAGATCACTACGAAATAGGCAGATAGTTAATCTGAAAGAGAAGTGATCAAAACATTCCTTTTAATTGCTTTAAATGGGTATGAGAAAAGTGTTCTATTCTATTCCTCCTCTACCTTATTCTTTTCATCTGTCATTTTAAGAACTTTTGTACACTGTTTTCCAGCTGATATGAGCCTGCAAATCTAGTTCAGAATTATACTTTTAGCTGGCAATCATGAGGAGTATAGACCTTTGTATTGGATAGATACTGTTGGATAGATCTCTGCTATCATCTAGCCATCTAAAAGGTATTCTATGGTTTAAGTAAGTCATCAAGGCTTCCTTGTTCCCTGTTATGGAGAGAGGTAGGGTCCTCCAAGGCGTGAATCATCCCATTTTAAGGCAGGTCTGTGATTTTACTTAGTCTCATTTTTCCTTTAGCTTTCCGCAAAAGGTAATGGCACTTCAGCAGGTACATCAGGTCAGTTGTCTCAGAAGAGCTCCTACCTCAAAATGCAGGAGGCTCTGTTAGGGTCATGGACTTCAGTTTCCTGGGATCCTAAGTCAGAATCTGCCTTTGGAGCAGGACAGATGAACTGTGGCAAATTTAAATAGGTATCTAGCTTGGAACAGAACTGAAATCCAGCCATCCTTGGGGTTGTTTTTGCTTCAACACACTGAAAAAATCTGAAGGAAGTTTTTCCATCAAGTTTTTTTTATGCCTAGCTTCAAAGACATGAATAGATTGGAATTTGGGAGATTTGGATTGAGCTTCCAGTTTTGTGGCTGTGTGACTGGATGAGTAATATTGCCTCTGTGTTTTGTTGGTCCTTTGGCTCTCTATCTGTTGTCCTTCTCTCCGGTGACCTCCTTCACTGTACTTGCATGAGGTACTATCACAGTAAAACCCGTAATAATATGCATTTAATAAGCCAGTCTGCTTCTACATTGTATCATTTGTTATGCAGGCTGATAAATATATCTCCATTTCACACTTAATGAAGTATTAATTTAAAATAAACTTCAGTGTAATTCAACACATTATTTCTTCATTAAAGAAAATCTATCCTTTTTATCTGATCAGCGTTGATGATGTCTGAATACTTAATCTAGTCTTGCTTTTCCTGCAGTAGATGTGCATTTGCATGAGCAACATTACAATACCTAGAGATGATTATGCATCCTCTCTAAATTAAAAATATAGCCAAACTCTAAAGCACTGTAGGTGCTAGTCAGGTAAGTTGATCTGTGTTTATCTATTAACAGCAGACAAAGAATTAACTCAATGGCCAGCTGGCTGGAAAGCAGCTTGGCAGGTAACTCGGACTGGCCATGGACCTCAGCAACCTGCTGTAGGTGACCCTGCTTTGAGCAGGGGCTTTAACAAGGTGATCTACAGGTGTCCCTTCCATCCTTGGCTATTCTGTGATTCTTAGGAACTCATCCACCATAAATATAGCAGAAAAATGGTGTGCAAGCATTATTCTATGGTTATTATGTTCACCTTGGGATATTTTACCTAAACCTAGGCATAAGAATCCTAAAGTATCTGCCCACAGTGGTTTTACTTCAGTGACAGAACACTTTTCAGAAGAAGTTTTTATTTTGAGGTTTTTCTACAGGCTAAGGCTCAGTAACAACCTAAAATGGACAGGCAGAAGCAATGAAATTAAATTATTAATTTGTAGTTAATATTGTCTGCTCCCATTAATCCTGTGAAGCAAATAAAAACCCAGTTAGTGATGGAATTCCCCTGCTCCAGGAGAGGCCGTGAAACAGAACCTCTAGTTGTAAAATCAGATGTCAGTGTTAGCACGGTGCCTTGGAGATAATAATTGTTATTAATTCTTTTTCTCATCTTTCACTTGCCTTGTACATGATTACTTAACTAAAACAGGCTAATTCTGTCTTCTCTCTGCTTTCCCCCACTACTTCACACTGGAATTATTCCACTGTTAATAGGAATTCATAAAGACAAAAGGAAGGATAGGCACCCCTTTTGAACATCAGGCAATACTCGTGAAACTGTTCTTTCCTTCAGCTTTAAGAGACATTTAATTTCTCTTCAGAAGTAAAAAACCCATGCTTTGTTTCATTTCAGCTCTCACTGCAATGATGGGGCTTTCAGTCACATATAATTCAGCTCAAGGTGTGTTCTGCCACCAGGAGATTACATGTCTTTTCTTTTTCACAGTAGCATGCCACCTGTTGCAAGATGAAATATTTCTGAGAATTTTTTTGAGTTAAGCAAGGATATATTTTGAATTTGTTTTCTCACTGGTCTTAGCATTTCTTATATCTCATTTGTGGTTCAAATAAAGTTAAAAGAAAGAATAGATTTTGCATAACATTGGACACAAGGGTAAATTTCATGTGATCTGACTGTCTTTCATATCAGCTTTTTTCCAGGATGATTCCTTTATTCAAGAAGAAGTCCTTTCTATTCATGCCTTTTGAGAATCCTCCCTGTTAATACCGTTACCTGACTCATAAGTGAGGATGTTCCCTTTTGACAATGACTTTGTTCATGCTCCCTTAGTGCTCCATTTTTGTAAAAATGCATGTATTTATCTGCATATACCTTTTATAACTTAAAAATTGCAAGCCAGTCCCATAGTTGTGTTGCAAATTAAAGAATGATAAAACTAATATTAATTGAACCACAGAACAGTTTGGGTTGGAAGGGACCTTAAAGATCACCTAGTTCCAACTCCCCTGCCATGGCTAGAGACACCCTTCCACTAGACCAGGCTGCTCAGAGCCCCATCCAGCTTGGCTTTGAACACTTCCAGGGGAGGGGCAGCCACGGCTTCT
This sequence comes from Lanius collurio, assembly GCA_020086605.1. NCBI lineage: Eukaryota > Metazoa > Chordata > Aves > Passeriformes > Laniidae > Lanius > Lanius collurio. The sequence goes on from JACBWW010000006.1 coordinate 15,183,773, forward strand.
CTGGGCAGCCTGTTCTAGTAATTGCTAGTAATTTCTGCTGTCTGATCCAACCTATTGCTCTGTGAAAGTGTCTCTGCCCTCTTGGAGAGCCCAGTGGACAACAGGGACTCTGTGCCAATACATGAAACCTGACAATTAGAGCAGATAGATTCTCAGCTGCTTAATCTTGCCTCCACTGAAGCCAGAACCAAAACTGATTTAGGTAGAAATTATTTTTTCCCTAGCTTGTGTTTCTGCCTAGGAATCCCCACAGACTATTCACATTTACCCAGGCACATGTTGTGATATTAACAATATATAAATTAAGGCCAGATAGGGCCATCCTTCAGTCCAGCCTTTTCATACCACAAGTCATAGGATTTTGCTGACTTCATGTATGTCTGATCTAGAGCAACATTTTTGACATCTTCAAATATTAACAGAGGAGGAGGACTCCACTGTAACACCTAGGAAGCCTTTCCCATGGGTAATTGCTCACTCATTTAACTTCAGCTTCCACCTAGTGGATCTGTATTACTTGCAGTTTTTCAGCATAATGAAAAAAGAGGGAGTAATTGTCAAAAGAACCCCATTAGGACATTTTCCGAGATTTTAAAAAGTGATGATCAAATCTCTCTAAAACATCCTTCTTAGAAAATTGAGAGATTTTATCAGGTTGGCAGCTTTTAGTCCACATAATACCTGCCATGTTGATTTGCGTGGTTATATTTTGTTTAAAATGTCATACAGTCATAAGCCAACTTGCTTACTTAAGTCTGCTGTTATTACATCAACACTAGTCTTTTCATCATCCAAATATATAAATCCATGAAAAAAAATTCATTCAGCTGCTTCACCAAATCTGTTTTCTGTAAATCCACATTGATATTCAAGGATTGCATTAACTTCTGTCGTTCTGTGTTAACTGAGTGTATGTCACATGCATTCTTACTTTCCTGGGGATCAGTGCCAAGCTAACAAGCCTGAAGTTAAAAAGTCACACCAGCCAAACACTATTCCTCTTAATGCCAGGGCACTTTAAAAGGGCCCAGGTGTTTTAACATCCACATTCCTTAAGGAGTGAACAAATAACCTCAGCATGAATAAGCCAGAAAAATCCTGGGCTGCCTCCTTCAGACTCTCATGTTCCATTTAGACCAAAATTCTTAAATAAATGTTTAACTTGGTTTACTTACTAAATAATTAATTAACTAACCAATTAAGATGAATTAAAAGAAATTAATTATTAATTTATTCATTTGTTTAAAAATTAAATAACTTCTTTACATACTAACTTTATTTATTTATTATAACTTCTGATTGACATTGTCACTTGTTGATATAAAAGTATTTTGGCATCAATTTGATGGCAATATATCATTTTCACCAAAAAAGAATTGTAACATTTCTTGAAGACTTCTGCCTACTTTTCATAATTGTGTAAGATGAACGTTTATATACAGCACAAGAATTTAATTGTTATTAAAATTGGTATTATATCTGAGGTGCTTAAAACCCAGCATGTTATTCTTAAGCCTGAAGGTCATGGAAGCAGCTTTGTTTACTTTTTCATTCTTCTTAAATTTCTGGGGGTTAATGTGAATATTCTTATTTGCATAACCATTATCCCTGTGTTACTTTCTCTTTTCTTTCTCTTTCTCCAGCAGATTTGTTAATTAGCACTATTTTTAAATAGGATGTTGGCCATTTAGGCACCTTGGGAAGTGTTCTAAACTTCTCTCAATGACAATTTATGTCTTTTTATTTCAATTCATTCCCATAACTGATTTAGTGAATAAAAATAGTTGGCTTTGTGCCATGTTTAGTGGTCAAGACGTTTGCTATATGACCTGTAATCAATTCACAAGCACTTCTTCTGGAGCAGCCACTCCAACTGAAGCAACCTTTTCTATAATCAGCTTTATTTTCTGTGTCAAGATGAAGCCTAATATAGATTTTTTCCACAAGTTAAGAAAGTGATATTTTAAAAAATTATAAGCATCACTTAGTACTGTCAGCATAAAAAATAATTGAGTGCATGTCACTTAAATCAAAGAGTCTATCAGAACACTTTTCTTCCTGCTATGTGAATGATAATATTTTTTTAACAAGCTGCTATGTAGCGGATATCAGCTATTGTCTTGTCAGTAATAGTTGAATCCTCAGCCCCTACCCTAATTTCTGGGAAATGGACTGTTTTTAACCAGAATTAATTTACTAACTCTATCTGAAATTTCTGAGCAGAGAAGTCAGTTGGCACTTTTTCTTTGTTAACCAAGTTGAGACAAAAAGTTTGCCACTTCTAATTGTATTCTATGGTAAAGATATTTACTTTGTTAGGCATGGTCCTTGTGTTCAGCTAGCTGGTTTGCAGAGCAGAGAGCTGGATGGGCTATGTCTGCTTTCCCCACTAAAAATAGTGACAAGGAGATGTCACTATCATTAGGAAAAAAACCCTGGATATAAGGTGTCAGTAAAACTGACAGAGGATCCTTTCATTTGATGAGCATTGTAGGGTTTGAAAGGTCCCCAAAATCTGCATCTTGATTTCCTATTATTGAGAGGTTTTCTGTTCTCTGTATCGGAGTAAATCTGTTAAATCTACTATCCAGAGACACACGGTACCTTTTACACAATGCTGCATTTGGTGTGGTTAAAATCTGTACTTGTTTTCTTACCCATCTTTCCTTCTGCTCAATTGACTATCCAATGGCACAAGGCTGTGATTTTGCTTCCTAAGTCACTACTGAGCCTTTCCTTATCTCAAAGGGCATTTTATTTTCCAAATTCTTTTGTGTGTTGTTCTTTGTGTGCTGCTATCTGTAGCACTCTCGCTTCAAAGCACAGAAGCCATAAAAGTGAAAAAGCCCTGCTGCTAATTGTTAAAACCAAAATTAATTTTAATATTTCAGCTTCTCATTTGGTTTTTACCAGACAATAAAATCCCTCTTGTTCCTTTCACCTACTCTGACAAAGCAGGCTTTCATGCACTACCCAGAGCAGTAAGTGGGTTACACTTGCCTTCCAAAATCTGCAGCCCCGTAGGTGGATTTTTTCTAAAGACTTTGATCTTTGTGGAGCACCACTGTGAGATGGTACAGACTGTTCCTTACAGACTATTAGAGACAATAAATAACTCAAGGAGAGCTCAGGGCCTACAGCTAGACCAACTCCATATACCCCATTGAAAAAAGTGGGGCTGCTAACTGGAGGAAAGTTTGCTTCCTTTGGCCAATTGTGGTGACTTTAAATTGATGGAGCATTGCTTCCTCTAGACTAAATTTCTGCCCTGTGATGTTCCTAGTCTCCATTTCCAGCTGTCTTCTTCTGATGCTTGTAGTATGATCCTTATGCCCTATGCTATAATTGCTGCCTTATTTATTTTTCCTTTATTTCCTCTGGGCCCCTTAATCTGAATTTGCTGTGATGGTCAGCCAGATATCTGCCTCTCCTTGCCTTGTGCAAGGAGCCTGACCTGTAATGGAGCTGCGAGCGATACGTTATGTGACTGTGATGCAGAGACAGGGCCAAAGGGGCAAGAGGAACTGAAAAAAAAATGACACATCTAAGATGTGAGCATGTAACTCTTAAAATTGGACCCAGCAGGTAAATGTTTCACTGAGCAGCTGTGTCTGCTCTGAAGAAAAGCATGACACTGTGCAGTGCAGGAAGAAACACAGAGGGCAAAGCCTACATGTCTCCTCTAAGTTGTGCTGGTGGGAATGAGAGAGCTTGATGTGTAGGAATTAGTCGAGAAGTTCCTGGGAACAGCCTTACATGACCAATCCAGCCTATTTTCTGATAAAGAAAAATGATTTTTTTACCTGCTTTCATGGTCAGCTTGGCAGCAACTGCCAGTATTGTCTCAAGAAACACATGCAGATTGAATCACAAATTTGCTGTGGATGAGTAATAACTTACTAATGTCTAGTTCTTACATAATTTTGTTTCTTCTTGGGTTGAAAGTGTTTTAGAGAAATGGTCACTTAAATCCACTGACTAAGAAGAAGTCCATGACACAGGGGAGTGGAGTGACTTGTTGAGTCCACAAGCTGTCCCAGAGGAAAGCCACATCTTTAGGTTCTCAGCCCAGCATCCTGCTCACGTTTCCCTCCCCTGAAGCTCATCGTTATTTCTGTGGCAGTCTTAGCAGACATTTTTATGTTTTCCTGTACATTACCATATATACTGGGGTTTTTCATGCCTTATCTTAATTGCTGCCCATGGAATCCAATTAAAACAGAGTAGAAAGCAACTTCTTAGGGCTTTCTAGATCATTGTCACCACTCCCCCACATTCCCAAACAGGGAATGGAGGAAATGGCTTTAGATGCCCTATTCTTAGCAGCTATTGAAAAATGTCAGGAACACCACTGAGCTGTCTATGGTAACAGGCTTCTTACACCAGCCCACATACAGGGAAATATTCAGTGCTGTGATTTCTCCAAGAGTATAGCTGCTTAAAGCAAATATCTCAGCTGGCATGAAACTAACCTGGCCTGTGCAAGATGACATTTTACAAATGTAGGAGCTGCAGTGGTAACTGGTTTCAGATTTCATCTGAAAGCCTTTGTTTTCCTAAAATTCAAGGTTGATGCAGTTGGACAGGTAGAATAAAAACCTTCCCTCATATAAACAAGGAATCTGTTCTTAATGTAGGTGTATTTGTATTTTAATAGCACTTGCATTTTAAAAAAAATGGTCAGTACTTCCTAAATAGAGCATTGAAACTCATGCCATTTCCTCTGACATAGACAAGGCATAGTAACAAAAGCATTTTTTTTCCTTAATGAAGTCGCTTTTCAGGTGGAACTCTCCTGTTGTAACTAGTGCATCATAGCTTAAGATAGGAAGTGAAAATAAGGAGATTGTAGATATATTCAGGGAGGGTCTGAGCTGGATAATTTCTCTGTTTTGCATTGAAATTGGCCAAACAAACTTGCCTTACCTTCTTTGCTATGCTATGCAATGCTGTGATATGCTGTGTTATGCTTTTTTCTCAACACCACAGCACCTTCTGGCAGTGAATTCTTTATTGTGACTAATGTGTAGTATGCTTTTTCTGTACCTTTCCATTGAAGAGGATTTTCCAGACGGTTGTTTAATTTTACATAAAGAAGACGTATCAATATGCATAGGCATGGGTCTTTTTAGAGGAGACAGGGTCAAAGAAATGTGCTCTGCCCTGGGAACATCAGGCAGGGAGGCTGGGGACTGTTTCTGGTTTCAGTACAAGTGCACCTCAATGTTCAGTGCTGTCTTCCAAAAAAGTCTGGGAGCTTTTCCCCCCTGTACAGAGAAGTCTTTATTCTTCTCTTCGTAAGTTTTATTGTGCTGAAGACATGAATTGTCAGCTGAGGACTTCATGTAGAAGTACGTGCAGTCTGTAGTGTGCCTCAGAGACCTGTGTGGGATCTTGATTTCAGATTTATTGCTTGGGAAACCTAGGAGAGGTACTCTGTGAGAATGAAAGTAATTTGGAATTGTTTGTTGGAGCTAGTGTGGCTGAGGATGTGGATGTCTTGGATGTGTAGATTGTGTATGAACTGGAATATTCCAAGTCCTGAAAGAGTCACATCAAGTGCATTATTTATTTAACATGTCTATTATTGCTGACATCATTAGTATTATCTCACAGTGCAACAAGAAGATAACAAAGCTGTGGAAGCCAATAGCCACAGTTTTCAGGAAATAGAAACTTCAAGCCAACCACAGAAAATTAAGTGGTTTGGAGCCTCAGACACTTTCTTGTTTTCAGAAAGTCAATTTTTCATTTCTTGCAGTACAATGTGATCATACGGAGTTCCTGGAAAATTGAGAGTGGAATATATTTTAACTTTGGAAAGGAATTTACTATTGACATCACATGGTTTTCACCATAGAAACTGGAAAAAATGAACTGCATGGAACAAAACAATGAATGATCATCCTTAAAATTTTATTGTGAAAATACTTTATGTGTATCAAATAACTTTGTTACTTGGTTGGAGGTGAACAACAGCTTAAAGAAGTGTTAGAAACCAAAAATCCAGAAGAGCAGTCATGCCGTTCTTACTGGTATGAGTGCTGCATTTCCAGTGCATGGGAGGACTGGACAATTTGGAACAAACTGTGTCTGTGAAAGAGCATATATGGAAACATGCCTCACAGAGTAGAGTTTCAAGGATCACACTTAGTTTACTTTAAAATTTTCACATTTCCAATTACTACAGTGAGTTCAAGTCTCAAAGCTGAAAATACTCCACATGCAGCACTCAGAATCATTTCCTCTGAAAGATGAAAGGCAAGGTTCAGGTTTGGGAAATTTCTTGAGTTAGCTTAAGTATTTCTGAAAGCTGAAATTATGAATTTATGGCTCTGCAGCAATTAAATCAAACTCAGTCTTCTTGATAAAACTCAGCATCTGCTGTTCACTGACAAGGACAGAGAGTAGAGATGGAAATGTTTTTCTGGAATGGATTAATCTATCAGACTGTCTGCTTGTCCATGGCAGAGCTTTTTAAGTGTTTAGGTCCATCTGTGTTTTCAGTACTACAAGAGAAAGATCTTCCATAAGTTCCTCTGACATGCTGTTCCAGTGTAATGATCTTCCTAATTAGTTAATAGTTGCTAATATTCAGGCTCCATTTTTCTTTCAAGTTCCATATGAAGATAATCCTAACTTTATGGCCTACAGCCCAAGTTTAATGAGAATTAGGGCTATTAATAGACCTGGTCAAAATGCAGAATTCTCTCCCATGGGGCTTTCTCTCACTGTATTTGTTTTTGTTCTCAGCTTGGAACTGCACAAATTTTGAACGTACCTTATTATATAGAATAGAATATATTATATAAAATAATATAAAATAATATATTAAAATAATTATGCATGATTTTGAAACATCTCTTTTTTTTTTGCTGTAAGTCACATGATTTTCCCTTCATGTTTGAATGAAATGGTGCTATACTTTGAATGAGAAAAAAAAGATAAGGACCGTGTAATATCACGGTGTGTAGCTGTTTACAGTAACAATGTCTTCAAGCATTTTCCTCTATATAGAAACCATTTGATCCTAGAAAAGAACATGGTGTTAAATGAATGTGATTACAAACAAATTTTGTTGCTTCAAAACATTTTTATTCTGGGAGATGACTGTCCCATGAGGTTTTAATCAGAACTTATCATGGCTTAGGATTTAGGATCCTAAATTTAGGATTCAGATCTCTCCACTAAGCAAAGCAAATATAACATGGCAGGCTAAAGAATCATTATCAAGGTTTTTTCACCAGAAACTCTGAGTTTGAAGACACTTCAGAAGCACTGATTCTGCTCATATTTTTCTGTCTGTAGCTCTTAATCTGTAGACAGTCGTAGTAGAAAATTGGAACTAGCTCTGATTCCTCTCTGATTTATGCTGCTGTTGATGACTAATAACTTAAATCGATGTAGTTACAAACAAAAGTGATTGGTGAAGTGAGTCTGAGTTCTGAAAGCCAGAAGTTAAGTTAAGGACACATTGGTCTGATATCTACATCTGTGAAAGGCTGCTGGGGATGATGGAAGTGTGAGAGTCAATTTCAGCTGAAAGGAAAATTCTGTTACATCAAAATTCTATATGTATATATTCTAGTGTATACATAAATATATGCTTTATATACATATAATTTTGTTTTATCAGGTATCTTCTGTTGTGTCGACAGCACATAGTTAATTCCTTTTCACTGAATTCCAATAGGTTAAACTATCTGCTAACATTGTCTCTAGAGTTTCTGATTACAGTAAAAGCCTGATTGGTCCAAATGGGTGACCAAAGGGAGAATCATTTCCAGTTCAGCAGCTGGCATATTAGTCAGCATTTTAAGATCCAGAAAGAAATATGGGATGAGCAGAATGAATGCCACCTATCGCACATCTTTGCTTTTCTGCTGAGATCTACCCACTGATGGTTGGTGAAGCAGCTCAGAAGCTGTAAAATCTATGAAGTGAGAGAAATAGCATCAGTGTTCAAGTACTGATACATGATATTTAAAGATTTTTAAAATCTCAGAGAAAATTATCAGTGTCTAGTACCTCACTGGCCTAATAATATTTCTGTAGTAATGCTCATATTGAAGGGAAAAGGAATACTTACAGTCATTCCTCTGAGGAGAGACCCAAATCTGTCTCCCACTGCATTCAGTGACATTTTCACGATGGATGTTAGTAAGATCAGGATTGATACCCATAGTTATTTCTATGGAAAACATCTACCTGTGAGGCCAAGCTGACGTAGTGTGTAATAAATTCCCTAAGTCCCCTTTTAATTAATGAGTCCAACATTCATATGGAGGTAATTGCATGTAACACATTATTTGTGTTACATCAAATTAGACAGAGCCATTTCCATCTGAGAACAGGTTCCAAACATCTGCTTCTAGAGAGCATTATTATTGTTTGTTTGTACAGGACTAACCATGTGCCAGCTGCTTTACCAGCAGAGAGGAGCCAGGTCCTGGCTTCAAAAAGTTTGCAAACTGAATAGACTGCTTGAGCACTAAGGGGGAGGAAGGGGAATGAAAGAGAGCAGTGCTGTTGAGACAAAGAGTTTCCCTTGATCCCATCAGAGGTCTGACTTTTGCACTGCTAGTAAAAGACTTCATTCACAATATATACTACCCCTACACAGGCTGAAGAATCCTCATCTGAATTTAGCCACTTGAAGGAGAACCTAAGCACGTTTGGTCTCCTCAAATTACTGGAGAAAGGCACTTGCAAGGGATGATCCATCCTATCCTGAAGAACAGCAGGAAGGATAAGTTCAGGTTCCTTCTGTGGTCTTCTCTCTCCATTAGCATAGCAGGATCCTAATGGCTTAAATTAAACTCCAACTTTTATATGGCTGACATTGGATGAAACAAGCCCTACCCTGTAACTTCATCCTATGAGCAGTCAGTCCTCTTGCTCAGTCCAGTTGCTGCTGTCTGTGCTTAAAATGACTCCTCTACTCTGAACCAAAGGCTAGAATAGATCCTGTTGGCCATTCCTGTCGGGAATGGCCAGCAGATCACATCCCAGCACACACCACTTGTGTTGTTGATACTCTATTCACTGTCTTCACATGGTGCTCCTATGCTCAGCCTGGCCAGAGAGGCAGCTCCTGGAGAGGGGTTCCATTTGTATTGTGCTTCCAGATCTCTGGCACCTCCTGTATCTCCGTGGGCAGCTGCCTCTGACATTTCTGGTGTGTGAGCTTGTCCTTGGGCATGAACTTGCAGTGGAAGTGTCCCTCTGGCACCCACAGGCATCCACAGAGGAGGCACAGCTCTCACTGCACCACAGCATATGGCAGACAACACCACGTGGAGAGAACATCAGAATGAACACATTTGATATGAATGAACATATTTGGGATGAAACAGATATGAAATCAACATGTCCGAATGCAGCCATACTCCAGTGGGAAAGATGATTTTGGATGGAACACAGAACAGGCTCCTAAATAAAAAATGTGTACAAAATAATATGCATCTCTTGAGAAGGCAGGTAGCCACTACTGCAGGGGCTGTAGTAGTGCTGGATGTGCATTTTTGTTGAGTTTGCAGATGACAACAAATGGGGAGACCTGTTGGTTCACTGGCAGGTAAGCGTGCAACTCAGAGGGACCTAGACAGGCTGGAGCAATGGACTGACAGACACTTCATGAAATTCAGCAAGAAATAGTGCCAAGTCCTTCCCCATGGATGGATGAGTCCTGCCCCATGGATAGATGAGCTGGGGACAACTGCCTGGGGAGCAGCTTGTGGGGAAAGTCCTGGAGGTCCTGATAATCAGTAAGAGGGACATGGGTCAGCAGCAAGTCCCAGGAACAACAATAGCTAAGAGCAACGTGGGCTGTATGAACAAGGACAGAGCCAGAGGTTGAGGTGAGTCATTATTCTCCTCCACTCACTAACTGTTAGACAACATCTGCACATCCAATGCAGGACAGACACCATTAAACCAGTTGTTCAGGAGAGGCCCCTAAGGGGCTGGAGCATGGACCCTGTGAGGAGAAGCTGGAAGAGCCAGGCTTGTTCTGTCTGAGGTAGAGATGTCTTTGGGGAGGGGATAGACCTTACAGGAGACACCTGGGAAGGGGCATCACTGAGGAGAGCAGAAGAATGTGTCCCCATGAGGACAGTCAGTCAGGTTGCCCAGAGAGGCTGCCCAGTCACTGTCCTTGAATGATTTCAAGACTCAACCAGTTGAAGCCCTGAGCAGCCTGATCTGATCTCAGGGATGACCAGCATGATACTCTGATGCAGGAGGCTGGACCAGAGGCTGACCAGCCAGAGCTATGATTGTGCTATGTCAGACTTGATGGCCTTGAGTGACTGTTGAGCACAGAACCATGATCTGTCCCCATGAGACACCAGTGCACTGGGCAGGCTGCTCACCCTGGCCCAAGATGGCCACATGAATCTGACTAAGACTCAGGAGGTTTGTGTGGGACACCAGGGGACTGAGATCCATGTGCACTGTGCACGTATCTTCCTGTAAAGGAGAGCTTTCCAACTGGAAGTTGACTTTAGTTGATACAATTAGATTTTTCAACAGTTGAAGCAAAACTGAATGATACCAGATACCATCACGGGAAGCCTTTGTTCTGCCCCCCCAGCTTTCTCCCTGAGAAGCTGAAGTGACATGTCAAGGCTCATTCCTGGGTAACACCACAGCTGGTGAGAAAGAAATTAAACCTTTCAAAGTTTGATAATTCTATTTTTACAAATATGCTGACCACTACACTACACATACCCTGCACTGACTGGGGTTGCCTGTAGCATCTCTTCTGCAGGCCGTCACGAGACATGCTGTCCAGGGCAGTGCTCTCCTGTGCTTGATTCACTGGATCACACACCTTTTTATCAGGGCACCTTTCTGCTAAGAGGCCAGTTTCCCTCCTGAGGAGGGAAGAAGCTCCTGAGGTGGGATAGAAGCTCTTTAGCTTCTAGATCCATGTGTGTAAGAAGCCTGAGGAAGGAGATTTGACCTTTAAGAATCCTTGCTGTGCAAGGAATATGCACAGTCTTTTTCTAAAGCGTGAAAAGCCAAGAGAGTTTGAATTTTCTTTCCATTAACAGGTCAATAATAATTTGCTGCATTTATTCAGTACAAAAGACCATTTTCCTCACATCTTGGCAGACATATACCTTGGCAGATTTCTTGAGTCTGTTGCTGGAATACATGGCAAATACCAAACAGGTATTTGCAGGACAGGAGCAGTGATGGACCAGCACACTGATTTTTGAAGTCTAGTTTTTTGCCAAGGACTGATGATGCTCCTGTTTGAAGTCAGTTCATGGGGTTGGTGGCAGAAGTAGTCATATATTAGTGACAAAAGGCATTTCTGAATTGGAGTTTAAAACCATTTTGCAATTCAGTGTAACATCAAGAGAGACCCTGCAGATCTGCCTAAGAAAGACCTTTGATTCCTGGGTCCATAATTCTCTAGGCAATACTGGTAGGCATTTTCCTGGCTCATGTGAAGATGGGTCAGCAGTTATACATTGCCACCTTGTCAGATAGCAGGACACATAACCCAGGCCATGTGTTGCTAATGGCGGAAGGGAAAGTTACATAGCCTACATTTCTACTGCACAGAAATGTAGTTCTTTTGAATTCTTTATTCTGAAAACTTAACATGTATTGGAATTTGATGCTGCTGCTTTGGTATGAAAAGATGCAAACCCAGCTTGATATGAAGAGTAGCTATAACAACTGGGTGATGAATAAAGGTGATGACGAATAAAATCAATTCTTATACGAGACTGTCTAATTATTTTTTTTGCGTACCCTTTCTTCATCAATTGTATTTTTTTTCTACTAATAAATTCTAATATCTTTGGCTCTTTGCTTTGTTCTGTTTTCTGTGGAGCCCAGCCCAGCCCATTTTGCTCCAATATCCTAAACTGGTGATTGCTATTTTTGCTGCAGTAACTCAGAATATAATCTCATATCTGTACACATTTAGGACAAGAGGAAATGGCCTAATTTCACCAAGGAGGGTTTAGATTTGATATAAGGAAAAATTTCTTCATTGAAAGGTTGGTCAAGCACTGGAACAGGCTGCCCAGGGAAGTGGTGGAATCACTGCCCCTGAAAGTATTCAAAAGATTTGCGGATGTGGCTCTAAGGGACATGGTTTAGTGGAGGACATGGAAGTGTCAGGTTAATGGTCGAACTCGATGATCTTTGAGGTCTTCCAACATTAATGATTCTGTGATGCTTTGGTTTGACTTTAATATTGCTTTTCAATATTAAACACAGTGCAGCTTATTTAACATTAATACCGTGCACTGTAGAAACCCTCATTGGCTCACTGATACATTATAGAAAATAATCAAACTGAAATATATCAAAACAACTCATGTGGAAGAAAAATCTCACAGTGGGGTGTTTGCCTTTGCCTAAACAAAACCTGCAGCCATTTTTCTGTTGAAAGATCTCATGGGAATGGACATATTTCATTGAAATGGCTCACTTCCAGGGCAGCTTTGAGAAGAAAACAACCCAAAACCAATCAAAAATTGGTTGAGCAGATTCTCATGAAATATTAGAGGACCTTGCTGACATATACAGTGGAATCTGGGTTAAAAACCCATGTGTTAGCCACCATTGAGAAGGTCTGGCCTTATGCAGAACAGAATTAAGAGACCACATACACTGTCTTAACAGTGATAGAATTGTCTAATTCCAGGATGGGAAATGGCCTTCCAAGTCAGGCAGTGAAATGCTGACAAAGTGCTGTGCCCAGTGACAAACAATGGCTTTGTTTGTCCTGCTGTGTCCCAGAGGCAAGCTTAAACCCTCCACGGACTAGCACAGAAATTAAGTGAGAAGAGATTTCAGATGCTAAGAGATCCTAGTCTAGACTTAAATAAAATGTAGGGCATCAATTGAAATAAAGAGTGCTGGAGAAATTGAACTAGACTCCCACTTGAAGGCAAAATGCATTTGCCAGTCAGGCTGGGACTGAGATTTTCTCCCTGTAACACAGCTTGCCACAGCAGTCCAGGTGCATTATGAGGTATGTTTTTAGGCCTCCTGATGCCAGAAGCAGGCAGCTGAAACAGATGAACCCCTGGTCCTTTTTGGTAGAGCAATTTACATGTAATCATGTGATTTGAAAAACAATGTGTTGTGTCTTTAAGGCTCCCTACTAAATGAAATAATTTACTGTTTATGATGTATTTCTGTATTTTGTTGGGAGGGTATTTTTTTGCCAAATTGTAAGTGTACAAATGCTAACAATTCTGTCTTTGTGAGTGTCTCTGCTATAATAGATCTATGATTAAGAAGTTGCTAAATTATTTTAATGTTTATTTATGCTTCCTATCAATCATCTCTGGTCTTTCTGGTATTTCCAGTCCATTCTTTCTTATGTTCAAACTAATCTTAGATGACATAATTTGCATACACAACTTCAGTTATTATCTCTGTTTTGGTGACTCACAATATCCTTTCAGTGGCCACATAAATTTAATTCTGTATGTTTGTAAATAATTGTTCCCAGTGGAAGTTGTTTGTTGAAATTCAGAATCAGTAGGAACCATAAATTTATTTCTGACCTTAAAATCAATGAAGCACTTCACATGTAGCTGGCATTTCATCAGCTATTGCTGCCCTTCTGTCCTTTCTGCAGGCTCTTGTAGTTGTGCTCTGCTTGAGCTATTCTGGATTTCTGCTGCCACTCAAATGTAGGCTTAAAATAGAATGACCGTGGCTTTCTCTCAGTACTCTTCAGTGCTTCTGATGTGATATCAAATCAGCCAAAGCTTTGAAGTGAATTTGCATAGGCATTTCCATAAGGTAAGCATTGCATGAAAACCAGCTAGGACTTACCAACTAAACTGAATGACCGATATCCCCTTATGCAGGTTTTCTTTCATTTTGTTCCACTTACGCTTTTTTTTTCAGTGTTTCTTCCTCAGATGATGGTGCTAATAACACCAAAGTCATGGGTTTGATCCCAGTATGAGCCATTCACTTAAGAGTTGGACTCAATAATCCTTGTGGGTCCCTTCCAACTCAAGTATTCTTTGATTCTGTGACTCTGTAATTTTACCAGATGTTAAAAGTCTAGGCTTCTCCTCACCTTCCACCTGCAGCTGAACTACAGCCAAGCTGTCCACAGCTGCTCTCTTACTTACCTGGGGAAAACGCATGGGGACTCTGATTACCTTCACTGACATTAAGGTTTTCAGGGCAGTACCGTGTATCAAGCACAATAAAATGATATGACATAGCAATAAAAAATTGCAATGATTTAATCGTAGTGAATTTAAATCCAGCAGCCTATCCTACCTATTAGTTTTGGTTCATTTATATTCTTCTGGCCAATTCCAGAGATCTTTGAAAATAGCTGAAGCTTGTGATGGAATTCAGGTTATGGTTTAAGTGTTGGTGTTCCAAAGGACATTAAGAAAGTGCTAATTGTCAGTCTTTTTCTTGTCTGAGTGGAACAGAAGAAATATGCCACTATCTTTGTCAGATCTGCTATTTTTTGTAGCTGCTTGAAAATGTTTTACACCACCACTATGAAGCCTACCAGCACTTTCTAAAAACTTGCATGATGAGAGGTAGAAATATATTTTGTATTTTTTTCTTTCCTTAGTAATTTTGGAACAAAACTCTAGCTTTCCTTCTGCCCAACTTCTAGATGCCGTAAAATTTATTATAAAGCCAACTGATGCTGACACCTTTTTCATTCAGCTTTTACAAGTAGAAAGGTTACATTTGCATGAAAGTACATTTGCATTTTCTTATTTACAGAACAAATATAACTATATATGAAACAGAAATAAAAATGCCTTGTTGATTATGAACCTCTTCTATAGGTGATATTTGAGGCTTTAATAAATATGGTGTTGTTTGTAATATGACTCTTAGAATTAAAGCTCTGTGGAATGCTTGAAAATCATGAAGTAGAAAGCAGAAATATGGGCTGAAGAATACCTAGCAGCAGCATAAAAGACATTTATTTTTCAAGTTTTGTAAAATTTTATTTGCCTTTCTGTCTGCAGGGATCTGGATCTGACCCTTAAATCTCAGCAGTGGAGCTCTAGCATGGAATTCAGTTATTATGTTTGTGTGCCTATTGCTGATTTACGTGCTGTGAGGTATTCAACAGAGTTTCATGGGCCCAGTAGGTATTACAGAGGACCTATGGAAGACACTTTTCTGCTGGGATTGCTGCTGGAGATGGGATAATTAAGAGCTTTTCTGTGGAGTCAAGCCCTGGCAATAGTCAGTGGAGTCCACATAGCCATTCGTGTCCCTCTCTGTTTTATGGTGAACTGAATATTTCTCTGGGTTCTGCGAGTGACTTGATTGTATCTCCACTGACACAAAGTGAGCAGAGTTACCAAGTGCGCATGTACACTTCTAAATTTAGCCATGTTAGTCTTTGAGCTGAATCCTACCTGAAGAGTTCAAAACATTGCTGTGCCAGAGCTGGTATACCGAAATTTCTGTTGTCAGTTTTCATCAGCCAGCACTGGAATGTCTTTCTTTGATGTATGATTTTATCCAGAGCAGCAGGTGAAAAATGTACCTTGGGTATCTACTAACTCCTGTCAATTCCTCATTTGTTCTCAGCAGAGATACAGCTGCTGCTGTTTGCTCTTTGTTCTGGGAATCCACAGATAATTGTTTTTCTTCTTTCTCTCTCTCTTCCCCCTGTCCCTATCTCCAAACACAGAATCATGGAACCATAAAAACACATTGGTTAGAAAAGATCTTTAAGATCATTGAGTCCAACCATTACCCCAGCCCTGCCAAGTCCCCTGCTGAACCATGTCCCCAGGTGCCACATCTAAATGTCTTCCAAATATCTCCTGGGATGGTGACTCCACCACCACTCTGGACAACCTGTTCCAGTGGTTGTCAGCCCTTTTGGTGTAGAAAGTTTCCCTAATATCAAAGCTAGACCTCCCCTGGTGCAACTTGAAGCCATTTCCTCTCATCCCATCACTTGTTACCCAAGAGAAGACACCAACCCCCACCTGGCTACACCCTCCTTTCAGGCAGCTGTAGAGAGCAATAAGGTCCCCCTGAGCCTCCTTTTCTCCAGGCTAAACAGCCCCAGCTCCCTCAGCTGCTCCTCACAGGACTTGTGCTCCAGACCCTTCCCCAGCTCCGCTGCCCTTCTCTGGACACGCTCCAGCCCCTCAGTGTCTTTCTGGCAGTGAGGGGCCCAGAGCTGAGCACAGGATTGGAGCTGTGGCCTCAGCAGTGCCCAGTGCAGGGGGACGGTCACTGCCCTGGTCCTGCTGGCCATACCACTGCTGGTACAGGGCAGGATGACGTTGGCCTTCTTGGCCACCTGGGCACAGCTGGCTCACGTTCAGCTGCTGTTGACCAGCACCCCCAGGTCTTTCTCAGACACTGTCCCCAGCCTGTAGCACTGCCTGGGTTTGCTGTGACTCAAGGACAGGACCCAGCACATGGTCTTGTTGAACCTCACATAATTGGCCCTGGCACTTTGATTCAGCCTGTGCAGATTCCTCTGCAGGGCCTTCCTGCCCTCCAGCAAATCAACACTCCCACCCAGCTTGGTGTCACCTGCAAACTGATTGAGGGGGTCTCAATTCCCTCACCCAGATCACTGGTGAACAAACCAGAAATTCAGCAGCTTGTTTCATGGAGCATTTGTTTGCAATGTCTAAAGATGCTCTTGATATCCTGGGAAGCATTTCAAGACATTAAACAGAGCTGGCTCCAGTATTAAGACCACTTGTGATGCATCCTTCTCTTTGGCTCTTATTATACCTTCTGTTTATTATATACATATATGGATGGTATTTTTTAAAAATTATACTATATGTTAATAATTATCAAGTGCTCTTATTGATGTGGGCTATTGTTTACCACCTCAAACAGAGTGGCATACAGTTAAAACACCATTGGGCTGTCAGGGGAAGATCCTCGCTGAAAAAAGATTTACTATTGAAAAGTGCATTGCACTATCTGACAGAGATCTGTGGGGACCATTAATCCACATCCATTTAACTATGAGACTCTTATTTCAATATATGAACTGTTCAGAGGAGCACGAGGACAGATGGAGAAGAAAGGTTAGAAAAGCCTGGGGTATTTATTGTAGTGCTGTAGACATAGTCTCCTACCTGGTAATATTGCTCTTGCTCTAAATGTATTTTTCAACTTAGTGGTTGTTGAACAGAAACAGACGCTCTTTTATTTAGCAGCTCATTCCACGGAGATTTTTGTTCTGAAGGTCTAGGGATGCTGTTGATATCCTGGGCAGTATGTTCTCTGCTCGACGGGAAATGGCTCTAATGTAAAAGACAGGGTACAAGCCATTCTAGAGATTGTAACAGCTGTTGTGCTGGCTCACACAGGCACAGCACTGTCACTTTAATAATCCTGAAAACTTTTTAATTGGTAAAGGCAACCAAACTCAAATGTGTTAGATCTCCCTGCATTATCATTACAGACCACTCTGGCATCAAAATGTTGATTGCAGTAAGTGAGAATGGGATCAAATACTAATGCTCTAACAGATTTTTTTTTGCCTTTGTGCAAAATAGTTTCCTTTGAATGTCATCTAGGCACATAAATATTCTGGATTTCATGCAGATTAATGAAGGTATTATTCATTTCTATATAATTCAATTTCTTCCCAGCTGCTAATGGGAGGAGGGAATTGTGTTTGTGTGCATAGACTCTGCTCAGCATATGGTCCATAGCTAGCAGCAGATCACATCACCCAGCTGTTGCATCCTCCAGGACTGCTCCAACAGATTCTTCAGCCTTTTCAGAGTCAATTTTCCACAAGCCTCACCCATAAAGGAGTGAAAAATCTGTCCATTTGCAAGGGACCAAGCAGTAGGTAGCAAGATTAAAATAAATTAAATCTTTATAACATAAGATACAAGTAGTTGCATGTTAGTACCTTCTGTTTACCCTGGTGTGAATGTGGAGAAACTCTGTTGCTTCAGTAGCATCTATTTTTACGGTACTCCTGATTAGGGATGGCAGGAAGAATTGTGTGTTTGGTGATGAATTTGGGACTTGAAAAACAGGGTCTTTAGTCCAATGTGACCAGCAGGAACAGATTATCTTATTTCTCCCTGCCTTGTCAAGTGTAATCCAATTTTGACCTCTGTGAGAGGTGAGAGCTCAAATCAGTTTTCCAGTGTCACCCTTTTTCGCAGTTCATGATAACAGCTACCATTAACCAGGATGGCTGTTTCTCTTCTGCATGCCCGTAGCAGCTGAAAAACAAAGTGAAGACATGGCACAGTTACTCCTGTGTTACTGCCTGGTCATTGCAGCATGACTAGGCAGTAACACAAGTTGCAGTCACTACAGATCAGATTCAAAGTGGTGACTTGAATTCATATTTTCTTTCCCAGTATCTTCCTTCCAAGTTATAGCATAGGATATTAGATGTCATTTACAAGTTCAGCAAAACATGTTTGCCCTTCTTATTTATAACACTTTTAATGGTCACTAGGGGTTGGGTAAATCTTCTGGCATCCCATGTTCTGCAGCTGCCTATTATGACTAACACAAGTTTAGTGTGGCTCTTGCTTGGCTTTCTTTGTGCATTACTTTGTTTAAATTGGAGAGTTATGTTACTTCTTATTGGCATATGTTTACATCTTCAGAACACCATACGCTATCTGAGACTAATCCAATTTATTCCTTGTTGACAGGAATATAGGAGGTACTGTCACTTGCTAGGCTCAGTATGAAATGTGATTTCATGCTGACTCTCCCCTGAAAATGAAAAGCCAACCAAGTGTTACAGAATGGAGATATTTTAAAGATCATGACAGCTGGGAAAGTTTTGCATTTTGCTCAGCCTTTTCCAGACTTTGATGGTTTTGTTATCTTTACAGTCTTAGTACAGGCTTGTTGGCTTATGAATCTTGTTGAATTTAACTTTCTAAGCTCGAATATTTGCAAGCTTGGAGAGTCCATATGCTTCAGTAATTTTTCTAATTGAAGGAGATTCAGCATGTTGCGACACTGAAGTAGACTTTTTGTGGCTCAAAAATTAGGTCAGGATGTAAATGGAAATGTAACTTGAAATCTTCCCCCTTATCACCAGAATATGTTTGTCTACCTGCTAGACATAGTGACACCCTTCCTAAGAAGGGGACTTTCTAGGTCCGTGCTTCCTTCTGGAGTTCAAAGCTCTGCTGTGGGACAAATCTGGATGCAAAAGCTGAAAGCTGTGCTGGGAGCTGCCTAGGCAGGAACTTACTTGAGGAGTCAGTACTGGTGAAGTTCATCTGTTGAGACACCTCCAGTGTGGGCACCTCTATCAGAGCTGGTCATTCTCTGCTCTCAGTGTGGTGAGCATAGACACACAGATTTTTCTGAGAACTTCCTAAGAAGGGGAACTGCCCTGGAGATCTGATGGGAATAAGGTCCCTCTGCCTTGCATCTGATTTGCGGAGGGGCTTTGGTGGGAGAGAGATGCTCTCCTAGTACATGCCAGGAAATTGTACTTGAGCATAGAGGGAGTACTGCTATGCAAAATAGAAAATGAAATGCCTCCAGGAGCCTTATAAATTTATTTATTCTTCGTTTCTTTGCAGTCTAAAGTGCAGAGATCACTGTGCTGGGCTTTGTTGGACTGTGTCCTATGTTTTATATGAATTTAAATTATGGTACTTGTACACCATCAGTAGACTTTCTTTGTGCTTTTCTCCGGAGCTTTGCTCTTCTGTTTGTCCAAAATGCATACACGTCAAGTTGTGCCTGAGAATATTGCCTAGAGTGATGGATTTGTACTCTCTGTGAGGAAATCAACACACAGGTAAATCACCTGGAAGGCACTTTAGGAGATGGCCTAGTCCAATCTGTTGCTGAAAGCAAGTTCCTCAGGATTATGTCCAGTCCAGAGACTACATAAGCTCTTTGGGCAACCTATGACATCTTCTGTTTACCATCTTCATGGTAAAAAAATTCTTTCTTAAGCACCGTGTCCTATATTTCACCTTGGGCCTATTGCCTCCTGTCCTCTCACTGGGCACTACTGAGAAAACACTGTCTCCATCTCCATTTCATCCTCTCACTGGATGCACACTGGTAAGTTACCCCTAAGCATCCTCTTCTGCAGGCTGAACTCTCCTTATCTGGACAAAACCTGTCCATCATGTCCTTGTCCACCAAGATCTTAATGTCCTTCTCTGCCAAGTTGCTTTCTAATCAGTACTAGTGTCTGGAGTTATTCCTCCCCAGGTACAGGACTTTTTCTTCCCTTTGCTTCTCCTTTGTTGAACTTCACAAGATTCCCACTTACCTACTTCTCCAGACTGTCAAGGTCCCTCTGAATGGCTGCACAACTATCCTGTGCATCAACCACTCCTCCCAATTTCCTATCTGCCACCTTGCTGAGATTGTGCTCTGGGCCATCATCCAGGTTGTTAATGAAGCTATTAAACAGTATTGGCCCCAGTGTCAGTCCCTGGGGTACACAGATAGTTACTGGCCTCCAGATGGTCTTCATGCTTCTGATCACAACCCTTAGAGAGCAGTAGTCCAGCCAGTTTCAATCCACTTCCCAGTCCATTTACATTGTCCATAATTGATCAGTTTGTCTACAAGGATGCTACAGGAGATAGCACTGAATGCCTTGCTGAGGTGAGAAAAACAGCATCAATTGCTCTCATCTCTTTCTCTGAACCAGCCATCTCCTTTTAAGTGTAAATACATGTGCATGATTGTGTATACTTGGTTAAGTAGGTGCCTCCTTTTAAATGTACACCTCCTAGAGATTAGATAAGAGAAATAAGTAGGAACAGATCCAATTTTTCTTAAAAATAAACGGAGAAAAGCTGAGTTCCAATTGCAAACTGAGGGGGTGGCTTTTAATTTCCAAATTTCTTTTAATTTCCTGGGTGTTGTTGGAATAGATACAGGAAAACTCAAATGTTTTCTCCTGTGGCATATTACCAAGACAGCTGAAGTTCTGTATAAGGAGGTTTAATAAAGAATTAGAACAGATTTTCACCCTCCTCTATTTTCAGTCCAAGAGCAGAAATTACAAGAAAGCTCATGATAAAAGCAGGTTGGTAAGGTTTCTGGGACAACATTGAGAATGAATAAAACCAGAAGTGTTTAGGAGAGAATTTGGAGCTTTTGAAGGTTTTTTTTTTCCATATCTGAATTCAGCCTAAATTATCTTCCTGGTTTTTTCCTAATATCTAAGTATAGGCAAGGGAGATTATTTTCCATCAGGAGTTCCATGTTAGGATAGAAAAAGATGTAATGGTTCCTTTTATTTTCTAGCATCTTACAGGATTGTAAAATCACATCTAAATTGAGAAAATAGCTCTCAAAGAGGAAACTGCTGCTACTGCCAATTTTTAATCCACCAGTGTGACAAGCCAACAAAAGCTTTGCATAAAAATTCTTTTCATATTTACATTTATTGAATTGAGTATATCCAACCACTGACATACCAGATCCTTTCCTAGCAGCCTTTATAAAAGGAAATCAATTCAATTTTACTAGAACAAGGCTGGATTTATTTGCACTCTGAAGAGTTTGGGTAACTGGAGACTAATTTTTCTTGAAACAGTTAATTTCACAATAATTTCTGATATTCCAGTTTGCACATGGTTGGAGAGAGTTAGAGTGCTTTGGACCTTAGAGAGCAATGACTTTCGACACACTACAGAATGAAAAGTGTACCCATTGGAATATAAAATCACACTTGCCCCATAATTTGTAGAAATACCAGTATGTTACTATGTGTTACGTGAAGTTATATTACCCCTACCATTCAGAGGATGTTTCTTGCTTTCAAAGTACAAATATGAATTACAGAGCTTTGAAACAATGATTGAACTAGTCTTGATAGTGGCCTTACAAAGGCACATAGACAAAAAGTCATAGTCCTTTGACCTTTATAAACATTTCACATTGTGACACAGACAGTGTGGTTTGTTGTGTTTCAGGAGACCATAGTTCACCAACTCCCCTCTGACTGTGGATACACTATAGGTACAAGGAAAATGTGGCTTTCCAGTATTTTTAGGCTAAAGCCAGTCCTGCATATTGTTGTAGAATGTTCAAAACAGTTTTGTACACCAGAAGTCTCAGAATAGCAATTCTGTGAAATGAATAATCTACTTTCGTGTATTGATTCGTGAATACTTTCGTGAATTGTTTCCTGAATTATTGTCAAAGGTCACTTAAAAATGGACCAAACCCCAATATATACCCTCAATCTAAAGTCACCTCATAACAGATTCTACTTCGATGAATTTAGAGATTTTTTTCCCTGTAACAGGGTTTGAAAATTAGGTGGGACTTTGACCAACATAATGAAATAGGGTGCATCCTATCCTGCAAAGGTTTCATAGATGAAATCAGACCATATTTTGAAGAAATGGTGAAGTAGGGATCCAGATAGTTTGATCCACCAAAAAGGGAAGATTTTATAATAAAATACTTGGAAAAAGCAGTGGAAGAGGGCTAAGCTGAACATACTGTTCTTATAAGCCACGGACTTCTCCTGGTGTGTGCTTGGAATTGATGGAGTACAGAACTGAATCAAAAAAAATCTAAATAGCTCAAGATCTGATGTGGATTTGCAAAAACATGAGGCCAGATGAAGACACACATTATAAAGACATTTACAGCATTGGGTACAGTAGGGACAGTCTCAGATAACATCATAACATCAGCGTCCAAAACTTGTCACTTCTGAAGTCCTGGAATCAAGTTTGTCTGGGAATTTTCCCAGTTTGTGCTGCCAGAGGACCTTGTCCCTGTGGTAGGCATTGTTGGAAGTCAGCAGGATTTTTTAACAATATTTTCAGTAAGGAGACATCAAATATCATTCAGCAGACATTTACAGATTGTACACAGGACACTGAGAGAATTTAATCTGCTGCAGCCAGCTGCTTGCATTGCCACTGTAATGCTGGTAGTGGGCTCCGGTTATCTCAGTTCTTTCCTGACATACCCCTGCACATGCCAATCAGCGGGAATGTGAAACATTCTCCTTCTGCCACAAGCCCCTAACCCAGGAGGTAAAGGGGAAGTGCCACTGCCTGTTGGATAGAGAAAGCCTGTGGCACAAAGCTGAGCGGCTCTGGCCTCGTCCCATGGACAGTGATGGCACCAGATCACTGCAAGACACACCAGACCACTGCAAGGCAGCTTACATTTGGTGGGAGGAGGGAAGGTGTCTCTTACTGCTCTGGTGCCATTCAGGTTGCAGAGTCATCCTGTGAAAGGGAATGAATTAATGAGCAGGTGGTCTGAAATTGTGTCCCTCAGCTACTCCCCTTCTCTAGAGACTTCAGGGGTTGGATTTGAGAAAGCATTTCTTAATTAGCTCATCAGACTCTTAGAACCTGGAAGCAATTGGATTTTAATTCACTTTTCATAATATGCTTTGTTTTTATGAACCTTGTGTGGAGCATTCACTATGTAAATAAATTATATTTTCACTTATTCCTCTTCTCTCCGCACTGGGCTCATTTAATACTCACTTGGCTTGTATCTTAGAAGAAAACAATCACAAAACGGAAAGACCAGAGCTCTTTAATTTAAACAAATCCATTATTCTGGAGCTGAAAATTTAGTTTAGTCTCAGCAAAATAACAAGCATATGCAGTCTTTGGAGTAATTTTTATTTATATATTTAAAAGCTTATTTAACTGTTACTGCCTGGCTGCCTTAGTGTCTGAAGGCTGCCTAAAAATTTAAGGTTAACTCAATAATAAAGCAGTCAGGAATCTACAGCTGAACTTAAGTGGAATTCCAGGTACATCTCCAGGGATCAGCAAAACACTGTGCAGAGCTGCCTCAGCTAATGATGATTGAGATGGTTTGGTTATTGAATGCAAGGCAGAAACAAAGGCATGGCCATTTCATTATATGATGGAGCTCTCTAGTAACAGTAGTATTTGACAGGTCCTGGTGAACAACTGTGCCCAACAGGGAACGTAGTGATGCTGAAGTGCCTCGAACAAACCATCTGTCACTGTCAGCATAACTCTCTCACAAATTAAGTTGCTGGCCCTCTGAGATTGCCTTCACATCTAAAGTTAGATTCTTCATATTCTCTACCCTGCTGTCCTGCTGGTGTTTCCAGCCCCTCTTGTGGAAATGGCACTTGCTTTCTGTGTCTACACCTCTGGCATGACAGCTCACATGGTAGCCCAACCCTGTCCATACCAGCATGCCGAGCTGAACACAGCAGTGTCCCAGCTACAAACACAAGCTGTGTCCTCTCTCCTTACTGGGAGCAGCAATGTCCTGGTGACTACGAAGGGTGTTGCATCTTCAGCTGCTCGTGACCCATGTCCAGAGGTCAAAAGGCTTGCCTGCAGCATCTAGACTCTTGGGGGGCCTCGAGGGCCTGCCTCGTGGGACAGGTATCCAATACTCTGTTTGTTTTGACTCTGCACGCAGCCTTTGTATCTCATTCCTGCTGATGTTATTTCAGTTTTATGAGATGAGCCCATCCAGCCCTTTACTGACAGGAAGAGGGATTTAGAGCCTTTAGACTGCCTTACCCTGCTCTGCAGGGGATGCCTAGACAAATGCTGCTAAATTCTCTCCAGGAGTAGGTTCAGCTAATGCAGGTCTTGTAAGGACATCCACCCTCCATGTGCAAACCACACAGGAGATTCTGCTCATTCGCCTTTAGGTAGACTTTAGCCTTTTACACTCTGCAAGGTCCTTTGCTCTCCCTTTTGGAACTAGAGTTTCAACTATTGACTCCAACATTTCAAGAAGTATTTTAGAGCCTCAGCTACTGTAGAAAGCTATGCTATCCTGAGAGTTTGGTCAGTATTGTGCCAGACTATTAAATATCCACTATGTGAGAGACAGTCTCATGTTCAGAGTACTCACTTGGCTAATCCAACTAATTGACTATTTTGTACACAAAGTGGAAGACTTGCAAGAGTAGAAAGAGAAAATACCCTCGCAGATTTTCTCAAGGTCCCCAGGGAAAGTGGTAGGCAATAAGTCAGCCCCAGCTTGGAACACAGCACTAGGGATGAGGTCTGATTTGAGGCTAATGCCCCGGGGCCCTCCATCTCCTCATTGCTCTACAGGGTCTGTGCTTCTACGTTCATTAAAAATTACCCAAACCAAAACAGACAAACATGTTCCAGCTTGAACAAAATACATAATTCAAATAAAATAGATTTGTACATTTTTTCTTTTTAAATGGCATCTGAGGCTTTAGAGGAATTCCCCCTTCCCAGTTCATTTCCTAAATCAAACCATCAGTTGCTTCAGATTTGCTAGTTAATTTTTTCCACTGTTACTGCTGTGTGACAACCCAGGGAAAGCTGGTAATAGTCTGTGAGCTTGTCCTTTTGATGTATAGGAGAAATGTTAAGATTTCTTTTTTGGGGTAGGTGAGCTAGAGGAATGGAGGGACAAAACAGGGTATTTCCTCCTTGCCTTCAGATGGTTATGTGTCCAGTTTTCCCCTGGGCTCTCAGATGTTGCCTCTCAAATATTCTGACCCGTGGATGGACTTCAAATGTTCTTCTTTCTTCAGTGACCATGTGATGCATGGGGAGTGACAGAAGAAAAGTCATACAGTAAATGTTCTCTTTATTTTAATATGCTCCAACACAAGAAGAAAAAGCCCAGGATTTAAAGGCTCACTTAATTATGGACACTTATATCATCATTATGTCCCTTAAAGAATTCTGTACCAGAAGGGCTGTTAAGAAGAAATTAAGATTGAAAGATTAAGCACTGGGAAATTAGGAAACTTTAGAATAAAAGTCATTTGAACAATCCGCACCCATCTTCTCTGTTTGTACATTACGATGCGGTATTTACTTACTTTAAATAATGAGAAGCTAAACAAAATAGAATTTTATATTCTACTATTTCAACTCACACTTTATTTTGCGTATTCTCACAAAATCATGAAGAGCAGAAATTCCCTCCTGTGGTGCAGTGTCTGGCAGAGTTTACCAGTGAGTGAAGCCATTTGCCTTAGAGGTTGGAGGTAGGAATCTGCTGTTGACCTTCCTGCAGCAGAAGCCTGGCCCTGGAAGAAGAGGAGCCCCAGTTGCCACCCCAGGTTTTACACCAGGACCCCTGTGAGAAGAGCTGGGTGCCTGAGCTGTAATCCAGCTGTGGTAGAAAAGGTGTAGTTCATTACCTGCTTTTGAGTGACTGCCGTGGCAGACTGGCCTGTGGTGGGTGCTGGGGTCCTGCTCTGGCAACATCACTTACAGCAAATCTGGAGCTTTGGGGAATGTAGCTGTTAAATTCTGCCAGAGTGGATGGTGTTTTTCCGAGGTCCCTGACTCCATCAGCTGTGGGAGTTATTTTTTCAGTCACAGCACAGGTTAACCTTTCCAAACCTCAGTGGTATGCTGCAGCATTGGAGGCTGCTAAAGCTGCAATGTGAAACATTTTAATATGCAAGTGGAGGCCAGTTCCTTATCCTTTTTTTGAACATCACGTTTTGTCTGGAAGTTTTCAAAATCAATGAATGATAGAAAGATTCAAGGGGGAAAAAAAGTTGGATAAAATCATCAGCAACTGAAAATACGACCTTGAAACAGCAAATCTCAGGGTATTTTTAACTGCATCTATTGCTATCAGTGCTGCCTGTCAAAACAGGAACCTGTTTCATACCCTCTGTGTTTCTGACAAGTTCTGTGTGAGGTGTTCTTGGACCAGTTTTGCAGTCAGAGGGAAATGCAGCTGCCTCTTAGATGGTTACAGCATGGGGGAACAACAGATCAGGGAAGGAAGATGGATACATTCATCAGATCTGTCTTTAGAGTAAATTTTAAGTAGACAGAAGGTAAATATTTAATTGGAATGTAGTCAGGATTCCAGCCCCTGTGTAAAACAAATACAATCAACTTTAAATGGTGAAAGAGACTTGTATTTCTGTTTGCATATTTTGTTCAAAATTATTAAAACATATTAGAGAAAATAATTCAAACTTGTAAAAATCTTTATAGTGAGAAAGGGAAATCTCATAGCAGCTGTAGTTGAGACAATACTTTTGACTTACCACTTTTTTGAGATAATTAAACTAAATAATCAGACTGTATATGTGTCTCCAGGCAAATACTTAATCATCTGCTTTGGTTATTGCTGCTGTAAGGGTAGTTCTTTATGGTAATTTGCCAGTGATGAGTGGAAAGCAATACTTCTAAAGTTCATCTTCCTTCAGTGCTCTGCTGAGCGTCCTGAACTGCATATAGCACACTAAGGTATATTAATTGCTTGAAGGGATTTATGGTCGCTGTTCTCATTGGAGCTTGTGGAGATCATGTGCATTCATAAATCTTGCAAGCTTCCAGATGCCAGCATGCTTGCCAACTAGCAGACCTGGAAAGAAAATATTGCGAGACATTTTTTTTTCCCTAATTTGCTTCAGGATTGAAGAAACTTGTCTGGGCTGAAAATGCTTTGGTGAGTAAAACCAAATTATCAAATATGGATGGCAGGTGGTTTCTGTGTATAGTTGAAATTCCAATATTTCAAGCCCTCTCCAAAGAAAAGCTAAAATCCCAACCTGACATCTCATCCCAAATGTATTCTTTGTGAGACAGACATAGGAAGAGCAGTGGGGACAGTCAGATCTCCATGGCAGCCAAGCCAGCAACTGCCAGGGGATTGCAGCAGATCCTTGCCATGAGTTTACCCACATGTAAACTCATCAGACCTTTCCTACACTGCCAAAGACACTCACAGGAGGCAAGGATTGAGTGACAGTCTCAGGAGTGATTTGAGTGATGGCCCTTGCAAGCCAAAGAGGCTTAAAACAGGGCTGAAGACAGCCTCAGGCGCAAGCAGAGCACTGCTGCCCTGCGGCCTTGACCCTGAGCCCCTGGGCTGAAAGGAGATCCAACAGTAACACACAGGTTGTGCAGTTGATTTTGCAAGTTCATAGACATAATGGTGGAAAGGGACCCTGGGAAGTTTCCACTCCAAGCCTTCCACTCAAAGTGGTGCTATCAACAACACTAGATCGAATTGCCTGTGGCTTTGTCTGTCAAAATCTGCTACAACTCCAAAGATGGGGATTCCCAATCTCCCCTTATCTAGGTCCAGTTTTGCATTACTCTCAAGGTCGACGAATTTTTCCTAAAGTTCAGCCTGACCTTGCTAAGATACAATCGGTACCCTTATCTCATTTAGACATCTGCCACTACCAAAAATTGTTTGCTCTTTGCAACTTCATTCTCAAAGGGGGCTATTAGACCCTTCTTAGCCAGACAAAGCAAGCCCAAAGTCCTCAACTCGCTCTGTAGCTCATAAGTTTTGGCTCCTTGATCATCTTAGTAGCAGTTTTGCAATATCCTTCTTTAATTGGGGCCCAAAATTGGTAAAAAAGTGGAACAAGTCTAATTCAGTGGTTTTACTGCAGAGGATTTATTGATGCCCTGGATTGCTGTATGAGTTCTCAGGCATCACAAACACCCTGAAATTTTTAGGTGTGATGTAGAAGCATTCTGTGCATGTGCATATTGATTGTGCATCAGGCAGATACTGTTTCAGGCCTTGTAGATTAGGGTGGTGCTGAAGCACAGTCTCAGCAGATGCTTCTAGAACATCCTGGAGAATGGGAATGGAGCCTGATGGAACAAAATGCATTGGTTGTAGATTATAACTGATAGACATGACCTGGCTGCATTACTGTGAACCCTACTGATGAGCAAAATTTTAAGATTGCCTTTTCTTCAGAAAGATAGGCGGACCAACAAATTTCTTTCATTCAGGCACTAAATATTTTTATAACAGTCCTTTTAAAAGGCTGTAAGCCTGATTATCTTCTTAAATGTACAGTTTCTTTATGCTGTATGTTATAAAAAAAAATAAATTGTGATCCAGAGTTGTCTTTGGAAAGAATATAATTCTGCTGTAATTTCAAAGAGGACTGAAAATAATTGTTTTAAATATATGTATTAATTAGCATTTCTATATCAGTCATCCTTAAACATCGAAACCTTTGGAGCCCTGAAATGATTTGCTGGAACTTGGACAGACATGGTAAGAAGAAGAAGGTTTTTTCATCATTTGGTCCCAAGGCCAAGTTCTTCAGTGCTGCTGAAAATGCAGTTTTCTTGGCATATAAAGACATTTTCTTATAACAAAATTAGGATTTTTTGGCATACTCTAGCTGGCAGCTCTGAGAAACTTTACAACATCTGAGGAAAAAAACTGAAATGGGAAAGGAAGACCGCGGTGTCTGACACCATGTCTGGCCTTTGCTTATGGGTTTTATTTTGGAGGATGCTGACTTCTCCCCCAGCTCTGTTGCACACTCCATGTGGTATTCATACCAAGCCTTGTGGTTAAGGCCAGATGTGCCCAGGGGCAGCTCCGTACTTTTCCAGCATCCCACCAGCATATATCCACCTCTCCACCTGTCGAGACACTACTGTGGGATACAAAAACCCAGTCCTGCACTACACCATGTGACTCATGGGGCCTGGGCAGTTTTGTCGTGTCTGTGGCATAGGATTGTTTCCCCATGATGCAAACTGTGCCAGTGTGTGTATATGTGCACTGCAGATAACTTCTGGGTGGAACCCACTTCAAGTAAAGCTGGAAGTCTGAGAGTTGGCTGGATCTGAAGTTCATTACGTGAGCTCCCTTTCATAGCCATGGGACAGAAATGGGCACCTTTGGAGGGTGAATCCCTCTGCCTGTTTTGCCTGTTGCTCCTGACTGACTCTCGAGGAGCTCACTAGCTCTTTAAAGCTGACAGCTGAACGACATGGCTCAAGTTACAGAATTACAGGATCATCAACGTTGGAAAAGACCTTCAAGATCCTTTAGTCCAACCATTAACACAGCACCGCTATGATCATGCCTAAGCCACATCCAGACACCCCTTGGACACTTCCAGAGATCACCCTCCCTCCACCCCACCATCTCCCTGAGGAACTTATTCCAATGCCTAATAACCCTTACAGTGAATTTTTTTCTAATGTCTAATTGAAACCTGAACCGGTTCGGTCTTTTTTTTCTAATCTTTTAATATCTAATCTGAAGTTATGTCCACTAGACCTCGCTTCTGGGGTTTGGATTGAAATAGTGTTCTCTTAAAATTCTGCCCAGGTGAAAATTCATGGCTGTTTCTTTGTACAACTTTTCACAAAGTGGTTTGGCTTATTCCTTTATTCTTCCCACATCCAGGCACAGGCTTAGTTTTGACAGGCTTGAGACTGGAGCCAGACAATTGTGGGTAACATTCAATAGAGATCCTTGTTGAGGTCACAATCATAAAACTGTATCACTAGGAAATAAAAACAGAGGAAATAGACGTTAAAATTAATGTCTGTGAATATGTGCCAAGAATTAATTTATTAGGCAAGTAATGCTGGTTCAGTTTTACTGATAATTTGTTTACATCATGCAGCATTCCTTCACTTACAGTTGTGATATATCACTCATTTCTTTAGGACTATTTCATCAAGTAGAAGACCCATATTAAGTCCTAATGGGACCTCTGGGGCACAAAACACTCTCTAAACACTTTGAATTCATAAATCATGAACTAATCAGACTCTTCATTGAATCTTGCCTGTAAACCATACGTAATTTTTGAGTTCAGTTTCCTTATCATACCAGCCTTTTCCAGTAATTCTTTTCTAATTGCACAGCAATGCAAGCAACAAATCAAGCACCATAACTGTATTTCTAAAATACACTGAAAAAAAAAATCCTTAGAATGGTAAAACTATAAGCATACATCATGACATCTCTTATAATACCTGTGAATATTTGTAATAGGAAAAGTCATACAGCTAGAGAATATTAATAAGAGAAGAAAAAAATCCTCATTATCATTCACACATATGGAAAATCAATTTTTCTTTCGACCGATGATGTCACCTTCCTAGAACAAAGTGCTGAGGAGGGCCAAGGAATAATGGAATAAGTCATCTTGTAGTCTTTCTAATTTTTCAGTAGTCTGGTTTGTAAGATTTGTAATTGTTTTTACCGTAGGTGTACCCGAAACAGACACAAAAGCTCATTTTAGGGAAGAAAACCATCAAAAATTCTCAGAATTTCACAGACTTCAGGCAAATGTGCCTATGTCAGTTTTCTGTGCAGCAATACTCCCAGGTGAGTGTGTTTCTCTGAATAGCCCGCCATGAGTCAAGGAGCAGGACAGGATTTAGAAGTGTAACACATTGTTCAGTGAGGATATAGCACAATAAAAAAGGTGTGGGGCCTGGAGAAGGTAACATGATTATTAAAAAACAAATAGCCAGCCCATCCTGCATATGGTCTGTACTCCTAAACCTACCAGCAAAAACATAAGAAAGTCATGCAACAAAAACTGTATATTGCCCAACAGAATCAGAAATGAAGCTAGAAAAGGGAAAAGACAGGAAGAGATTACCCAAAAAGGCAACGGAGCACCCATACAATGTGGCAGTTCAAATGTAAACAGAAAAAGAAGAGAACTACAGAAGAAATAAGTATGCTTGGAAAAGGGGGATAAGAAAAAGCTGAAAAGCAGGAATACAGTCAGGAAATTAGTAGGAGCACTTGATGGCCAGCATGTCAAAAGGACATTTACAGATTCTGAAGCTAGAGCAGCAAAGATCAGTGAGTTTTTTACATCAGTCTTAACACAGAAGAGCACGATAAGATTCTTTGCAAATGGATGAGCAGAACTAGATCAGGTTGAGATGAGGAGAGGATGTAGCAGGCTAAACAAGAAAACTGCATCCTGTCAAGTAGTGAGATTGAGATGACATTGATTTGGGAGTGCTGAACAGCTCCTATGCACAATTAGGGGACTGTGGGCCAAGATGTGTGAATTGTCATTACAAACAGCTGCTGTGCTAGAGACCTTGTGGATTTTCAGTGGAACTTCTATCCACAAAAGGGCTCCAAAAGAGGCCAAATCAGCCAGAAACTCTGACTTCCAGCCCTGGTAAGGTGGCAAACTCTAATGCAGGACAGGATTTTTGAACATATGGGTTAGCATTATCTTTTGGGGAAACTCAACAGAGCCTCTGTGAAGAGAGGAACATCCAACGGTACTCTGGGAGGGTGCTAAAGGGACCATGTGGATAAAGGGTGTGTTCCTATTTGGATATAGCAAGTGTGGATTTGCAAAAAGTTTATCATAAAGTTCCACACTGAAGGTTGTGAAAGAAGTTATGTTGCTATGGGACTGGAAATAGGTCCTTTTTGGACTGAGAGCTGGTTGAAGGATTGGAAACAAACCATAATTCTTAATGGTAACTTTCCAAATTCTAAATATCAAGATTTTTCAAACCAGAAAGTATTTCTTTACAAGGTAGGAAAAATTTCTTCATGGAAAGGGTTGTCAAGCCCTGGAAGAGGCTGCCCAGGGAAGTGGTGGAGTCACCATCCCTAGAGGTGTTTAAAAGACATGTAGATGTGGCACCTGGGGACATGGTTTAGTGGCAGTGCTGGCAGGATGCAATGATCTTAAATGTCTTATCCAGCTTAAATGACTTTATAATTCTAAGTGAGTAGTCATTTTTTTACTACTTAGCTGTCCCAGGAGGTTGCAGAGCTGCTTAACCAGAGCAGATTCAAATAGGAATGAAGCAGATTTATAGATAACGGGTTAAAAACAAGTACTAAAAGGGAAAGACAGGTATTTACCCTTTGACACCCCTCATCTAAATTAGGAATTGAGAGCAGTTGATGGGGAAGTGGGATGGAAAAGGACCATAGATAGTTGCCAGGTGTCAATGCTCCTGAAATAGCTTCTCCTATGGCTGTGATCTTTTTCCCTAGAAAAAGTCACAATTCTGAAAAAGCAAGATAGTTAGTTAAAAAATCTCTGTGTTTCTAATCTCACCCAAGAACTGAGGGCTATGAGGAGGGGAGTTTATTTTTTAATGAAAGGAGGCATGCCAATCTCATATAAATGAACACAAGCAAAAATGGGCTAAATCTGTGGTAAATCTAACTGCTCCTCAGGTACAAGTCTGACACCTGAAGCCCTGAATGAAAATGGCAATGTAGACCACATGCTGGCATCATAAAACATCGGCTGGGATTACAGGTGGCGTACAGCCAATAGAATAAAATAACCTTCAGTCTTTGGTGTTGAATAAAACTTTTCTGTACCAGGACTTTGTCCTGACAAGAAAATGAAGTCCAGCTGAAGAGGACATTTGGCTTTATTCCACCATGTCCCCTCCTTCCTTGGCTTCATCTCTGAGTTGTCCTGTGAAGCTTGTGCTCTGCTCCAGCCTGGTACTCCTCTATCCCAGGCACCTCTGGGGCAGATTGCTGCCAGGAAGCTTGTGGGAGTACCTGTGGAGACCAGGCTTGTGAGTGGAAAATATATTGTCCAAGTGTAACCCAGAGAAATTTCTTTCACTACCTGGAACTCTGCTGCTAACCACGAGCCAGCAGCTCCTGCCTTACCAACCTGTTTGACTCCCTCTCCCTTCTTCCATCCTATCCACCTCAATGGGTACTCTTCAAGGCATCATTTGTCTTCATCTGTACAAATCCCAAAGCTGACCTGGCGCTCACCTCCTACAAATTCACCTGCTGAGTGTTTCAGATTTCATGGTTGGTACTTGCTTCTGACATTAGGTACATTTGAAAATCTTGCCTTAAAACACATTTTGAAGTTAAAGCTGTTTTTCCCATTTGTTGCTCCCAAAGGACTTCTCCTATTCCAGGTGTTCTCTGATTTCTACTGGAAGAGGGATTAACACCTGGACTAATGGCTGGGTGATGCCCCTTGATGTAACAGTGTTGAGAACCAGATGTTATTTGCACTTTCACTGCTGTATGTGTAGCATTAATATATGAAAGTTGCTCATAGAGACACTTCCCAGTCTTCTCAACTCAGCACGGACTGTGTCATTCAGCTCTGCTGAAAACCTCTAACTAGAGTGATTTTGCAGGCACTAGTGACTTGATCTAAGTTCTTCCACTGTGTCTCTGTGTGTTTCTGAGTGTGAATTTTTGCACATATGTATTTGCTGGGCAATGTAGGGTCAGATGGACTTACAGCAGATAAACATGTGCCTTTGAATATGCTATATTTATATGTTGTAATTATTTTTATTTTAATGTCTTGATCTGAGGATTATCAAATTGATATCAGAAAACAATGCATTGCAAATATTATCTTTATGGCTCTTTGTCTAGGATGCCCTAATGAGGGAGAAGAGAAAGAAAATGGCATGAAGGCATTCTGTCAAAATTAGGTGCTTTGTTGCTATAAACCTCCATTTACTGTTGGGAGACTGGATAAAAATTCTTAGAAAACCAGTAGGAACTTAGAAAATGTTGGAATAATTTAGGAGACGCTCATCCAGAAGACTCCTAAAATCTTGACAGAATAGAAAACTGTTTGACAGCTCCTATTTTGGAAGTTGAGAGAGCTGGAGGTGGTTTGCTGGATTAGAATGTGCAGCAGCAGCAACATTAATGCAGAGCCTGGCTTATCTTCACAGCAACAGAGGCCATTTTTAAGATCACACTATCAGCACTGGCATAAAGACAACTTACAAGAGCTTCAAATATTCTGTGAAAAAACCCCCACCATTAACTCATATTCAAAAGGAGTTTCTCTACTGCTGATATAAAGGATGGAGTCTGTCTTTGGGATGGAAATTGTGATGAAGAACCTTCTGGGACCATTCATCTTCATGAGGGTTTTATGAGAGCCTACTGATTCTTACAGATGCTCCAGAAATGCCAGCTGAAGAAGATCTCTACACCCTGTTTGGCTCTGTATCATTTCAGAGCAGCTCACAGAACTGCAACTCAGGCCACCATGACAAGTCCCTGATGGTTCAGATTCTCTTCTTAGATGTCTGGAGGCAGACTCTGAGTTTCTGAGATACTTGTGACAAATATGTAGAGCTGCTCTTGCCAGGCACTGAACATTGTGGAGGGAGTCAGAAATGAGTGGTTGTGGAGTAATCACAGAACTGGTTCCTTTGACAAAAATTATTCAATCGTTTAAACACACAATCAGACCCCTTTCTGCACTGAGTGTACTCCACTTTGGGCACCCATCCCCCTCCACCCGAAAGATCTTACAAGAAGGATCTTATAAGTGCCCCTAAAATAATTGTGTTTTTACTGGTCCAACATAAATAGGGGGAGATTTTGTAAGAGATGGGGGGAAGGACCTGGCAAATCAGGACAGTGAGATGAAA
Source organism: Lanius collurio (assembly GCA_020086605.1). Taxonomy (NCBI): domain Eukaryota; kingdom Metazoa; phylum Chordata; class Aves; order Passeriformes; family Laniidae; genus Lanius; species Lanius collurio. The sequence continues at coordinate 15,218,875 of JACBWW010000006.1, forward strand.
GGGATGTGAATTCTAGGTCCTCCTAAGCTTATGAGAGAGTGAGTTGAGAGCTCTTTTCAAGAGAGGTCAGATTGCTGGGCAGCAATCACCTTAGTGGGCCATCCTCCACAGCCAGGGACACATGAGAAATTAGCTTGTCAATAGGGCATTGAGCAGAGGGGCAGGTCCCAGGGACATAGGCCAGGTTTTTCTGATCATTCTTTACAGCCTTGCTTGAGGAGAAGGTACTAAAATGGTATCCTGAATCACATCCTTTATTGTCCTGCATGTCCAGGATGAGAAAGATGAGTATTCTGAATAGCTTTCACCTGGTCTTTTTCAGCAGTAGTAGCAATTCTCATGGTACATTCTTCGTCATCAAAGTGGTAATTAACCCTAGCTAGGAGAACCACCTCTGACTGCAGCATGTCCAGGTACATGCCAAGCCACAGGAGGATCAGCATCCACCAGCTTCCCTTACATCTTCCAGTGGTAGAAGTGCTGCCCAAGTGGACCTTTCCCAGCCCTTCTTCCTCTCCTCTGCCAAGGAGGGGACTGCCACATCTCCTCCCAGCATCGTGTCAACCCCCGCTCAAACTGCAACACACCTCACTTGAACTCCTTTCAATCTGCTGCCCTAGAGGTTTAATAAAGGTAAAAACAGTTATGTGCCCCAGGCCATCCCTGTAAGTCAGAAAAGAGTGCTCTGATCTTGTAAATCACACTGCAAATTGCCTACATATCTCTCAGATTCTGTTAGTTTATTTGTTTCAGTTTTCCTCTGCAGCTCTCAGCTGGTGCTGGACACGGGAGACCAGATCAGACCAGCCCAACCATGGATTTCAGTCAGCATGGCAAATCTGGAATAATTTAGCTTTTTTCCTTTTTTTTTCTTTTTCCAAGTAGACCAGCAGCAAATTTTCTTTTGAGCCAGCACCTCACAGTCCCCTGTGACTATCACAGATACAAAAATCATGTGGGGTTGCTTGGTAACTCTCAAATGTAAGTACTGTACATGTCCCAAGGACTGCACTGTACTTAATCAAAAGTTACAAATACTATATAAACACACCAAATTCAGGGGAATCTGCTAATAATTCAACAGAGCAGGGTAATAATGCTGCTCATTAATTTAAAACTCTCTACATATTAAATAGAAACTGCTGACAACATAGCACTTACCATGCAATCTGTAAAAATGGGGAAAAAATTATTCTCTGGCCATTGATAAATCAAAGACATAAAACCTATGGAGTAAACCCAAGAAACAATGAAGGAAGTCTGTCAGAATCAAAGAAAACAGCATCCAAATTAATCCAGGCAAGACCCATACTCAGGCTATAGCCACAGATCAAAACATTCCTCTGTACATAAACATCCTGCCATGGGGGCTGATCAACATCTCACATTAGTAATACTATATTCCCCAAGAAGGGCTTTCAAGGCACACATCAGCACAAAAGATGTGAAGTTCAAAGCCAACAATAAGAAAACAATTAGAAACAGAAATCTCCTACTCAAGGACTCCACCAAGAATGGCAAGCTTTTTTATTAGCACAATAATCCCTGCAGTGGCAAAGAAGAGCACTCAGAGAAGTCAGAGAAGAGACAAAATAGTCTGCAAAAATTAGAATAACAATATGCTAGTGTACAATATTTTATACGTTCACAGCGGGAAACAAACTTCTACTTCAGGCTCTCCTTTTCTCTACCCATGTTTCCTTTGTTTCCTAGATTTCTGCTGCAGCAGAAATATTCCAGAAATAAAAGAAAATATTCCATGGTAACTGCAATGGTGTTAATCACAAATTGCTAAAATAAACATGGTCTTTAAAATAAAACAATGCCACGGCTGTGCTGCTGGGTCATGTTCATCCCTCTTTCTGTTTTCTGACAACTGCTCCAAATAAAGGGCTTTACCTGCTGCACCCAAGATTTTCAGCTGTTACTGTTGTTGCTCCAGTTACTTCGGGCAACCTTGAAATTAGCTTGTCTTTTCCAATATTTACTCTTCCTGTGATTTTTTTTTTTTGTTTCCTTGGCAAATGTAATCTCTGTGAATTGACACTGAAGAACTACCGAAGAGAAATGTTTGCTCAGAGGTTTCCTGTGCAGTAATACTGTCCAGGGAGAACTGTGAGGCCACTGAGGACAGTGTCACCACAGGTGAGACTTCCCTCCCAGGAGGTACCCAGAGACTAGTTGCAGTGGGACAGGTTTACCCTGTTTAAGAAGAAGCCTTGAGAGCCCATCTCATGCTTTTGTTGAAATGCAGCATGCACAGCACTTCGTTTAGTTAGGGAAGGCAATTAAATGGGAAGGTTTATTTGGGGATGATCAATCATCTCCAAAATTAGATGTGTTCCCTATCAGCACTTAGATGTGCTGGGTCATATAAATGTTGGAGAACTTTGGCTAAGATACAAGAGCAGATTTCTGCTGTTCAAAACTATTTATTCAGAAATACTGAACAAGAGGAAACCGAGTAGTGGAGGAGGTCTCTATATCAGAGGAGTGAGTCCCCACGGTGATTTTCCTGGGTGACCGCTGTCCCATCACTGATAGCCGGTGTACCTGTCACTCCTCTCCCATGCTCAACAGCCTGAGAGGGAAGGAAAGAATGGGTGAATGCCCTTCATTTCACACCATAAACCTTTTCTTAATTTATTTGAGAAAACATAAATCTTCCTGAAGTGGGATGTCAGCGAGCTTGTTTGAGGAGAGGGTTATAGAGAGATTGCCTTGGGCTAAAATCAACTTTCCCCTCCTTATTTGCTCCAATCTTTGGTAGCCCCTAGGAACATAAACCAAGTAACTTTGTGCCTTATTAAAAACAAGTTATACAGAACAAAAAGAACAAGTTTAAAAAGTGATAGGAGTGGTGATGTGTTCCAGACCTGGTCCTGAGCGGCAGGTGGTTAATGGAAACCTTCCGAGGAGCCATGCTCGGAAAGGTGCCCCAGGGATGGTCTCTGCAGTCGTATCTGTTAGCAATAATTTCTCCAGCAATTCTCTGAGGTTGTGAAATAAATATAGGCTCCAATAAAATAGATGGTGCTTGTATTTAATTATTACTGTGCTCAGAAAGAGCTTGCACAGTGTCAAGAGGGCCATAAGGTGAACAAAGAAAGTGAAATGTAACCTGAAGAATGTTGCGCAGCTATGAATTTTGATCGATTAAATGGATGAGGAGATGAAAAAATCAATGCAGGTCTTCCACTCTGGGATATGACTGTGAATACTTTACTCTTAAATCCTCTGAAGACACATGCCAAACAAATTCCCATGTGGGCATTTTCATTTTTCACTGACTGCCCTCAAAACCAAGCCCATTCAACGAACTCCATCACAATGCAAGATTTTTCCAGGCACTCTAGTTCCAAAAAAATCAGCCTGCTGTAATTTCCAAGTACAAAGCACAGATATCAGCTCTGGTTGCAGGTTCAGAGTTTGCTCCCATGGTGGTGATGGTTGAGATGGTGCCCTCTGCATAGAAATTGGGTGCTTCACCCAGTCTTCTGTGAAAGGAACAGTGAATTTGGGCAGTTGTGACTTGTGTTTAGATAATAGTGCCAACAAATATGGTCCCCCCTATGACACAAATGTTTAGACCAACTCTGGTCTGTTAAAGGTTATTTCTACTAAGAGGACAAAATTATCCCACCAAGAGGTTTTACTGTTGAATCATTCTGTTTGCTTATTGAAACTAATGAAGCTCTGTTTCTTGAACAGAGGGAAATCAAATAGCAATTAGCCATTAGTTTCATTTGCTCTTAGTTTCAAGTGTCTGTCAGTTATGTCTCAGCGCCTCATCTCTAGAGGTCTCCCTTTCAGCTTGTTCTGGGCTCTATAACATTCCAACTTTTTTCACACTGACATAAACCTTCAGGGAAAACGGTCAGTGACACTTCTTCATTAGTATGTCATTTTGGTTTAGAGAGTTGTGCCACAGAAACCACTGTTATTTCAGCTATTTGAGTTCACAGGGAATGTAGGTGTTCCTTGACTGTTTCATGTGTGGACATAAGCACTTTGTAGCCCATCCATAACACTAATTCACTAGAAATGGCTGAATAACTATAATGAATTAGCCATGAACTTTGTCATCAGCCAAGATGGCTGTGAAGGACATTAACCCAAAAGAAGGATGGTAGCAATCCCAGATGTCAAAAACTGCATCACAAATGACAGCATTGTTTGAGAAGGTAAAACCATTGAAATATTTGGAGTCTCCTCAAGATGAGCCCCACTACCCACAGGCTTCTGAACCATAGGTTTCAAGTGGGATGAAGAGTTGAGTGGTACAGATGGTACTATTTTTTTCATACCGTTGCATAAACCGAATTTTTAAAAATGGGGTAATGCTGATTTTGTTGGTTTCTACCTTAGAACTTTGTCCAAATACAGCCATTTTTAAAGTTATTTTCATTATTCTGTAATCATTTTGCCACTGACATTTGCTTGTCTTCCAACCTGTGTTGGGATTATGGTAGACAATAAAATTAAAAAGTCAGCCTTCTTTTTCACAGTACCCTGTCTTTTTTATTAAAGAGAAATTAAACTCTGTAAGGAAATACATATTCTTCTAAGAACCATCTTTAGATACTGTGTCTTGTTCAATGTTTTCGGTTGGAATAACAATTCATTTAGAAAAGGCTCAATGTATTTGGGTGTTGTGGGTTTTTAACTGAACACCTTGAATAAACTGCTATGAATCACAGCGTCACTGCCACTGTAAGGGGAAGCAGCAGCTCTTGCAGCGAGGAAAGGATCAGTGTGAGACATACTACCTGGGCCTGGTGACATGCTCTGTGGCTTCCGAGGAGCCACTGCAGACTGCCTGGGGCTCTAGCACTGTATTTTGTCTGTAGCAGATGAAATTGAAAATTCCCTTTTGCGAGGAAGCCCTTAAAACTCAGGTCTAGTTTGTCCATTTGATGCTAAGCTGCTCTGAAGGGTAGTGCTTCATTGCTATGTGGAGCAGAGAAGGTCAGTGTGAAGGTCATGCCTGGTTTGCAAGGCTGTGTGGTGGGTTCACTGACACCCACCAGTGACAGAGGCTCACAGTTGTGTCACTGAAGCATCAGCATGACATGTAACAAGGGCACAGCCATCGCTATGGGAGCGCTGACTGCTGGGCCAGCCATGTTCACATACAGATGGAAATTTAAAAGCAGATCATACCCAAGGTAAGGTTCATCCCTGCAACAGAAGAGCAGCAGAAAATGCCTTGATTTTTCAATAAACAAAGATGAAGCTGTTGACCAGGAAAGCTTGTAGTGTGCAGGCCTTTTCCAAACCTTCAGAGCTTGCATCTTTCCAACATTCCCACTGAGCTTCTCACAAATGCAGGCATCTGTGCCCATGTATATGCCTGTGCAGCAGGCAGGAAAACATGCTAAGGACTATGCTTGGAGCAGTGCCATAAATATTCATGAAGAAATGCTAAATTAGAGGATAGTAGAGGCCTGGTAAACGGAGACAGGAGAATATCACTTGGGAGAAGATGTACAATGGAAAACACAGTCGTTCACATGAAGACAGAATGGAGACAAAAGCATGAAGATGAGAGGGAGTTGGAAGACATGAGAATGTGAGTCTGCCATGGGAAATAATAGGGAGCTGGGGAAGGGCATGTGTGGCTATATGTCTCCTAGGAAATGAAATGGGACAGGGAACATCTCTGAGCACAGCAATTTGCCTCTCTGTATTAGCTCTAGCTATTTATCTAGAGTAGTTTTCAAATGGCCACAGTTTTGGAAGCTAAGAGATCTACCTTTAGGTCACTCTGGGTCAGCTGGCCTTGCCTTCATTGTCCAGTACAGAGACAACCCTTTTGTGTATGTATTTTAGATCATGCACCATCTCAAGAGGTCCTGAGTGTGACTGAAGAGCCTGCAGAGTCACAAGGGGTTATCCTGCTTCATTAGACAGGCAATGTGGAGTCTAATCACATTGCTCACATGCTGTGGGTTGGGTTATCTTTGTAACATGAAGGCAGGTCTCAGAAAGCAGGGAACAAAGTCCCAGTCAGAGCACACATAGCAATTCTGTTCCTTGGTGCCTTTGCAGAGTGTTGCTTGGGGTGTGTGCACAATAAAAGTTTCATCAAAATTATGCCCCAGTGGCTCAGAATTTGTCCAAAGAAGTTCTGCTCCAAAGGACTTAGATTTTTCTGTTCAGATTAGGTTGAAGAAATCAAGTTGGAAAACAGTGAGGCTAAGGCTGCAGGAGGATGAATGAGATCATTGAAGTCAACAATAAGGTTTGTTCAGAGAGATGAGAGGAGCTGCAAAAGAGCCCAGAGCCATCAAAGTATACACAGAGGAAACATAAATATGCTGAAGGCTCTTCAAGGTGAGAACAAGAATGTGAAGCTCACTGGAAATCTCAGAGGTGGGCAGCCTCAACCACGCCATGTTGGCAAACGTAGCAGTTTAGGGTATCAGGAAAGAACTGGAAGAGCCACTGGAGGACACGTCTGTAAGAGTGTAAAGATACAGGGAAGAGAGAGGGAAGAGTGTTCTCTGCATGTGCTGTGAGGTCATCAGAGGGAATTTGAGGAAGAATGGGAAGATGCAAGAGAACATTTGTTTGATGATATTGAAGAGGGAAGGCTTTCTCTGTAACACTTATCTGAAATAGCAGTGAGCTCCTGCAGAAAGTATTCCTTCCTTCCTTCCTTCCTTCCTTCCTTCCTTCCTTCCTTCCTTCCTTCCTTCCTTCCTTCCTTCCTTCCTTCCTTCCTTCCTTCCTTCCTTCCTTCCTTCCTTCCTTCCTTCCTTCCTTCCTT
>JACBWW010000006.1:15226043-15401729 GCA_020086605.1 Lanius collurio
CACACGGTAGGTTTAAGGCAAGCAGATGGTCTGCAAGCAGAAAGAGATGATTAAGCTGCCTGGCCCAGAGGCACCACCACACATTTTTTCAGACCAGGGTCTATTTTGGGCTTGGCCCCCTTTTTGGCACAGTCCTGAGCTACTCCTGTGACTCTGCCAAACTGTGAGCTGAGTCTCCTTTTTTTGACAGAACTGGTACATATTGTTCTTCATTCACAATCTGAGTTTTAGAGTAACTTTTACAGCAAATAGCCAAAGGAAACAACATTTTATTGCATAACAAGACAGCTCAGAAATAGTGGAATGGAGGTGAGAAATACGTTATCAGGAATTAAATTAATCCTTAAATAAAGAGGTTTGAGAGCAGATTAGTTCATGCCTTTGTGCTATTTTTATGATTCCTACTATTGCATTGTCAGGTCCTGGCATAGCACTGTGTCTGGAGCTTCAGCCCGTGGTGCTGACTGCAAAATAAGCACTCACTTTGGAATGCTTTTTCATTTTGTAAATCATCTTTCCCTAAAGAAAATCATTGAACAAGTGACCCAGACTGTCAGGTTCACTCACTCTAACAGTGCTGCACAGCCTGGGATGCCAAGGGCTGGCTGTGCCTGGTGCTTGTTGCTCCCACCATGCATTTGAACACTGATTAAAGAGAGCAGGAACAAACCCACCTCCTGCAAGCTCCAAGCAAGGTGTGCAGGTGCAGGCTTTTCTCTTGGAAAGTAACATGCCATGCTGTCAGGTTTGAACAAGCCACAGACACTCAGCTGCAGAGGCCTGTATTTCCAGCGTTGAACTCTCCAGCAGCCAGGCCTGAAACACAAACATTGCTCCCATGTTCCTGTTCTTTAACATGTGCCATCAGCATTGCTCGAAATGGTTCCATATCTCCTGTCAGTCTGCATTGCTCCCAAACCTCCAGATGTTCCTCTAGTGCCTCCTCACAACGGCAGCCTCTCCTACAGGAGTAGCCATGGAGCAGACAGGTTGTCCTCTGAGCCCAGGGGCTGTGTCTGTTCTGGCACATGGGGCATGCATAGTGGCTCTGAGCTGTGTCCAGCAGCAGGTTGGGGTGGGTTAGCTATTCTGCTCCAAAATGATGCTGGGATTGTGCTAACAACTTAATGGGATGGACAGCCTGAGGATGTTCTCAGGCAGTTGGACACCAACCAGGCTGTCTAACCAAGTGAAAATGGTGACTGTGCAATGTCCTCCCTGAGGGTAGGGGTAACTGGCCCCTCTGAATTTCTGTAGGGCTCAGGCTTTATGTCTCTCAGAGCAGACCAGCCCCAGGTTTCCTAGTCTTGGCCATCCTGAAGTTTCATCCATCAAGAAACTGAAGGTGTCTCAATGAAAGTAGGAATAGGCAGAGGAAGAGAGAACTTTGACACTTTGCAGGTTGTTCCTACCTACAGACCTTATTTGGCAAAGAAAAAAGTGCTAGCATGGTGAAGGGAATCCTTTTTTTTGGGGAGGTTGTGTGAATGGATGGATAGATAGATGGATGGACCAATGAATAGATGATGAGCAGGACAAACAGAAAAAGAACAGTTACAAAATATCTAAAGCTTGTGAGTACAAACACAAAAGAAAGGTAAGGATAAGAAAAATACTGGTTTTTAGGACCATCTTTTCATTTAGCCACACCTTTTGACTGTAGGGATCCTACTTGACAACCCTCTTCTAAACACAGACCCCAGATAATTTCCATCTATGACCATGTAAACCAGGATTAAACACAAGGAACTGCCCTTAAAGTCATGGGAGACATTTCACATACATCAGCAATTATTTTTAGCCTAAAGCTTGTGTTTCCTACCCTTATATGCCATTAAAACTTGTTTTTCATGCAGATGAAGAAATGTACTGTTGTAAATAGGTCACTGTAAACATACATCAAGAGAACCAAAATTAAGGGCACACTTTCACCTTCACATGGTTTGTGGGAAAGACTAATATAAAATGCAATGAGTCCTTTGCAATGTGCACTGCACAGGTCAAACAAAATCTAGACTGTAACTTTTTTAGAAGGTCTTGAACCTCAATGAACTGAAGAATTGCAAAGACAGCTGGAAAAATTTTAGCCTTTAATTTCTCCTAGAAGTTTCTCTGATAGAAATTCAAAGTTCCCATTTTTCCCCATGGACAGGATGATGTATGTGAGAATTTGAGTGACATATGCTCTAGTTCATTAAGAGAGTAATAAAACTTAAATCTTTCTGCAGTCATAAAAAACTATTTCTCACCTGAATCACCACTATAGAAGTCTGTGAATGTTTCCATCTGAATTGTACTTGAAGTATAAAATGTTATTAAATCAAAATAATTTTCAACCATATTTGACATGTCCACACCAAAGCATCAACCTTACTATGTTACAAATTTCATCCATATATTTCCTTTACCTCTCATTCTTCTCTTTTTATTTCTATTATTAAATATTAAAACCCACAAAATCTAAGAAGGTAGAAATAAATATTTCAATTTCTTAGGACATTGCTTGCTTACTTTCAGTTTTCCCATAGCAGAAGAATACACATTCCTTGTTTTGTCTTGTGGCTCTCAGCTTTGAATGACCAGGTTGGGTTTACTTGTTGTTGCAAGGAATCATGTCCCAGCCTTCCCTCTTTTCTAGTGCTCTTGTAAATAATTTAATTGGGGATACCAGGACTATTCCAACAGAAACACATCTCCCCTCCCCCCATTTAATAGAGAAGGTATCAGCTTCCATGCTGGCAATGGGGCTGGATGCAAGAGAGGGCAGTCAGCTGCTACTCCTGTGCCAGACGTAATTCTGTGCGTAGCAGGAACATGTCAGGACAGAAGTAGGACCAGATGCCTACAGGTCAAGCCCAGAGCATATGCTTTTTTTTTCAAGTCAAACCCTGGATTGTTTTTGCTCCTTGCTCTAGCATACAGAACCACATCCACATCTTCCAGTGCATGGAAGCATGCTGCATTCCCACCCAGTATATTGCTCTACAGAGATATCAGGATTGGCATTACTGATTGGATTTCCAGGGAAGACACTGTGCCTTAGTGTGGTGCACTGATGTGCTGTGTTTGGAAAAGACTGGAATGTGAGGGAAAAAAGGCATTGGCTGAACATTCCTCTAATTATTCACAAGCCTGCCTGGCAAAAAAACCCCATTGATGGCCTAATAAAATCAGAGATTACTCTATGTCTGTCTATATGCACAAGAGACAGAAAGAAGATCCAGGATGTATTTTTTCTCACAAAAGGTGAAGATCTTACATTTTGTGTTTTGGTCTGGGAGATGCTGATCCTGTTTCTGCCTTGGTCCTGAGGTAGTAAAGGCTTAGCTGATGCTACAGATCAGTTAGGTCTGCTTTTAAACCCCACGAGGGGGTTGCTGCTCTCACATCTCTGCATCCTCTAAGGAATTTCTTTGTTTTTATGAACAAGCTTCCTCAGTGCCATCATGCTGGGTCTTAGCATGTGTGTGAGCATGCAGTGTAGCAGCCACAGCAAAGCTGAACAGGCAGTTCAGCAGAGGAACAGGATCCTTGGGACTGTGTGCAACAGGCATCCCTGAAACACTGGGAACCAACCTCACACTGGGGGAGTGGGAAAGTATTCAACTGCTAGGAAACCAGCCGAAACAAACGAAAATTGTTCCTTCATTTGGATAGCACAGGCTGCCAGTTTTTCTCAGTAGCTGCCTGACAATCAAGTCCTGCACCAAGTTTCTGGCAGGCCAAGTGTTCTCCAGTTTCTTGACTTTCACCCCAGCCTTTAAACTGTGCTTGTTAGAGCCATCACTGGTTTCTCTGGCTTCTGCTTGGTGTTTGCCTTTGACCTGAGAGGTGGATGTTATTTCCAAACTGCTACCACAGACAGGTGACGAAAGCTGAGCCTATCTCAGACAAGCATCACTAATAGCTTCCATTTCTTAGAGGTGCTGTGGTAGGAGGTCCTTACCTCTTACATCAACTGCATTCTTCTCTCAAGTTGTCTTAAGCGTCTCAGTGTGGTGCTGTATTTCCCACTGATTCACTTACTAAATACCTTTCACATTGTCGTCCCCCCCCCCTCCCCCCTTCCCTTTTCCCCTGCTCCTAGCCCTGGCCACTGCCTCGGGTCCTCCCTATTGGTTCTTGTATCCCAACTCCACCCATGTACCGTCCCTGGGTCCCTGAGAAACCCCCCCTGCTCCCCGACCATGAGGTCTCTCAGCCTCAGGAAATCACCTGGACAAGATGCAACAATAAAAGTCCTCTGGGGCCTCCATGAGGGTCCCTTCTCTGCCTCCTTTGCCATCACTGTGTTGCAGAGCCCAGCTAGCTGTAGCAGGAGCTCAGGGAAGTCCAAAAGGTCTACAGGAGGGCAGAATGGATGCCCTGCCCTAAGCAGCCCAGCTGTGCTCTTTGGGGAAGCTGCAGCTTGCTAAACCAAACCTAGCACTGTAACATCTCAGCACTCCTGAACTGTTCTCAAGTTAAAAACTTGCACTGAAGAAATTCATGCAGATTTTGGACCATATGTCAAAAGCATAAACCCATGGTTTTTCCTGCATCCTTTCCATGCATTTTCCTTCAGTGTAGAGCTTCAACTATCTCATCATACAATCTGCTGTAGATTAACATTGGAATGGAAACTCGTGTCCCATCTTTTCTAACACAGAAAAAAGCAACTTGCTTACACTGATACTTGATGTATCAATGTGCATATCATCCATAGGAAATGTCAATAGCTGGGATGAGCAATTTCATCAGAGGGGATTAAATTCAAGTGAACAAATGTAATTGTAGCTAATTTCCATTCTCTGTAAGAAGATGCTGTTGAAAGTTGTTGTAGATGAAAAAAAATTTGAACTACGAACAGTTACAGGCAGTAGACCATTGGGTATGCCTATGTGAACAAGTGACTGTCCAAAAATGAACTTTTGAATACAGAAACAGAAACTTATTACTTGCTACCTGTGATTGGGATGATATGTTTGCAAACTTTGATAACACAAGAGTTGAAGAAAAGCAGCACTTTATTCCAGTTAATAAAGAATCCTGAGACAGAGTTACCAGGTAGGAGGCTGATCACATGCACATGGATGTTTAGTTGGGAAAACCGGGGGCTTGGGGCTCTGGAGAGAAGAACGAGCCACAGAATAGAAGGGTCCCTGTCAAGATGTGGTCTTGGAAAGAAGAACATTAGAGGGAAGCTCCTGTAAGTGGGGGAAGATCATGCAGATCAGGAAGCTGTGTGGAAATGAGTGCCAGGGTGCCCGGGGTCCTTGGTCAGTGATGCCCAAGGCTGGTGGCAGTGGCACAGCAGGACCTGATCTGGCTTTCTGTCCAGCACCCTGGGGCAGCTGCCTGTGGGAGGGACACGGAGGCCTAGGAGGAAGAATGGAAATGAGTGCAGGATATAGTGACAGAAGGAAAGAGCTTGCAATTAGGCTATTAAAAAAAACCCAGTACCCAGATCCACCACGTGTTGTTATTTACTATGTCTCATTTCTGACAAAGTTGTAATTAAACCTTGAGCAGAGCAGAGAAGACTCCATCGATGAGTAATGCAAGGAGGTTTTATTTAAACAGCCATCTGTGGAACAGAAAGGGGAGAATGTCTGACTGGACATTTTCTTTTACAAACAAATTTTGGAGTTTGGTTTTTTTTCTGAAATGGGAAACAGTTGGCTCAACAGCTGCCAGTTATTTGACTGCACAAGATTTGCACTGATTATATGATGAGCATATTTGGAATAAGTTTTTGCTACACTATTAGAAATATGCTGGCAGGGGAAGAGACCCTTAAAACTACTTTTTTTAAAGTGTACAGGTTTTGTTTTCTACATCTGAAAGCATTGTTATCCCAAAAGAGTTCTGTCACATTCTGAAGCAAATGGTATAGCAGGAAAATAAAGGCAAGGCAACACCTGATAATCCTGTGTCAAACAAAATGTAGGTGTGTGAAATGCAGTTTCCTTCTGACAGGTGAGAGAAAGCAAGCTGCTCCCACAAAAGGAGCACTCCTTTTTTTCTGACCAGCTTTACAGTCAAAGCATGTCTATAGTTTGAAAAAGATTATTACTCATTATTTTTGCATGAAGGAGACTTGGGAGGTCCATACAAGAAGATATGTATGCCATGTAAGAAGATATTCCCTGCCTTGGAAAACTCGGAAATGTGGAAAAGGACATGACTGGGATATCTAATCACAGCAAGGAGGAAGGATACTGTCAATGGCAAAATTGTGGCTGGCACGATGAATGGCATTTGTATTTCTCAGGCAAGCACATTTCTTAACTGAACACTCCAGAATATCATTCCGAAGGTGGATTGATAGAGCTTTACATACACTAAAACAAAGGTGCTGGGGAAAAGACCTGAACACCCACGGTGGGTACACCCAGGGCACACCCTGGCATGGTACTAACTTGTGACACTAAAGCTGTCCCCAACAGTGTTTAGTGGCTTCTGATAAGTACCTGGTATATGCTCATCCACTTCTTGAGGAGGATCTCAGCTAGAAGATGTCAGCCTGAGGAGGTGGTTTTACACACAAGTACAAGACCATTGACCCACCCAGCTCACACTGGCTATTCCACCTGGAGCTGTCAGGGGCTGCTGGGAAAGGTTTCTATACAGTTTGTGATAAATAAACATGAAGAAGTTCTCCAAGCTTTTGCCAATATTTGCGTTGTGCTGGATTACAGCATCTGTTTGCACAAACTCCTGTCACCTCAGCAACAGTGAGCACAGCATCACTGAATTTTGGGAGGTGTCTGCAGAGGGATGTGTCATGCCCTGCTGTGCCATGCTACTGATGCTTTTGGTCTCTGAGGGGTCTCAGAGGGACTTACTGGGGCAAGTGTGCTCTGGAGATGCCTTCCCCTGAAATCCCAGGGGGAGGGACCCTGCAGGGTATGGGTCTGTCCCTGCTCCCATGTCACATGTGCCCCATACCTGTTCCTGATTGGGCGGTGTGTGTGCCTGGGGCCCAAAAAAGAGCAGGGTCCCACGACTGGGGTCTGCCTGGGAACTCCAGCCATGCGGCTGGAGGAATAAAATAATCCCTGAACATCTACAGAAATATCGCTTCATCTTTCCTTCCAAGTCCATCGCTGTTTTATATATTGTTGTAAGGATTCCTCGCACTACAACAGTGTGCAGGGAGGCTTGTACATCCTGGATCAAATCTGAGTAATGCACAACTATTTACAGCTTCTGGTCCAAGCCCTCCTTTTGCTGTTGTTGAGAAGACAGATCGTGAAATAGTTAATTTCAAGTTTTTATCACCCTGTTAAACTATCTACTTGGTGGCTTTTTTCCCATTCTTCTCATTTATCCAGAGGGATTGTGCTTAGAAGCATTTTTGCTGTTGATCACAGGGTTTAAAAAGAAGGGTTATCCAAAATAAAGGTCTTGCTGCTGGATTTATGTGTGACTTAATCTTATAATTCTTACTTTCAGTTGGCGAGGCTCATCCATTCTTCACATGCTGAAAGCCTGAGATACCCCTGGAAAACTCTAGTGTGATGAGCTTAGGAATTTTTCCATTTTGGTTGATAACATCTCCTTCTCTCCTCCTCCATCATTTCTCACGACAAGGCTTATGCCAGACACAAACAGCACTGCTTCTCATATAACGCAGCCTCATAGAAGGAGGTGAGCTGTCATTTATTTTTCAATCTCGCTCAAATAACTCATGGAATCTGAATGACTAATTTATCCTGTGCTTGGAGAAGGACAGGAAATATCAGGGGAATGCAAACAAGCAGGCAAATTTTGCTAAGTCAACCTTCATGTAGGCTAGATTTCTCCACTTAAATTAATGTCCTAGACCCCCTTCTCTCACTCCCTACATCTGGTGTTCCCAACCTCAAACTCTTTTGGCACAGCTGTGTGCCAGAACAAGCCTTATGTGTTGTGCTTCACCTTAAAACACTGTTTATATGCTACCAAGATGGTGCACAGACTCTGTACCAGCTCTCTGGTTTCCCCGGTGCAGGGGAGCCCTGGGGCAGCTGCCAAACTCTTGGGGACTTGGGAAATGCACATTGCTCACATGGGGGAGATCCAGCAAATCTGCTGCTACTCATAGATGCTTTAATAAGCTGGATAAATGGCTGATTAAAGCCTTGCCCAGCCCTGTTGGAGGCTGAGCTTGTTACTCTGCTTAGATGGTGCCTTGGCTGAAACAATGCAGCTCCGCATGAAACCCCAGCATGATCTGCCCTGTGAAGATGTCACGTCCTGAAATGTCAGCAGGGAAATGAGCAGTGATTTTTCTGGCGCTACAAAGATGGTTCTGCGTGTACTGCCTCGTATCACAGCAGGATTGGGCAGATGATAGACAGGGCTGGTGGGAAAAGCTATTTTCTCCTGAAGCTCACAAGGCCAGAGAATGCTCCTGTCACTCCAGCCAGCTTGGTTGTGCCAGCTTCTCAGATAGAAATCAGCTTCTTGCCTGTGGGCTTTGAATAGCCCTTAAAAGGCATCACAAGATGTAAGAAGATTAAGGTGCTTCATAGCTTTTACTTGCTTGGAAAGTTTTTGGAGCAGGGAATTTTCTCCCATAAGTTGTCCAGCATCTATTGTGATAGAAATCTTCCCAGCAAGCAAATACATGGAGTATCCTTCTTGTCAGGGCTGTTCATCCCTTCATCCCCCATCCATCCTGTATTGATTCTGGGGGTTGCCCTGACCCAGGTGCAACATTTGAACTTGACCTTGTTAAGTCTCACAAGGTTCTTATGGACCCACTTCTTGAGCTTGTCCAGATCCCTCTGGATGACATCCAGGTGTGTCAGCCATGCCACTCAGCTTGGCATTGTCTGAAAACTTGCTTGATCCCACTGTCTGTGTCATTGATGAAGACATTAAACAGTCTGGTTCCAATACTCACCCCTGAGGGACACCACTTGTCTCCAGTTTTCATCTGGAAATTGAGCTGTTGGCCACTACCCCCTGGATGTGACCACACAACCAATTTCTAATGTAGTAACAAAGTGAGGGTTTTCTGGAGGCTGTCCCCATGCCCCATGGCCAGTGACTTGGGACCAGCCCAGAAATTGACATTGCTCTCCACTGTCTCTGAGGATGCTACGGATGAGAGGTGAGGGGTCGGGATGCCTGTTACAGACCCAGATGTTCATCCTTTACAGGGAGACTCTGGCTGTGGGAGATACTTGCACATGTATGTTTTAACTACAGCTGGTAATTCCTGTTAACAAGTCACGTTTGTGGGCAGCATATTGGGAGCAATCCCAGCTCTAATGCTTCAGAGCAGTTACTACCAGGATCTAGTCTGCTTTAATACCTAAAAGAGTAAATTTGGGGGTTTTTAATTGTGAAACAAAATATGTCTCATATTTACACATGCAAGTGCAGTTCTCTCAAAGTTTAAAACCATTCTAAACTGGGAGAGAAAGTTGGTGCCTGAAGTGACAGCTTTGTCAGTGTGAAAACTGTGACTGCAAAGATTGCTGGAGGTGGACTGAGAGCCTGAGCATAGTCTAGCTGCTCCTAAAGAAAAGCAGTGGATGCTCCTTCCCAAAAAGACAGCAAGTAAATTCATGACAGCTGATTTTCCCTCTAGGACAGTTCTTCCCTTGGCAAAGCAAAATGAATTAGAAGAAAAATCCCAACACAACATCCACCCTGTCCCTGTGGTGTGCGGCTGATTGTACTGTAGCAGATGTCTCTGATGCCCTCTAAGAGCACAAGAGCATGATTATTTTCAGCAGAGCTGAGTTCTTAGTCAGAAAAAGAGAGCACAGCACAGTGGCTGTGGGCTTCAAGAGATGGACAGACCCAGAAACAGACTGGAAAAAGGCAGACATTACTCCCATCTTCAGAAATGACAAGGAGGAGGCTGCAGGCTGGTCAGCCTTGCTACAGCTCCTGGGGAGATAATAGAGTAAATCTTCCTGGAAGCCATAATTATCATCTGAGGGAAAAGAAGGTGATGGGGATCCAGCCCCACTGGTCTTACCAAGAGTAAATTATGTCTGGCCAAACTGGTTGCTTTCTACAGTGAAAACTCTGTGGTCAAGAGGGATTTGCTGGAGATTTCAGGCAGATCTCAACAGCCCAGAGACATGGAGTGGCAGAGCCCTCATAAAATTCAGTAAAGACAAGTGGAAAGTAACTGGAAGGATTTAACTCTCTATCACAGTGCAGGCTGGGGGTGGGCGCACTGGCTGGAAATCAGCTTTGCAGAGGAGGACCTGGGGATCCTGGGGTCAAAAAACTAAACATGACCCAGGACTGTGTCTTTGCAGCAATTAAGTCCAAGACCATCCTGGGCTGAATAAGGCAAAGTGTTGTCAGCAGGTCAAGAGTGGTGATCTTTTCCCTCTACTCAGCGCTGGTGTGGCACATCTGGAGTGCTGGATCCATTTCTGGGCTCCTCAGTACAAGTGAGACATGGGCACACATGAGTGAGTCCAGAAGGGACTGTGAGGAGAGGCTGGGGAAGCTGAGCTCGTTCAGCCCCCGGAAGAGAAGCTCAAGGGAAACTGAGCTGCATTGTTTGTTACCTAATGGGAGTTGCAGAAAAGATGGAGCTGGACTTTTCTCAAAGGTGAACAGAAAAAGGCAAGAGCCAGTGGAGATAAGTAGCAAAACAGGTAATTTCTCCTGCATAAGGGGAAAATCTTCTGAATGAGGATAAAGGTCAGAACAGAGTCTGAGAGAAGCAGTGAGATCTCCATCCTTGGGAAGGTTCAAAACTCATTTGGGTAACCTACTGTAACCTTGCTTTGAGTGGGTGGATGAAGCAAGAGTTCTTCCAGCAAAGAGGAAAAAAAGCTTCAAGATTTTAACAGGAAGATACTATATGAAATGGTTCCTATAGTTCATCAGCGGGAGTGCTGATGATTTCACTGGTGATATTGCCTGTCTCCATCTTCTCAGTGGTGTAGAAATTGTAAAGTGTTTGTTGGGCTTCCCTTGGCAAATGCTACCACCAGAATATTGTGAGTATACTACACGGAACTGTCAATCCTGCTTTGTTTTTAAGGCAATTCCCATTTCTTGAAAAACACCCTTTATTTACTTTTCTCTCCCCACCTGAGTGGAGTGACACAGGCTCCTGTGGAGTTTTACATGGTGTTTGTTGTCACTAATGGACAAAAAGAAGTAACACAATAGGAAGGGCTATTTCTGCTTTGTATTTGGCTCAGTCTCTTTTTTCCTCAGCAGCTGGGATAACTAACTTGTGAAGGAAAGATGCATGCACTCAGCCCATGGGCTTTGCACGTGTCTGACACAACCAGATTACCAGATTTGCCCTTGAATTCAGAGAGTGACTTTGAAAACAGACTTTGGAAATATGGAACTAGCTCTGGTACAGCTTGAAAAATCCCATATTGCAGTGACATTTTGTAGTGATGTCAAGCCTGCTTAACTCAGCACGAGAGTGTGAATGCAACCACAAAGCCTGTTCTCACACTGGGGATGCACACCCAGAACGTGCCAGAGAGCTGGGGAGCAGCCCTCCTTCTCTGCAACCCTCCCTCTCTGCTGCTGCAGCAGCACTTCTGCACTGCTGGGGCCCGTGCCAGCTTGCTCTCAGCTGTCACCGCCCTGCCTGCTGCCCTCGGCTCCAAAATTAAATTGAAAAATCACCAAAACTAAACATATGCAGCCTGACTTGCAAAATGGAAATAATTAAGTGTCTGGATGAAGGAGTGCATTAACTCTGTGATGTTCAGAGTCTGTCTGCTGTAGACACAAATTTCCTGGGGACCTTTGTGCTGAGTGCCATGGTGCAAGGCTGGACAGAAGCTGGACTCTGGACCACCAGTAACCCAATGCATTCTTTTGTTTGAGCAACAACTGAACACAGTCTTGGTTTCCTATTGCACCCGAGCCAAAGCAGAGGGAACAATCAGCTTTCAAAAAGGACGTATTTACCAAAGCTGAAAATATTTATGAGAGAAATTGACTGTTAAGGAAAAGAGACACAGACAAATGTGAGCAATATTTGGAAGTTAAAACCACATTACCTAAAATCATTATGCCACAAACACATTAGGAACCTACAGAAGTAGGTTGAAAAAGCCACGTGGTGTAGAAAGGAGGAGAAAGAGATTAAACACAGAAGGTTGGAAGTTGATCTACCTAATCTAGACATCCGACTGTTGTCAAATAACAGTAAAGCATCCCTTGAATCCACCTATTTCTCACTGCTGACTGGGGGAGACTCATAGGCACCTCCTTCAGGAGGGTTTGTACATTCACTGCAAATTAGCTGCCCCAGATGGGCACGTGGCTGGCTCTCACAACTGGAAAAACATTCAGTGGTGAAGTAGGGAGGTTATAGAAGTGAAGATATAAGCAGCAAGGAAAACAAGAGGAGCAGAACAGACCAGTGAGGAATTGGTGTCCAGTGAGGATAACAAGGAGGATGCCCTCCCTTCCCACCTGAGTGGTGCTGTCATCCATCTTAAACTTCAAAACGCTTTGAGGACCACCTCAGTGCAGTGCTAGACATCTGGAACACAAGATCAGTAACAACTCAGACAGGATGCACATGGTTAATAAACTCTTGTGGGCTGCATTTAGATTATATTTGCACCATGTAGTGATAAGGAGTTATTTTCTATCCAGCATTAACTGAAAGGGATGTTAAACAATACCTACTAACAGATTAAATATCTGCTCAGTATATCTTATATCCAAAAGATTGTCTGAGGTGCACTGGCACTGGTAGAGCAGATGTTCCTCCAGACTCTAAGGCAGGTTCCAGCATACAGCCATAAGGATGAGGCTGGAGTGGTTTTTAAAAGGGGGACGTAAGTAGCCAGAGAGCTATTGCTAACATCACATACCTCTTGCACAAAATGATGGAATACCCACCTCCTCCCTGCAGGCTCCAAGCACACAGTAAGGAACACAGGAATATCAGGGAAAATCACACAGGCAAAATAGTTTCTGTCCTAAATCATCAGCCCTTCAAATCACACAGGAGCTGTCCCCTTACTTAGCCAAACAAGGGTATAAGATATTGCTACAGTTTTCAGGATTTGTAATGGATTCAAGGGGATTCATAGCTATTTCATCCCTCTTGATTTCACTTGTATTTGTTAACATTCACTAGCCTGTGCTGGTAGTGCCATATTAGCCAAAGTGGCCAAAGTTCTGTATTTTGGAGGGTATTCTTTACTGCATGACCCTGATACTAACTTCTTTCCAAACATTTGTTACATCCTCTATTGTTTCTTAGCTGCTTTTGTGTACATGTGCATTTTCCCCTTGTTTGTATATTTGAATCCTGTTTTGTGCTTTGCATCTATTTTTAGAAAGTAAATATAATGATAAATCCAAACATTTCCATATTCCCAACAGAGACATTTTAATATTGATTTGAACAATTTTCTCAAGAGAAAGAGCAGAGTCAAGGCTGTTTTATGTTAAAGCTTTCAAACACAGTTGTTTACCTTCTTTTAAGTGTCAGAAATTTATTCTTTAAATAAAGGAGAGCTATGAAACTCTAATGGGGACTAGAGAAATACTTAAGTGTACTGTTTAAATGTCACCTGTTTCCATTACACATATTGTAAGGAATCTGTGCAGGCTCTGCAGTAGCTGTGGTTTATGTCCTGCGGTGCCACGTCCCAGTGTGACACAGGCACAAAGGCTCCTGAATGCACAGGAGTTACTGTGATGTTCTCTAGAGGCAAGGACGACCTGCCTCGTAAATGACATGTACCTGAAGACCACAGCTGTGTGTTTCAGATATCCTCAGCAGGCAGCCTGGTAGCAGGCTGCTAACAAAATAAAAAGCAGAAGGTGCCTTTGAAGAATATGTACTCCAGTTTGGAATGGCACTCAGGTGTTGCTTCATGAACTGGAACAGGTAAGAAACAGCTTATGATGGGGACAGAATTTTCTGGACCTTGCCAGTACAACACTACTTAGCCTCATGTCTGGGATCAGTTCATCCCTAAAAGTTGTGAGACACAGGTGTGCTCTAGGGAGAGAGAGATACAGAATAGACCTCCCTGAAAACCTGAAAAAGGCATTCATGGATCTGCTGGGACACCCCTAGGAATGATCCCCACTCTGGCTGCCCACCAATGTCAAAGACAGGTAGGGAAGTCTAAAGTGATTAAACACCTAATTTCAGGTGTCCAAATTAGGTGCTTAAATGTAGGTGACTCTGATGATGCCTCTGACATGACTTTGGTCAAGGGAAACCTTACTGCAAAATGCAGGGAGTTATCAAACCTTTCCCAGCAGATATGAGGAATATTTTGATAATAAACCCCATAAGTAGTAGGAAGCAGCACTTTCTTGTACCTCAGCTGTGAGCAGAGTGCTGAACTGGGCTGTCTGTAGGTCTTTGCTGGTCAGGGCTTCCATCTCCAGACTGGTAGGCTCTTTCACAGTCTTGATGACTTCCAGCTCATTTTACATGGCACATTAACTTAGGAGCAGATTCTCATGCTTTTATTCTTGATGAGAAATGTCATTCTTCATACACAGTCCCATGGAGTTACCTAAAATCATTTTTGTTGACATCAGCCTCAGTACACATATTATTTCTGCATGTGGAAACTGCAGTGAAATAAGAGGATGTTTGTATCTCCTGACTCTGAGACAGGCATCACTCTTGGGAGCTCCATGTACCATTTGACTTTTGCATTTCCATGTTATCAGCAACTCTTCTTTGGCTTAGGGAAAAAGGTGCCAGTCCTGATTCCTGTATCCTCTTTGCTTCTGCTGGGGCTTGTGAGCTGGAGGCACATAGGTCCTGGAGAAGGGACTGCTGGTTGTGTGTTCACCATACCATCATGTGCCTGATGATACAAACCAAAACCTCCTGACTTCTGTAGCATTTTGCAAGCTCATTCTCCCTGAGTCCTGCCCCTTGGGATGTTAGCAATGGCAGGCCATTGACAGACACTGTCTTTTTTCCCTTTTTTTTTTCTTTCAATCTGTCAGTATTGTGATGATAGGTTATTTTAAAAGCACAGTTCTGGCAAACAGTAAATTTTCCAGAAAGTATGACCCCATGTCACCCTGTAATTAGGCATAAAATTAATTCACTAGAGGATTCCACTTGGAAAAATATTTTCCTGGTTAGGACTTCTGAAATCAGAGGGCAAGATGCCGCCATCCCTCCTGCATCCCAAGGCACATCATGTTCCTCCAAAATACACAGTCTATATTTAGTGACCCCTGCAGTCTGAGGGATTTGAACCCTGCCCACAGATAGCTGACTGTGAAGTGTAAGGCAGGGAGCCTTTGGGGTGACCCGGGGTGATGTGCTCACTTGTGGTGTGGGCAGTACTTGAGCAATGCAAGTACAAGCAGTGAGGCATGGAGGAACTGCCCTGGTGGCCTTCAAACCCTCAGTGCTTGACAAGGGATGGGCATTAGGAACTTCATTGATGGTCTTGGCTTTAAAGAGGTTTTCTCCCACTTACACGTGTGTCAGGGCTGCTTTATTTGATTCTTGATGGCAGCTTGGGGCCAGAGAGCAGCTTTGTCTCGGGATGGGTTCCTGACAGCCTGTTTGGTACCTCCTGTACTTTATCCCTCTGCTTCCTCAGCACTGCCCCATGCTGAGCTGCCTGCAGGAGGCTGCTCTGGGGATGCAGGGCAGCCACTGAGCAACTGGCACACGGTGCCCTGCTCACCCCAAGTGGGTGGGGAAAGCCGGCAGAGCTGCACTTCCTTAGCACCCTTCTCAGAGAAAAACCTCTCTCCCTTCACCTGGCAAGTTTTAATGGGCAAAGCAACAACACCGGTGCAAAAAACAGCCCCTGGGATCACAGCAGGGTAAGCACAGCTGACCACAGTGAGTCACTTCTCACACCTGTGTGACACTGCTGACTTTCATGGGGAGCATTCAGATTCACAGCCATGTTGGTGGAACAGAGTTAGAATGTCTTTATTTCTTCTCTAGCTGAAATCAGCCCTAGCCACTGAAGTCTGTGCAGCAAATCCTCTTGCTGAGATGAATCACAGCTTGGTGCTGGTGATGACCAGCAGAATCAGTTGATGCAACTTTTTCTATGAAAAGTGATTGTACCTCCTCAATTCCCCAGCGTGTTCCAAAAAGAATCAAGAAAATATAAAACCTAAGCTGCTTGAATGGCAGCAAAATCTACAAGCACACCCCCCCCCCCCCAAAAAAAAAGAAGAAATATCCAAGATCTTTGGTGCACCCACAGCTGCCACCACTGAAAGAGCAGGCTTGAAACCAAGCACCTGAGGCAAAACTCTCACATAGAACTGACCTAAGCAAGTGGCATAAAGCCCCAAGGAACCTGCCCAAAAGAAACAAAATTCCAACTCTAATAACTACATAAACTTTACCTAAGCTGTTTTAAAAATATTTCCTTTCCTTGTTTCATTAACATGATTGGTAAAAAAACTCACCGATACGATAATTACTGAAAGATGGCCTATCATATTTTTGTCTAATATAAACTGACACACAGAAACAGACTGGAGGGGATGAACTCACTCACAGTGGGTCACAAACGCGTCCTCCCTGTTGAACAAAGGACAAGTTGGGCATCCAGCAAAATCCTCCACCCAGAGCCCACAGGGACAGGTGGTTGCCAAAATGCCAAACAGTAAAAGAGCTAGTTTCTCCTGTTCTACAACATGATCAGCACTCCAGGAGCAGAGATATTTTCCCAGACCACATATTTTTTTTTGTATGCTGGGTAGGCATAAAATGCTTTGAGCGAAAACAAACACCAAGGTAGGTGTGTTCTCACCAGAAAACAGCCAAGGAAGAAGCAAAGGAATGGCCCCATTTTGGTTATGATTTTTAGGTTTATTGAATCAGACAGGGTCCTACTACAGGCTTCCTTTGTTCCCATAGTGCCCTCATCCTGTGCATGTCATTAAAACTTACTAAGCAAAGATAAAGTCTGATGGCAAGGAGCCATCACAGAATGTGTTTCATGTAACCATATCCCTGGAAATGCCTTTCTGTTCAGATCAAAGTCCTGCCTTGACCTGCAGGGGTCAATAATGAGGGGCAGGGGAGTATTTTTAACTCAGCGGCTGGAGCTGTGGGTGCATCACAGAGGGATGCCCAGAGGCACCAGTCTATAAAAGGGATGGGAGAAGCAGCCTGGCCTTGAGCTCATGGGGCTGGGGGCAGTGACCTGGGTCTGCAACATCTCCTCAGTCCACTCCCCAGAAAGTGGCACCACTGCAGGAATGGGAAAAGGATCTTAATTTTTAGACGGGAGCTGAATGAAAGACCAAAGTGAGAGGGCACTGGGGAGGTGATATGCACTGTGCATCTGGACTAGTGATACACACTTGTGTGTGATACACACTTGGAGTGGTGACTTGGGGTCCCAGCACCACTGCTGGTTTGGCATCAACCATCCATGCTGCTGGTAGCTAGCAGTGACACAATCGTGACATGGGAAAGACAAGTACCTAAACCCAAACTTCTAATTCCATATTTAAATATCGGAATATGTGACCCAGAAAAGCTCCTTTTGAGGTCCTGTTACTGAGCATCCCAGAAAACCAATTTAAGTACTGTTAGTATGAATTAGTGTGAATTTAAAGGTCTAACTGTTGGCACCCCTGTTATGAAAATCTAAGTTTCTTGGTCTAATTCATAAGGGAAAATTCTTCTTTTCAGCCTTTGTGAGATTTCTTTCCTGAAAGCTTCATCTGAGCAGTGCCATGTATTTCATTTTAATCTCAGACAACTTGCAACAGGGGGCTAAAAATTACTTCCTATTAATATGAAACTGAAATGCTAGGAGCATTTTTAAAAATAAACGTTGTGAATAGAGGCAGAGAAAAACCGGGAATAGGGGAGAGAGTGGAGACATGGCATTTTTAACAAAACAAAAATGGAGATGTATATGAATTGTACTGTATTTATTATTAATGGGACAAATCATATGAAATGCAGATCTGCTTTCCAAGGAGCCCACTGTGTGAGTCTAGGAGTGCTTACAAGTGCATGCATTTCTCATCCCCTGATGTCCTGGAGGCTTGGGGATTGTTTGATTTATGGCCACTGACTCAAGCCGCAATTCTCTTTCATGGGTTTTATTTCAGTGATATGGGTAGCACTAAATTCAGAGTGGTCATAAATCATGTGCTGGTAATTCAGTCCCAAGTGGCGATGCTTTGTTAGCATGGTGTGCCTCCCTTCCCCATCAGGGCTGGCATGGTCCCCACACACACCTGTACCTCCAGCCCTGCCTGCGCTCTCCACCCTCACTCACAAGGTAAAGCAAGGGTCCTGAGGAGGGACCCCAGGGCCTTCTGGAGCAGGGAGGGCACAGCCATGCTTACAACAGAGCTGTTTTGAAATGCTTGATTACAACATTGTTCTCACCTAGCATGAGAAATGAAGACCCTTAGATATGAGAGATGTCCTGAGCATGGTTCTCCAGCTGCACGCAATAGAGCAGGAGATAGCAACTTTATTCTAAGGGATCTGACTGCAGCGAACATTTTAAAAGGAGATTAAATTAATTAAAAGTCTTTCTGCCTTTAGGAAAAAGCTGCAGTCCTTACCATACAAATGTACTCATCAACCCCCATTCCCAATTGTTCCAGTGCCCTGTCAGAAAAAAAACCCTCCAAAAAAGTGATGATACAGCAAATAACTATGGCCAAAAGGGGGATCCCATACAGAGAATGTATGCTGGAGATATGTCAAGGACTCCATGAGGTCTGCCCACCTTTCATGCTTAATTTCACATGAAAGACACTCAGCTGTGAGGGGCAGGGGGAGGCAGCAATGTGTTCAAAAAACTTTCGATGAAAGTGTGGTGTAAAATGGGCCTAAGCATCAGAGGCTTGGTCTAGTGAAGGTGTCTCATCCTTAGCAATCCGAAATACACATCTCATGCCTCTTGCCCTGCTGTGATGGGGGTGGTGCTGCAGGTCCCCCCCACAACCCATCCACATGAAACAGAGAGGAGTTTGCTCTTGGGAAATGCCTTATTCCCTCCAGTGCTAGATGGTTAGTTTGGAAATTTATATTTAAATTCTTTATCTTAACATGAATAAATTAATTAATTAATTAAGTGCCTTAAAGTTGCCTTTGCTAAAGAGGAAACTAACTTTTTGTCAGTTCACATTAGATGAGATGAATGTCCCTTAATGTGTTTAGCTCAGATAAAAATACTTCAAGCCTTAAAGAGTTAATATTTACAGTAAGCTGAGAATGAGAGGTTCCAAGACAACAATCACTGCAGAAGTTTTAAGCATGGTCACACAAAGGTACTGAGCCATAAATAAAGCATCAGACTTTCCCACTTGAGTTTGGTTTGGGTTAAACAGTTTTTAAGGGATAATCTTTCTTTTTGTCTTTGAAAATAAAAAGGGAAAACTAACACACAACAAATTTCTTCTCTCTGTTGAGATGTGAGATTACATTCCTTTTAACTTCACATTTTATGATATGCTGTCACAGCAAAGGGGTGATGAATCTCCTGTGTACAAACTATTTCCAGCTGTTGATAAAAGCACGATGGCCGGTGGCTTGCCCTGGCTGAATGCTGCAGGCAGATTCAAAGGAAAGGAGCTGCTGCCTTTGTCCAACTCAGGAGGTGCCTGTTTTACTGATAGGCTTTGCTGGGGCACATGGAGAACTGACTGAATTTAACCTAACCCATCAGTTTTCTGGAGCTGGGGTTCACCTAATATTTAAGTCCTGATAGCTGACATATTTCTTCAAACATACTTCCTCCACATCTTTCTTTGAAAGCATAAGCACACCCAAAATTATGCCCTGCACCACTCTCTCCTGATGCCTACTGGTTCCTAAGGTCACAGAGGAGATGGATTTTGCAGACACTTGTTTGATGCAACTGATACCTCACAGAGTCCAGAAAATAATGTGTCTAAGATCACTAATGCATCTTTCCTCTCCATTGGTGCCATGGCAACTGTGGGTAATAAATATGTCTATTTAAGTAAATAATTATGTTTGATTTTATTAATAATTTCAGAACTGGAAACATGATATGAGATGTAAGGTGCTGTAGCATCTTCAGTTTAACTCTTCCCTTAAATTGTACCAGATCACATTTATGCTGTTAACAGGAAAAAAAAACAAGAAAAAAATATTTACTGTTCTTTGAGTCTCTCTGCCAACAGTGAAACCATGTTTCTTTTCCACACTTCTGGAATGACACTCTCCTTACTTCTTGTTCTGAAGTTGTACCAGTCACAGCTGTTTTTCCAGGCTGTGCAGGATTCACAAATGTTTACAGGCAGGTCACATGCACTTCAATGACTCAAGGCTCATCTCCAAAGGAGTAACTGCTGGCTGGAGACATTTAGTTTAAAATAATAGAAGTCTGAAATTTTGCAAAATGTGTCAGGACCTTGAGCAAGACTGACACATAGCACAGCCATAACACAATTCTTCACATCACTCAGAAACCAAAGCAGGCTGTATGCTGAAGTTTCTACACTAATTCTTTAGGTATTTTTGAATGGTAATCATATTTGCAAAGCACCTTTTTCTTGCAGTTCACTAACATGTGCATGCATGTTGGTTGTGGCCTGACCACCCTGTAGTGAGGTCGATATCTGCATTGTTGGGTGATGGGAGATCTTTCACTTCTCTATTTTGATAAATGATTTCTGATAGGGGAAATCTGAAGTCGTTGTATCACAAATGCATTCCCCTGGGCCTCTTCTAAAGAGCAGTGGCAGAATGGAGAGTCCGAAGTGCATCTGAGATTGCTGCCTGCTGAAATTTATTCAGAGTTCTCTGGTCTGGAGAAGAGGTTCAATATGTCACGAGAAGAAGATGTTAAGTTCTTACCGAGCTTTTGGACAGGTCAGTAATAATTTTAAAACTCTGTCATACTGTATATAACCTTATCTAGTCAACCTGCCAAGGCATCTGTGCTCTGCTTATTACACCCTGGTATTAGAGTGCTCTGGCTGAGAAAATAATTACCAGGAGAGCCTCAGAGTGCAGGGCAGGATATATTGGAAGAGACAGTATCTTTTATTAGACCCACAGATAGAAATTATGAAAAGAAGTGTGGACAGACCACCTCTCCCTTGGAGCTGAAATGGGGCTGGGGTCTTCCCATCTTTTCTCTGGTGATACCTTCTGCTTTCCCAGATACTTTTTTCTAACTGACAGATCAGCATAGTCAGACTGCACCCAGAACAGTTGCTTTGGACCTGTATTGGATTCTTCTGCTGTGCTAGCCCTAAAGAAAATGCTGGTTTCTTCAAGACTTGTCTTCTCCAACTATGTCCATCCATGTGAAGATGGTATTAGCTTTGCCTTAACTTGCCCCACTAGGAGAAGCCCCTTCAGGCCAGAGAGTGAACCAAGACATAGAGAGGAATAGGAAATTGAAGTGACAATATACAGCAATATGCTGTTCACTGGCTTGACCTGTTACACTGTGATTTTTCACCATGCCTCTACTTGCAGAACTCTTGATGCTCTTGTAGATTAGCAGCAAGCAGCTCTTTACAGCTGGCAGAGGGCAACCTTACCAGCAAGGAAACTCAGGGTTTATGGAGCCCTTCACGCAGCTCATGCAGGCTCTGTCAGCCCATGATGCAGAACTGGTTCCAGAGTGTCCCATGAGTCTGGAGTCAAACCCTGCCATGCACTCACACACTCCTCGATGGGGAGCAGCCCAGTGGGGGCTTTGGGATGGCCTCTCCATCCTGCCTGTCCCTGGGGAAGCTGGCTCCTGTCTGCAGGCAGCAGTGACAGCTGCGTGCCTCCATGAGGCATCCCACCAAGCACCCACATCCATGGGAATGCACTGGGAGTAATGGGTTTATTTCAGTAACGAGGTTTGTGCAAACAATTCCTATAAGAATTCCTCTTCTTCTTGCCAGTTCTCAGGGTGTTTAATTTCTCTCTCTCAGCTTTTCCTTAGACTTTATCTGCACAGTTTTTCTTGCTGATTCAGACAAGGCTAGGATGAGCTATTAGGAGATCAGCAGGAGCTGTAATCTGGGTACAGCTGTATTCATGTAAATGTCATAATAAAATACACCATTATAGTGCAGTGCATTTATACCACTATGCCAAGTAGATGCCAGTAAATAGCAGATGCCACCTTCAGGCACGGCTTCTCCTTGCCAGCACAGCTATGTAGGAAAGTCTTGCCCCAGACTGATGCAGCTGAGATAGTAATGACAATTCATACACACCCTGTGCAGGCAGGGTGTGCTTTCACAAGGATAAATTATTTTATCCAGGCAGAAAAGGCAGCAAAGACAGGAGAGAGTTGAGACCCACCTGCTGTAGGTCCAGCATGTATACTGCTAGCAGTGCACTAGCAGAGTGCTCTTTACACTGTCCTGGCCAGAGTGTGATCCCCCTTTAAATGAATTTGATTACAGCACTATGAAGTTACAGTTCTTTCAGAAATAATTCCTCTGGGGCAGTGATGGAGAAATGCCTGTGCTAGCACCCATCACCTGGCAGGCAGCATTCATCTCACTGTCTGGAAAGCTCCAGCATGGCACAAACACCTCTGTGAGCAGCAGAAATCACTGGAAGGACTTTGTTTCCTACGTAAATGCACATGAAATTTCATACGTGTGTGTACCTGATGGCAATATTCTTATTTACTGCCACAGGTATTGCATGCCTTGCTGGCTCCTGTTATTATTCCCTTAGAGGTATAACTTCTGTCCATCAGTGTTTTAGGCCAAAAAAAAATAAAAATCTTTCTTTGGGCATCTGTTTCCCAAATGCACTCCTCTTGTCCTGCACTGGAAACTGGTTCAGAACTAGGTAGGAGATTTGATAGATTACACCCAGGGCTCTAATTTCAGGAAAAAAAAGTTGAAAGGAAGCTTGAAGGGGTGGGCTGCTTCTAACCAGATGAGTGTTTAGGGGAGATATGCCTTAAATCTGATGATGCCTATATCTGGGAGAGGAAGGATGGTTCTAGTGAAGCTGTGGGAGTTGTGCAAGATGGATTGCCTCTCGCACATGGGTTTTGTAACCTTAGCAGGATGCTTTGCCTTATTTTCCCATCTTTACATCAGACCTTGCTGGGTGGGACTTAATATCAAACATGCATTGCCCAGATACTGCAGGGCTTTGTTCATCATTGCTGGCAAAGTACTTGGAGCAGCGAGTGTTCCAGGCATGCATAGACAGATCTTGATGTCAGATGATGTTTTTGGCAGAAAACATGAACTGCACCACTCTTGGTTCAACCCCTTGTGCACATTAAGTCCTCCTGCTTCCCCTTCCACGTCGTTGCAGCCAGGCATGCCAAGATGCGGTGCAATTCTTTATGGACTGCCAAAGAAACAAATTATTATGCACTACAAAATGAAACTGGCATTTTAAATCTAAAACACATGACATCATCATTACATGTGGAACCAGTACCATCAAATCACATGCCACCTCATAAATATTCAGGCTGGTGGGGCAAAATAAATGAGTTGTGGATAGCTGGCCAGCAATGCTCCCTGGGGTATACTGCTTCATAAAAGGCTTTTAAGCAATATGGGGGAGTGTACATACAGTCCATTTTGGATAACCCACGAGGAGCTGACTCTACGGTGCTTGCAGATTGGCTTGGGAGGCTGTAAGGGATGGGTGTGTGCATTCAACACAAAGGCCATAGGAGGGGACAAAGGCCAAGTAGCCAGTAGCAGGAACAGAAGTCATTTGGCTCAAAATCCCATAGGAGTGCATTGCTGCTCAGCATTGCTGCTGACCTGATGGTACATGTGGAAGTGTGTGAAAGCACCTGTGTGCTACCTCTTCCCTAGAGCATCCTTCAGAACACGGAGGAATTGTCCTAAAAAGTACCACTTGAGGTACTTGCTGGAAGATAATGGGGCTTCATGTTTGCCTTGCCAAGACCCCAGAAAACTGATGCACAAGCTGGAAATAGTGGTTTAATTTTGTTGAATCAGACTCTAGTGCAACCTCCTTGCAAAGCAGCTTCTAGATATTTTAAAACTTATCCGAATAAACCTAGCATTTGACTAAAATATGATTCACCATTTTTTATGGCAGTTTTCTTGGTAGCATTGGGGAAAAAAAAATTAATTTTCAGAGAAAGAACTCATCCAGAATTCAAAGTAGCTTGGTACATTAGAAATGTAATCCTCCCATTATCTCCCTGCACAACCTTTGTGAGAAACTCTATTTAAATCCCATTTACATATTTCTAAGAATAGACTATTCTGCTCTTAGTATCCATCCATCCTGAATTTATTATGGGTTCAAAAAATATTTGCCTTTTTTCTGAATGTAAAAGTGATTTGAATTCAGACAAGCATAACTGGAAGCTAAGCTTACAGAAGTTTCGGAAACATACTTATAATAAGACACTTCAAAATTGCTCCTGAGGGCCATGACAGCGCTCTTCCAGCATTTGTGATTTAACCTGTATGCTGGAAGCAATATGCTGCAGTAATAACTGTTCCCTGATTTTTATACTTTACTTGTGGAGGACTGTTCCCCCAAACTCAGAGAAGACAAATAGAGCAGAGTGCTTGGGGGAAGAGAGGATGAACTGGAGTTTTCTTTGCTGCTGAAAGATGTCCATTGATATTCTGCTGCAAGCTGTGGAAGGGAATGACTCCCCAAGTTGTTCCAAAGAGAGGTATGGAGAACATGTGTGTGCCCACTCTATGAGGCAGGGTGCTCCAGCTGGGGACCTCACTGCAGAGACATGTCAGAGCTGGTACAGCCATGCCACTCCCATGTTGGTTTTGTCTCCAAAGAGGAAAGCAGAAAAGCTTTCCAATGAGCAAAGTTGCCTCTGCAGCCCAATATCCTCACACCAGGTAGGTGGTGTGTTTACAACAGCTTGGATGTCAGATGGGGGTGGAGATAGGAAAAGTTTGAGCTAAAATTTAATGCCAGAAAAATTATTTTATTTCATCATGAATGATCTTCCTGGAATTTTGCAGACACTTCTGCTGTCTTTCTGTGTTGTTATAGGACAAGGAGTGGTGGTACCTGATTCTGCAGTGGTGGGCAGGAGACTCCTGTATGAATCCTGACTCTGCTTAGACAGGAGCTTTACGTGGTTTTGAGGGATGTGCTTGTCTGTGGGGTTAAACAAATACGGCACACAGCTGTATTGTGGGGCTGCAGGGGAAGCCATGGTGGGGTCAGTCCTCCTGGCATTGCCCACTACACAAGTTCCCCCAGGGCTAATTGCAAGAAAGGGCTGTAGCACAGAGCAGAAGATCCCTCAGCCGGGAACACTGAGGGCATGAAAGGTGGCTGTGGTGGCCCTGGGCTGGGATGTGCCATCTCCTGCACGACTGGCCAGGAGAATGGCTATTTACATTTCACTTCTCATGAACAGCAGATTTCCAACTGCAACGATTATCTGGAAATGTGACCCACAGAGGGTCAAACACCAGAAGGCAGGAACAAGAACCTGCTATTCATAGGTTTTATGACACCAAGAGCCAAGCCATGGCCGGGCAGCAGATCCATGCTGTTTGGACAGCTGGGGCTGGGAGCAGGGCACAGGGCAGCCTGCACCACCCCTGGCCCTGGGTGTACCTCTGCCCTACCCCTACAGGCCCTCTTCCTTTCTAGAAATGCACGTTCAGGTGCAATTAATAAAAATAAGGGATTGAGGTGCACTGCAACAAACAACAAGCAATGAACTCACTACTGGAAATCAAGATAAAAAATTAAACTATTTTTGTTTATGTTTTATCTTTCAATCTGCATTCAGGTGGCTGAGAAGTGTGAGAAGGGTCTCTGTCCTCTTCTCACCTTCTGATGCCTATTTTTTTTTTTTTTTAATTAAAATCTTTTCCCCTCTTCTGCAGCTGTACAACAAACCTCTGAAGAGGGAGAATCATTGTAGATACAAAGAGACAATAGATTTCTGCAAAGAGATAGAGAGGGCTGTGTGAATGCACAACCTGGGGTGGGGGAAGAAAAATAAGAGAGACTTTTACCTCTGCTTTGCTTTCATTTATATTGAGCTACAGCTTTATTTGCAGCAAGGGACAGTAAGTACTTTACAGGCAGAGATGTAGTAATTTTTAAATTGACAGTGCCCTTGTGAGTACTCACTTGTGTTTCTAATAAATCTATTTAGTACAGATCAAGAGGAGGAAGGAGGTGACTTTTTTATAAATATGGCTTTTTGCTGTTCTCCCAGACTTCTGGCATCTATCTTTTTCCTTCCGAAGTGAAGGGCAGAATTGCTGTCTTTTCCCCTCTCTGCTTGTAGAACAGAGAGAAACTGAAACTGAAGTGGTATATAAAGAAAAATATTAAATAGAACAGAATAATGCATATTAAATTGCTATCACCTTTAACAAGCACAGAGAGGATTACAGAGGTTAATATGGACATATTTTAGAGTGTCTGCTTATCCTGAGTTCTACTCCCAGTCAGTGCACATGTTGATTAACTCAATGGGAGGACTAGGGCCTTTTATGGTTGCACATGATGAGATGAAGCAACCAGAGAAATGTAAGAAATAATAAGACATATGCTATGCCATAGTGGTTCTGTTCATCTACTTTTTTGTTACTCTCTCTCATGAGCACTTTCCAGCATTTGTTTCTTAGGCCGCACCTTGCTTAGGATGGTGTCTGCACACTGTCACTGGGGAAGTTGGCAAATCCTTATCCCATGTACAAACACCGTCCCTATGCTGAGGAGCACCCCCAGTCTGCCCCTCCATACAGGCACACCAATGTTCACAGACTGCTCAGTGAGGCTGTGTATTTCCACGGAAACAGAGGGTGTCTCTGTGAAAATCAAGGCACAGGGTGAGGCTGTGGCTTCGTGCTCTGGCTGAGACAGTGACAAGAGGGACAGTCTGCCCCCCCGGCCCCATCGTAGTCTGTTCCTTGCTGTGAGAGAGGGGAACATGGAGGAACAGAGGAGAAAGGACTGCTGGGCTGTAAACAGGTTTTATACTTAAGAATACACACAGCTTGGTAGCACAGCATGATGGATACTAGTAGAAATAAAGTCCACTTTTTTTCTGTGGCAAAATTTACTGCAAGACTTGTAATATTTCCATTTGGCAGTGACGACGTCACACATACTTAGCATGGAAAATGTGCTTTTTTCCCCCAAATTATTCCATTACATACTGGTCCATGGATTGCCTAACCAATTAATATCAGTGGGAAAAGGCTGCAAGTTTCACTTACAAATGCCTTATTTTTTTTAAGCTGATACTAGGTTCTTAAAAAAATACACAAGTCTCTGGAAATACATGTGATGTTGGATTGTCACTGCTTGAAGGGACCCACCTCCCACTATCAAAGATTTTGCTTATTCATACCTGCTTCAATATCCATTTTGAATCATAGAATAAATTTGGGTTGGAAGAAACGTTTTAAGGTCAGCTAGTCCAATCTACCCTCAATGAGCAGGGACATCTTCTGGCAGATCATGTTGCTCAAAGCCCCATCCAACCTCACCTTCAAAGTTTCCAGGGACAGGGCATCTACAACCTCTCTGGTTGGTTTTCCACACAAAGTTTTCTCCCAGAAGACAGCACAAGCATGCAGTGAGCCCTTCTTTGGACATCTCTGCCTGAAATACAGGGAACTTGCCTTTTTGTTTTCAGATAGAACAATTTAAAAACATGTTCGTTTGAGGTAAGAGATCCTAATGAAATCTTGCTCTTGTGGATGGATCATGTCCTTTAGCCAGCAACAGAAACTGGCCTCTCCTGTTCCTAGAAATTAATATGCTAACAGGAACAATTCTTCTGAATTATGGAATGTTTATTAGCTGGTTTTGCTTGTTTTCTTTTAATAAACAGGGGGTTAAAAGTAAAAGATATTGGTCTAATGGTGCATTGCCACCAATCCCAGTAAGGAAAATAGTGTACCTGGAGTTAAATAGATTTATCAGTTGTTTTTTAGGTGTAAAGTCTTCCAAAAACAATGATGCCAACTACACAATTTACAAGATTTCCATTCTTTCATCTTCAAGGGATGTATCTGCTTGTCACCACCATGTCTCAGGGCACCAGACTAATTTTTCATGGTAGAAATGGATGTTTCACACTGGGATTCATACAAGACAAACCTCAAAATGAACTCTAGCAACGCATGATTCATCCCAAAACATCTCATCAGTGAAATGAATGATGAGGAACTCCTGGTACAAAAGAGTTCTCAGTGATGGCATGTTGCCTAGAAAGAGTAGTTTCCAAAACAGTTGTGAACTTAAATCTCCAGAGTATGCATGTTCCTTACAGATGCTAAATTAATTACAAATATGATAGTCCTTGCTTCTCCCCTTGACTTAACTTCAACATTGATCTTCATTTAAGAATAGGGGATCAGCTGTACAAAGGGGTGAGTATTTTAATTCAGAATGAACTGCTCAAGAAAGAGCCATGATTTTGAAATCCTGTCATTTGGTTAATGTTGCAGAAAATTATGAATTAGTATCCAAAGTTAAAGACGAATTCATCACCAAGAAAAATTAATCAAAAAGAATTTAGGCTTTCATGCTAATTTTCAAATTTCAGTTGGCATGTGCTATTCCAAAATCAGTATGTTGCTTAGTTCCAGAGCTGGAAGAAGACTCTTGGGGAATGGCATGAGCTTATTTGGAGCTGGCAACTTGGAGTGTTTTACAGCTTTCAGATTCAGTTATCTGTATTTTTGGTAGCCAAGAGGCAGTCACACTTCAAATTGTGATTATTTGTCTGAATCTGAAAGTTTATATTGGTTTTGGTCACTAGGTATCTTGGACTGATGCAAAAGGTGAGTGTTACAGTCCATTTTTATCCAAAGGGGCTTGAAATCCCCTAGCTTAGCTTGTCAGCTGGCACACATCAATGGGCTGAATACTCAGAGCTGAGTGGTGTCTGCTCAGGACAATGATTTTTTACCCAACCGTGGTCAGAGGTCAGCTAGGTAGAATCATTTTCATTATGCTCTATGACATTTATGACATTTTCTTATGTCCCGGGACTCTTACTCCTTTTGCTCCTGCATAGGGCTGCTTAGCAGACCTCTGTCTGCATTTCTCTCTGAATTTACCTTTGAAAGGTGTATAGGCAAGTAGCCTGCTGTCAGAAAAGACAAATTACTGCAAAGCTGATGAATAAGAAATGTGAGTCAAACCAATTGATTTGATTTATCTTGCTTATCACAGTGGCTGCTACTTTGGGGCTGACTTTAAACGTGACTCATGTAGTTGCAGAATAAAAACTTGTACCTGCCTTGAAAATATTTTGAGAGGGTATCTCAAGTAATTGGCAGCATTTCTGTTAATGCTATATGCTGTGAGTGCCATCTAACCTTCGCCAACACAATTCAGGGCAAGTAGAGATGAAAAAGAGAATTTGGACTAAAATTGTCAAAGCTGAAATACATGACAGGAGCTGACACAAACCCACTGCTCTGCCTGACTGTTTTTTTGTTGTGCTCCTCCTTGTCAGGACACCTTGTGCTAGAGAAACACAGTCTTGCATGCAGTGGGGGGCATTTTGACAGTTAACAAATGGCTGATTAACATGAGCTACCTACCTAATTAATCATGAGCCACAAATTAAATGACTGACTGACTGATTCAGGTCAGGAGCTGTGAAACTAAATGAAGGTTATTGGGGTTACAGGCACTGATTTGCAGTGGAAACTGCTCATCACCGGAGGCTGGAAATCAGCCTCCGTGTGTGAGATCCAAGCACATCACTTTGCCAGTTAGAACAGTTTTTCCAGGCAAACATAAATAAAATTTTAAAATGTGGTGATGAGGATGGTCTGCAAACACTTATCACTGGTGTCCAGTGAACTGAGCTGCTGTGTCTGTGTCCCTGGAGCAATGCTCACTGGTATTGCATCAAGATCTGATGCCCTGACCTTCAGTAATCTTCATCATCCTATTTTATGATCTCAGCTGGTGTTTCACAGCTCCTTGAGCCTAATGAGACAATTGTAAGTTGTGAGGGGCTGATGGGAGGCAGCACACCCGAGGGGCACCGTGCCACGGCAGGGTGCAGGGCATGGCCAGCTAGCCCACACCTTGTACTTGTCCCAGGCAGGTTCTTCTTTTGCTGGTGTCTGAATTTCATAAGGGAAAACAGGAAAATAAGATGGCTGGTCTGATATTTGGTGATCTGTTGGCGATGCAGAAAATGATGAGGAGTTGAAAATGTGTCAATATGCAGATCTTACCACAGTGTTACTGTATGGCTGGAAAACTGTTCCTGTTTTCCACAATCATTTCCCTCAAGTGTCCTCAGCCTTCCAACCTCTCAGTTGTTTAGGAATCATAACATGTGAGTTGCTTGGGTAACCAAAATCTGCCTGACCCCCTATATCCAGCTGCCTGGGAGACTCCATGTTTGAGAACATGGATCAGTCCTGGAAAGAAACGTTGGCCTTCCCCGTCACAGGCTACAACAAGGCGCTCACGGTTAGCTGAGAGTCATGTGCACAGACTGCATCTATGGGAGGAGATGGAATTGAACTACTGCAGTACACACTGGCTGTAGGGTTTGATACTCTTGACAATATTTGGTATCATTCCACTGTTTAAAATGACATGGGTCTGTGCTACAGACATTAGGAGATGTGTCCTTGGGTTCATCAGCAAGGTGCGTGCTGTGGAAGGAATTGTGCTCTGGAAGGGAGCAGGAGACAGCCCAGCAGAGTTCCTGCCATAAGATCACTGTCCCTTCCCTCTGTGAGTTTCCTTACAGCTCAGAAGAACCTGCAGGAAAGGACCCACTCTGTGGTGCTGCCCAGTCCCTCTGCTTGCAGTGGTATCAATGCATGTGAGCTTTTGTCAGTCCTCTTTGAGAGCTCTTCTGGACATAGCCTAGACCTAGAATTCTTTGTCCTGCTTCCATTGTGTGCCTGACCTCCATGTCATCCTCCATACACTTGTCTGTTTTGGTGAGGAAGCATCGGCCTCACTTGAGAAATGGGGACAGAGATTCTGTATCATCACAAGACTGAAAATTCTCTCTCAAGGTAGGGAACTGAGTGCAGGGAAATATTGGAGAATCAAGTATGACCTAAATTGTTGGACCTTTCTTCAATTCTGCTCTGTGCTCAGAAATGAGACTTTAAGCTAGGTAGAAAAGGCATTAAGCCTTAGCTTCACCGAAATTTCTAGTTTTATTAAAGAATTCATTGGAACCAAGGACTTATCCAGAGAAATCAGCAATCACCAGTACCTCTGCAGAAAATTGATCCTAAAGCATAGTTAGGTATATCATATACAGCAATTGCACAATTTTCCTTAATTTACATTGGATTTTAAAAGTGCAGCTGGATTTGTGAATAGAAGATCCTGCAGTGCCTACATAGGATGGTACAACGCCAGGTGCCACTGCTGATGCTGCAGAACATCCATGTTAACACAGCTAACCTTATATAACCTTATAACCTTATATATATCCCCAGATGCACTACACACCGTGCCAGATTCTTGTCTTACTATTTTGTCTCAAAATCCCTGCCATTTCATTACTGATAGGTTGAATAATCAAATAAATTTGGCAGATAGCAGATAGCATTTTTTCCTGACAGATTCAAAACTAGTTGCACATGTCCTTTCCCCATAAAGCATGGGCTGTCTTATGACAAAAATCCAAGGAGATGAACTTTTTCTCAGAAACTTTTTTTTTTTTTTTTAATTTTGTATTATTTTCTACCATAAACAGTTGGACTATAAGGTACAATGAATAGAACACTTAATCTTGGGAACAGAGGGCATGAGCAGCTCCCCTAGTGCTGGACTGGACTCTCATGGTTTTCAGGATGTCTCTCCTGGTTGTTCTTTTATGCAGGTTTTGAGTTCTCAATTCTGATTTAGTGACTGTATGCTTCAGAATATGCCCTGAAGATATTTCACCAGAACACTTCTCCTCTCTCTGATTTTCAGAATTGATGTAATTCTGCTCCTTCTTAATTTGACTGGTTGTGCTGTGCTGCTGCTTTTGCAGTTAGAGCTATAACCACTATTAGAAGTGTGATGAATCATTTATCTTTTCCTGGAAATGTACTTGAATCCTCCACAGAATTGTCTTCAGTCCATCTTCTCCCCTCCCATCCAAAAATCTCCATATGTTTCTGCTGTGCTCTTCGGCTGGAAAGTGTTACTGAGTTCAGGACTGACTTGTTCTGAGCAGTTCTAACTGCTTATAATGCTCAGAGTTGTTATAACACAATGTTCTTTTGAAAAATAATTGTTTTCCCTGCTTTGTCTAAGAAGACATGCCATGATACCAGGAAAAGTGTGAGCTCCTTGCTCTGGGTGTTTGTCCTGCAGGAGCATTTCAGCCAGGCGGGCTGAGGGCCCGTGGCAGCAGGTATTGTATGAGCATGGCACAGATGGTCCTAATCCAAAGCGCTTACAAGCTAATTGCCATGTCTCTGCACTCATTAGCGTGTGGGCACTTTTCCCAGCCCATGGAGCAGGGCTGTACGAGTGCCTGGCCAGCTGATCCACGTAACTGCAGCGGTACTTCCCTGCTTTCTCAGCGCAGCCGCCCGCGATGCTGGACTCGAGCCACCAACCTCCAGAGCCGTGTTCACAGCTCCTCCATTGTCCCGGCATCATCTCCAGCACATGAACCTGCAAAGTTGCCACACAGAGCTGCTCCAGCCCTGACTTCTGCCCAGTTCTCCTGCGGGGAAGGTGACTCAAGCAGCCACAAGGATGGACTCTGCTGCACTTGTTTGACCCTGTTATCAATGGCAAGAGACATTTAAGGACTTATCTAACAGCATGCAGATTAACCAGGGAAATGTTCTCTCTTGTTACTGCCCCAAAAACATTCATGTTTCTTTAAGTGGTGGTAGCATTACATAATAAGTGAACATGTACTTACCTAAAAATGCACTTCTTTGCCCATTTGAGAATTGTTTCCCAGGACTCACTTGCCCTCCTTTTGTGGATTCCTCTTGCTAAGATGGCTGTCCTGTTTATCTTTTGTTTTTCACACTTCTAATCTGCTTTCTCTGAAAAATATCTGCAAGTAGTTAAACGGTGCTAATATATATCCACCAAGGGATGCTGTAAAATTTTTAAATGGTGATTGGGTGTTTGGCAGGCAGAAGGTGAATTGCTCTGTCTTTCCATGATCTCACACATCGCATAAGGGTGAACAAGGAATTTTCTAAACTGCAAAGTCCCAGTGCTGCTGTCATTTAGCAAATGTTTAAGCCACACATAGAATAGCTCCTATTTTTACTGGAAATATTTCACTACAGAGAAAGAGAGTTGAAAACCAGAATACCATCCTGTTTCTCAGCCCCAGAGGTGGAAATCTCCAGGTCAGGGTCGAGCAGTTCTGGAGGATACTATGGTTGGGAAGTTTGCATTGCTGTGCTGGGTGGATGAAATTCACCCCTAAATATGGGATTTTATTAGGATATGGTTAGCATTCCCTTTTTACTGACCTGTTCCACCCTGCAGGAACAGAAGCTATCATTCTTCAGTGCTTTCATTCTGAAGAATCACATTAACAATATGTAGAAATAAATAGCCTCTGTGTGTATGTGTTAGACCAGAAAGACATTGCCACACAGACTCTCCTGCCCTTGCTGTCACCTGTGCTACTGAGTATCATAAGCTCTCTAACCTCTCCAGGACCACTAAACAGGAAAATGTAACACATGGCTAACTTTCCCACCCTTTCCAGTTTTAGATGCTTCTGTGCAGAGTGATTTATTTTCCATTTTAACCTGTTCTGAAATGCACTAGCAAGGAGTGAGGACAGAGTGGCTGTATTTCAGTGGTTGTGGCTGGAACAGCTTTATGTTGATGCTGAGCACATGTTTATATTAATAAAAATGACATGGAAGACTCATTCCTGCAGAGAACTACACGCAAATTAATCCCATGCACACAAACCCAAGGGAATTGCTCATCATGCATAGGCCACCAAGATGATTAGAGGGATGGAGCACGTCTCCTATGAGGAAAGGCTGAGAGAATTGGGGTTTTTCAGCCTGGAATAGAGAAGGCTCTGGGAGACCTAATGGCAGCCTTCCAGGACCTAAAGGGGGCCTACAAGGAAGATGGAGAGAGACTATTTACAAGAGCATGTAGTGATAGGAAAAGAGGAAATGGCTTCAAACTGAAACAGAGTAGGTTTAGATTTGGTATTAGGAAGAAATTCATTACTGTGAGGGTGGTGAGGCACAGGTTTCCCAGAGAAGTTGCGGATGACTCATTCCTGAAAGCGTTCAAGGCCAGGTTGGATGAGCCTCTGAGCAACCTGGTCTAGTGGAAGGTGACCCTGCCCATGGTAGGAGGGTTGGAATTAGATGATCTTTAAGGTCTCTTCCAACCCAAACCATTCTATGATTCTATGAGAGGATTAAGGATGCATGCATCTGTGCGGAAGTAGGACAGTGGCTGGCAGACAGCAGGGCATGTTGCAGTTGCAGGCTGCATGGTGATGCAGAACCCCTGTGTGCCACCCTGAGCCTGTGCAGGCCCTGACAGAGCTCCTCAGGTGGGGTTTTGCTGCACAGAGAACAATCTGCCCCAAGAGCCTCCATGCAGTGTTTGCACCCAGCATCACGTGCGTGACAGCCTAGACAGATGATCTCTCACTGGAGATGGCTATGTCCCAGAGAGTGCAGGTTCCCCACCACCAAAGGAGAGCTTTCACCTGCTTCCAAAAAACCCTGTTCTGGGCCAGTTTGCTGCACCTTTATTGTCCCTGTGGAGCTACACCTGCTTCAGCAGTTTCTGTACAGAGCAGCAGCCAGGACTGGGGAAGCTTTCTGAAAAACCTTTGCTTGCTGCAGTGGGGAAGGAGTGAGAAGGGGGAACATCAGGTCACAGGTTAATTCCTGAGGCTTGCCTGAAAGTGATTCCTCAGAAAGAAGAAGGAAAAAACCCTAGCTTTGTCTCTCTATTTTTTTTAAAAAATATAATCTGGTACATAGCAGCCCAAGTTACCAGCATCTCATATTGTGGTTTGCTTCATCCACTCTAAATATCACCTCTTTTTG
The DNA here is from genome assembly GCA_020086605.1 of Lanius collurio. Taxonomy (NCBI): domain Eukaryota; kingdom Metazoa; phylum Chordata; class Aves; order Passeriformes; family Laniidae; genus Lanius; species Lanius collurio. Next base: position 15,260,931 of record JACBWW010000006.1, read on the forward strand.
CAATCTGTCCTGACATATTTCTCTCAGATTATCTCATTTTGCTATGTACAAATGCATCTGTGGCTTTACCTAAAATTAAAAAGGAAATATTATAAAAATGGGTTATTCATGCCAAGGCAGCCAGAAAGTAAAGCTTTTCTTTAGTGTCTAAGCTCAAAATTCCCCATAAGTATCTTTGGTATTAGAAAGAGTTTATTCAAGTTAAATATTAAATGTGGGTCACAATTCATCAAGAGACATTCTTAGCTTTCAGTCCATGACTGTCTCTATGGGTGTCTAGTGAAATACATCAGGAGGTGCTGAAACCCTTCTGAAAACTTGCCTAATTTGGGAACTAGTGCCTTTTGTGCCCTTGCTGCTGGAGTCTAAAAAAACCGGAAACGTGGATCACAGTTTTTAGCTTTGGAAATCGGTCGCTGCTTAGGTGTCTTTAGCAGGCAGGGTAGAGAAAGCCTTGAAGGACTGGATGCACAGCTGCCATGGCCAGCAGCTATTGTAGTCCCACACTGTACAATCTGTAGTATCACCGCCATGCTCTGCCAAACCCCCACACTGCAGTGTTTCCAAGGAGACATTAAACCATGTTAGTGTCTCGTAGGAGTTGGAAACCTGCTCCATCTGACATATTATTTAATATTTCAATTAATAGAGCTTGGTGAAACTACCAATTTCTGGTCGAGCTTCTCTCAGGGCAGAGGCCAATAGCTATCCTTGCACATGAATGGGAGTTTTGACATTCACATGTAAAAAAAAAGCAGGAGAAAGTGGAGAAGACAACTTGGAAATACTTTGAGGTTAGAGAGGGAACCTGTAGAGAAATTTCCAAGCCAGGTCTTTGGTTTGCAAGGGGCAGGAATGAGAGCAGAGACTGTCAGAAAAATCAGGGAAACAAATGGAAAAAAATGGAGAAAAAAGGAAATGTTTTGTGTTTTGTAACAATTTAGCCATCACATGTTGTGGAGGAAAATGGATAAAAAGCTGAATTTTGCTATTTAAAATTCACATTTTTTTTCTTTCTCCCCAGGAACATCCCATTGAATAGTCATGAGCATAGACTATATAAGGCACATGCCCAGGGCAGACTAGAAAAGCATACTCCTCTCCTGGGCCCATTGGGAGAGATGAGGGGAGCAGCACTGCTCACCTTCATGCTCTGAGATGCTCATTTGTTCTCCCATCTATTCTTGTCCTCCAAAAAATGTGACTGTGTCAATAACAGTTTCACTAGTAAGGCAGTAATGAAATACTTACTTTGGCCTGGATTTTGACCCCAAACTGCTATAAAATACCAGTGAGCTCTCAGAACTCCTCCTATCCATTGTTATACTACCTCTCTGGGGAACAGACTGGCACACAAGTGGTAGTCAGCTAAATTTTGCAGCCAGAGACATTTAATTTTACAACCTTCTAATTAGAAGGATAATTAAAAATTTTTTAAGGCAAGGTCAGAGAAACATCCGTCAGGGACAGTCTGGATGTCTTGCAGCCTGTCTCAGTGTGGGGTTTGGATTGTGTGATGTCCCAAGGCGCTTTCCAGCCTTCTGCTTTCACACCTTCTGGTTTGAACGGTTGGACGGCTGCAGCCGGCTCAGCTCTGGACGCAGCACCCTGCCTCACCAGCTGTGCTGTGTGAGGCTTTTGCTCACAGGGAAAACGGGAGCCTCTCCAGGTGTGAGAACATTAAAAGCAAATATAATCTTGCATTTTAAGTGGCAGAGCCGAATGCCTTCCCATCCTTGCCAGAACCACTCATGTGTCACCTCACTGACATTAATTTTACTCTCACTTCATGCTGGAGAGCAGGACTGGGTTATGGATGATGACTGAAGAATGTTACTGTCTTTAGTGAAGCCTTTGGGCTGCACGCTTCTGTTTTCCAGCCTTGTGAGAAGCTCTCATGTGAAATACTCCCCAAGGAGTGATGTGGGTCAGACCTGATGAATTTGCTTACTGGATTAGTGGACAAGGGGGAAACAGTAGGCACAGTTCACCCAGCTGTCAGGGGTGCATTTAATACCACACTGCACAACAGATTGATTTGCAAGGTCAGAAAGCATGGCATAGAATAGGCAAGAAAATGCTGAAAGGGATTAAAAGATAGCTTAAGGGCAGAGAAAAGGCAAAGTGGCAAAGTCATTAATGAGGAAAATTTTAAGCAGTTACCTTTATTACTGTGCACTTTTTTTTTTTTTTTTGTGCCAGCTCTCTTGAGGAAGACACTCAGAAAACAGTGAAGGGGGAGGATGGCCTAGCCTGGGAGGATGGCAAAGGATGCAAATGCAGTCTGCTTTTGTGGGAGCACAGTCTCCTGCTTGCACACACAGCAGGACTGAGTTTTCCCCCTTTGCTTTCACGTCTTCTCCCTGAGGTCCCCTATTGTTTGAAAAAAAAGATATTCAAGTCCTGGGTCTCAATTCACCAAACAGATAAATCTTCCTCCCAGTGATGCCCAAGAGCTTTGCCACTTGCATGGCCAGGCCAGGCAGGGCTGAAGTGCTGGAACATGGGGAGACCTTGCAGAATGACCCCACACAGCTCCCGATCCTCTACTTCGTCAGAGTCTTTGACAAATTGGTTATAATGAGTCACTTTGAACATACCTGAGCCACAGCTCTCTTTGAGAAGTTCTGAAACCTTCTTGGCTTGAGGCAAAAAGGTGAAAGTGTAAGTTCTTGACACCACCTTCAGATTAATTTCTGCATTAAATGATTAGGAAATATGGCTGTGATGGCATTGCTTTTAGAAACTTAGGATTTTTTTTTCTGCTTCTTCCTGGTTTTCAGATTTAGCACATTTTCTTTTTTCAGCTATATGCTAATTAACATCAAACTGTAATGAGATAGAATAATTTAAAAAATAACTTAAACGAGCCAAGAGTTATAAAAATAACAAATCCTGTGGGTAGGATCCAAAAGACTTTCTATCATGCTGACTGATTAGAAGACTCACTTAATTGTCTGTATGGAAATTTTGTGTCACCAAGTCCTGGCATTCAGAAGTTTTGAGATTTTAAAATTAACAGGCTCACATCACTTCTATTTGCTTTTTGACTAATTTTGTAACCTCTACACTGCAAACTCCTTTGTTTCGATGTAAGGATTTTTTTCTGAAAAATAAAGGAAAAGGAGCTCTTTTAAATCTTAAAGGCAAGCTGAGATTCTCTGATGTTCACTGGGTTTCAAGAACAGTGGTCTTAAAATATTGCAGATGTTGGGCATGTCACAAAGACTATAAGGAGCTGTAGGAGTAATTTATTTTCAGTATGAAGAAAATATACAGATTTCAGTTTCCAAACTTCTCTTTTTCAGTGTTAGGACATTTCCACCAGAAACTGGACTGACTGTGCGCTCTTGGCGCAAGGTGGACAGCCTGGTTGGAAAAGCAGGCCACACAATATGATTTTTTAAGGGTTGCATTCTGGAGGATTGAAATTCTTCATTCCTAAAATTACTAGAAAGGGTCTGTTTCAGGTACACTGCTGTGATACACACCGGGATGTGTGTATGACACACCCCAATTCTTCAGGTACAGGGCATGTTTCCACCTCCATCCCACTTCACATCTCAGTTGAACACTTCCTGCAAGCCAGGGCTGGATTCCCTCAGTGTCTATTCAGATGGAGGAAGGAGATGGGTCCCAGGGAGAGCTGGACTCCCCAGGGAAGAAGATGCCATGTGGCAAAAGCAGCATTACATCATGGGAGCTGGACCCCATTGCAGCAATGATTCCTGGGGCAGAGGACTGACGCTCTGCGTGGCTGATGCCTTTGGGGAAAGGGCTGTCAGGAGCACTGATGCTGCACCACACATTTTGGGAGACCAGGTCTGCTCAAGGTCCTGCTAACTGGGTCACCAATACCTTGGGTATTAAGCAGAACTGGGAGACAACCGGGTTATCTCCCAGCTTCTTCCCTATTGCTGAAGACACGTGTAATAACCCATGCTGAAGAGCGCTTTACAGAAGCGATCCCAGTAGCAGTAAAATTGGTCACACCTAAGCTTTCTTAAAAAGTTCATCATCCCCATTTCAGAGGGTTTACTTAAGGCAGGGTCCGACTTGAACAGACAGGCAGTGCCCAGAAGCTCAGGAGACACAGAAAAGCAATGCAGGAGGGACAGAACTGCGTCATCACTCCTGGTATCAAACAGGGCTGTGCTTTCTGTATAACGGTGTTGTTTAAAAACTGTGCTCAGGCCAGGCTGTCCTTGATTAAGAGCAGCCAGATGGACACCATAAATCAGCTGGAAAACTCTGGGCCAAACTCCATGCTCACACTGATTCAAACAGCCCCATTTAATGTCACAAATGAGATTTGTGCAAACAGAGCCCAGACCAGAATTTGTCCTTTCATGTTTGTTTAGATTAAGAAATTTGGACAGTAAAAGCCCGGTTATATTCTGGCAAGCGGGGTGGGTATCAGAGCACTCGAACAGTGGGAAGCCCAGACAGATGGTTACATGAATCACAGCAAGGCAGGTCTGGTTATCTTGATATTTTCCATGAGATAAAGCGGGGGGAAGTGGTGCCATATGGTGGAATATGGCTGAGGGACTCTCAGCAGCTGGGCAGGATGTGAGCACTTTCTAAGGCAAGTGGAAGAGTGATCAGAGGGTCAGACAAGGAAAAGGTGGCTTTCTGGGACAGCCAGAGATGCTGAGCCACTGGAGCAGCAGTGTCCCGAGGGAAGGATGGGAGAATAAAACCAGACAGGTTGGTCAGTGCAAAAGCACCGCAGCATGGAGAGAAACAGAGAGGAGAAAAGTAAATGTGTGAGGGTAAAGAAAGAAGAAGGAAAGAAGTTTTGCAGGGAGGAGGAGGAAAGCCAGTAGCTTTTCTGGGCCTGAGTGCCTACAGAAAGGGGAAAGGGGACAGGAGAGCAGTGCTGCTGATGTTCTCTGTCTCCAGAGGCTGCTGTTGTTTTGCTGAACCACACAGTTATTTCTTACAGGCTACCCTAGAATAGAAGTAGTCTATGACTGGCGAGTCCATCTTATCCTGAGGACTGTAGCAAAAAGGAAATTGCATAGGAGTGGGTTTCCACAGACATCTAAAAAAAGTGAACTTGTGAACAGTCCTTTAGACTCACTTCACTTTCATGAGCTGCTGGCTGGGGTTGCTGGCCAGAGGTTTTCTGTTTTGCTTGTAGCAAATCTATTTGCAGAATACTCCCAATTAAAAAAAATATGCTACCTAAAAGCAAGGAAATTTACTCTTCTGAGATAATCAAAGGATACAGTGGGTTTATTGTTTTTGAGGCCAAACAACAAGAACTCTCTGGCAGACAGTGCCTAGGGGCTGTGCAGCTGCACCAGGGCAATGAGTATCTTTCAAGCAGAGAGTATCAAGAAGATGCCACAGTGCCACACAACTACCAGAAACAGCTCTCCACATCAATAGTAAATCCAGAGCATAGTGGTAAAAAATGTACTCAAGAGGTCAAAAAGATTTTAGCTGCAACTTCTTGGACGACCAAGCGGACACAGGGCTGATTCAGGGTCTAGATACCCAAGAGTGGTGACAGCAGCATGAGATGAAGAGAGTTGTGCAGTGCTGTATCTCAGCTTGACCACCGTTTCCCAGAGGACAATTTGGGGTTTGGGGTTTTTTTGGGGTTTTTTTTTTTTTTTTTTTGCAGTGGCTGGCAGGAAAATCTCACATGTTTAAATTGGGGAAGTGTTGTAGATGTTGTTTGGGTCTGGTCAGGGAAATGAGGAATGAATTTTCTTTTGTTTGGGTTCCGTGGTTTGCTTGAAGCTGGCTACATGTTTAGCAAACCTCAGAAATAAAGTTAGACACATCAGTGAGCAAGTGGAAAAGTACTGGGGAGGAAGTGTGTGAGGGCTGTCTGGAAGATACCACATGGGCTGGCTGGGCCACAGGCTGGGTGCACCAAAGCTCATGCCCCACAGTGCTGGACCTGGCTGTGGTCACAAAAACCATGGGACGCAGCATGTGAGCCCTGACGATGCTGCATCACGGGCCCTCCACTTCCAAGCCCTCCAGCGCCAGGAGCCAGCCCAGCCTGGCAGGACAAACTGGAAAAGCAGCATTGGAGACCACTTTAAGGGGCAAAGTGTCAATAACTTGAGCTGTAAGGAAACAACAGAGTAGATGACTCACTGGAAGTTAAATGGGACAAACGGTTTCAAACCAGGTGCCTAACTTTACACATTAATCATCCAGCATGCAGCTAGTTGCTCTGATTTATTAACATTAGCTGATGTTCAGCAACACAATTCCAGACTGAAACCATAATTCTCACCTTTTTTATAACTGTAAGCATCTCAAAAAGCTTCTGGGAGTGCGCATGCAGACAGTGCTGGGACAATTTTCAGAGTGGAGTTACATGCTACTGTTTTATTGTAAGAATAGGAAAGGGACTGTACGTTATTTCTGTCAAGTCAGTACCCCACAGAAGGGCTGATTGTCTCTTGCATGCTGAGGAAATAGCAAATGTCTCTCCTTATTTTTTTCTGTCAGAAGATCGAATAGACAGATTGCTCAACAGAGGAACTGGACCCTTTGCATGGAGAAGTAGCTGTGTGCAGTAAGTGATAACCTTTTGAGTCAGCAGACAGCTCCATTAAGAAATCCAGGGTATATTTGCAGGGATGTAAAAGTGCCAGTGTGTGGGTAGCCTTTTACCAGAGGCAGGTAAAAAGAGAGGCCCAAGGGAAGGGAAGTGGTGAGGGGCAACCTTGTTATGCCTCCAAGGTGGGGCTCATGTCATGACACACCATGTGAAAAGTAGGAATGATTACCTGTGGATGTAAAAAAGCAGGATTTAGGGTGAGAAAAGGGAATTGATTTCAGACTTAGTGTCTGAGGCACTCCACAGAACGACTCTAGCAATTTGTTAGCCAGATCAACATATGATATCTTACTTAGGAAATGTTCATGTCTGCTTGACATGCCAATGCAGGGGTGGATGTCAATGGAGACAAGAAAAAGGACTGGTTTGCCTTATCTGGCCTCTTTTGCAATTGTCTTCACTTTCAGCAGTTTATAGCTTCCATCTTGTCCACATAATTCAAAAACATTTCCAGACAAACCCTGACTTCAGAGGCCAAGCCACAAAATCCCTTGCCAGCAGTGACCTGGTATGCAGCAGAGTTGTGAACCAGTGGCTTGTCCTCTGCTGCTGCCATCACCAGCAAAGGCACAGTGAGAGGCAGAGCTCTCCTCCCAGGCAATCTTTGAGCTCAGGGACAGGCATTTGAGGGATTTTGGCACACTTCCAGGTGATGGGGTCTTCATGCAAACCAGCTGCCTGGATGTGTTGTGCAAAGCCGAGCTCTGGGCAGCAGGATTTCTTGGAAAGCGATGTGGACTTGCTACTTCCCTGGAGCTGCTACGACTGCAGCACAACACCACGTGTGCTGTGATTAAATGGCAATTACCCAGTTTCAAAGCAGAGGTCACAGTCATTACTGCCAGGGATCATTTCTGGCCACAAACGATGCAGTGAATAACATCCATCCAGCCTGCGAGTCCAGCACAAAAAGCAGTCCCAGGTTTGGTTTTCAGAATGCTCACCCTTACCTGGGGACTGTAGCAGCTCTTTCCCAATCGAGCTGTTCTGCTTGTACCAAGCCATGTGCTGGATTCATCTGTCCTGTGGAGATAAAGTTGTGTGGGTTTATGAAGATCATACAGTTTGGATTTTATGACTGCAGACATCTCCTGTCTCTCCAGCTGCAGGAGGGCAGAATACATGCTCTCTTCCCAGCTGGAAACAGACACCACCTGTTTGGGCTCCTGTGGCAGCTGCCTGTGGAGAGGCTGGGCAGGTGAACATGCAAAAGCTTACTGAGAGGGTGGGGTGAGAGCTTGCACACTGGGGCAATGCCGCCCCACAGGCAGCCAGAGCCCTTGGCTGAAAACTGCCGGGCAAAACCAGAGCAGGCAGGAAAATAATGGACAGGAGAATAATGAATCCATCTAGATGTGCACATAAATGTGTGTATTTGTGAGGGGCTGAGGAACATACAGAGTCAGAAATACATAGAAGCAAACCCTCTAGGACAAGTAGGCCAGATTATAGTGCCTTTAGTTTACTCTAAAGGAGATCTTCCCATTATGTTATGGGGGAAAGAAATACGTTGTTACTGTTTTGTGGTGATCAAGGTAAGAATTTGTTGATCTGCCACTCCTTTGATCCAGAAAGCCTGAGCTGGTATAGCATGATACTGAGTTTTGACAGATGAAGAGAGAGAAAATGAGCAATGCGTGAACACACTGTGCTAAGGAGCAGTCACACCTAGAAAGGACAAGGGAAGCATTCCCATCTTTTCTGATGGTGGGAAGTGGGAAGCTCACTACAGACAGGCACAGACAGAGACGTCATTTGCAATCACCTTGCCCATGGATGACAACAATCATAAACAACAAGAAAATATGTATTTCTTTAGGCTTACACACAATTACTGTCTATTTTCCACAGAATTACTGCTAATTTTCTTTTCTATTCATTTGCATATTCATTCCAAGTCCTTTCATACACAATTGAACAGATAGAAAAGAAACTCTTCCTCAAAGTTGTTTTTGCATGAGAAGCTAAAACATCAGTAATAATCACCATCTCCAAAGCCAGCTTACGCAGTGGAAAACTTGTGGAAGGGCACGGAATTTACTTTTCTGTTTGTTGTTTGTTTATTTGAGTCACAATCTTATTTAATAAAAAATTTCTAGAGTATCAATTTTATAGAAATACATTTTGGTTGTTACCTTGTAAGATTTTTTCCACCAAGAGCCATCACTAAGGTGGGAAGGGGAGAACCCACAGCATCCCTAGTTTGGGCTGTTCCTGCAGGTCTCCAGGGATGGTGACCACAGTGTTGCTGGGAAGGTGCAAAGGACAGTTGAGACTCCTGTCTACTGCAATGCTTGTGAGAGAGTTCACCAGAATACTTGATGAATTGATTCTTTAGGAATACTAGCCAAGACAATGCATCAGAAGGTGCATGGATTTTTACAGCTTCTACCCATGCAGCTGTATTTTACGAATTAAGCTGTATTTTGATACATTTTTTAATTAAAGTGATGTTCAGAATCTGAAACATTTTAAACCTTGGTTTGTTTGAGATTTTTAAAAAGTTTTTAATAATGAATTTAGTGAGACAGATTTCCCTCAAACTTGAGCCTGATTATCCCCGATTACTTCCCCTACCCTGGACATTGCTCCTTCATTTTCAGCTGGGCACCACTGTTTCCCATTCAGCTGCTTCTCACTGTACCATGTGAGATGAACTAATTTATCCAAGCACTATGATTTCAGAACAGAAAATAGTTTTGAGTTAATTTAGAGGCTGACTCAGCAGTTTTCCAGAGGATAACTTAATTTAGTCAATTTAGGATCTGAACTCCCCATCCCTGAGATATTGAAGAGTTGCATCTCTCACAGGTGACTCACCACACATCTCAGCCAAGCCCAAAGTCTGCCTGTCCAGGCACGTGGCATGGTGGTCAGTGTGACATTTGGCTTCTTTGAAAGTGCAGCAGACTCAGCTGAAAATACTTCTGGGACAAACTTATAAAAATGCTGAATTGCAAATAGCTTCTGACCTTGCCCTCAGGGTAACTGATGTAAAATACTGGTTTAGGAGTAGTCTGTAGTAAAAATTCCACCATGAGGAAGGGAAACAAACTGTTTCTGTCCTGATGTTTGGTATGATTATTGCTGCAATGCTTTACACCATGGCTCCCACCTCTCCTTGTCAAATGGATGCCACAAACTCTAAATCTATTGACATCTCTGACATTTTGGCTATTATAGTACCAGACCAAAAAAGTTCTATTTTGCTCAATATAAAGTAATTACAGCTTGTCTCTGCTGAGGAGAAAGTCACAAGTGGAATGTGATGTCATTAAAACAATTTCTTTCTCCTTAAATCAAACCTTATTCATTATGGTGATTTAATTCAACCTAGCTCTTGTCCTTACCACCTGCTGCTCAGAGATGCCTACTCAGCTTTTGGCTAGCAAAATAAATTTCTGTAGCAAGTCCCACCAGTTTTTCATGCTACTGAGGCAAAAATAGAGACACTATTTGAAGAAATTCAATTTCAGACATATCAGAAATATGAGCCACCACCTCTCAACCAACGAGTTCAATTTTACATTATATACTGACTATATATCTTTCATTTCCTCAAGGAAACATATCTGTAAGATTTCCAAAGGCAAAAAACCATATACATATATACATTCTCAGGCTCACACATACTTGAAACTGCAATGTATTAACTTGTCCCTGTCAGTTCTCTGTAATGTATAGATGAGCTTATTTTGAAGCCTGCTCTCCTTGCTGTCAGTGATAACCTATGCAGAAGTAGCTGAGTACACCCACAGTAATCCAAAACTCTGCACAGAGAAAATTCTTGAGTAGAGATAATATATTTAAACCTCAGGAACCTCCATGCTTATGCACTCGACATTTTCAGAGGCATATATATACATCTAAGAAGGGCTAGAAAGTTATACAGGTTTAGGTGAAAAAAGAGTTGTCAAATCTGGACTAGTCTTTTCCAATATGTCAACATCCAAATGTTTCCTGTTTTGTCACCCTTTTCCTTTTTGTAGGAAATATGTGATAATAACTTAAAAATTTTGGAAGTAAATAGGAATACTGAGAGAAACTAGTACATCAATTTTCTCCCAAATCTCTCACACATTTCCCCTCCCCACATCCCATGCATTGTGTTTTCAAATTGGCCAAGACTTGGTTTACTAATTAAAAACTATGACTCTGCTAAATTGTGATGAGCCATGGCATGGTGGTAAACCAGCTCTGTGTATAGAAAGTTCTTGAAACCATTACTGTGTTGGCATGGTTCATGCATTTTACAAGTATTAGGTCTGCAATGCAAGTTATGTGAGAAATCTTTTTTGGTTTGGAAAGTAATAAACATCTGGGGGAAAGGATGACCTCCTCACTGAGAACTAATGACAAAATAAACAAACAGCCTAAACCACATGGAAAAGTAACATATCTCCCTTGCATATGTGCTCTGCATTATAGGAAGTGTAAAAGCTTAAAAAATGATTGGTCAGGTATGAAGCAAATACGTGTGTGTGTCTCTCCCTTCCCTCCACATTAATATAACATGAAGATTGAAAATATGATCATGAAATATCAATAGGGCAGTGGAATTATGTGCAATAAGCCACAAGTGTTTCGAAATGAAAGATCTTGCCAAACAGTCTTGATTACATTTTATGATGGAGTTTTACTGTTACTGGACAAAAGCAATGACGTAAAGGAAATATTCTGGGATTTTAGGGAAGCAAATGATAGGATATTTCACACCAAAGAATAATAATCAAAACTGGTCTGGAAATGAACATTGTCCCATAGATTGAAAACTGGTTGGAAAGCTACAGAGCTATGAAGGTGTAACAAGACATTTAGTAGAGAAGCCTCATGACTGACCGGCCTTCAATCCATTTTGCAGAAAAGCAGGGTCTAACAGCCAGGATCAGTGGTAGCCAACCTGCAGATCGGGGCAATGTACAGAACAAAATCTCTGGCCTACAGCCTGCTTTCTGCTGCCAGCTAGCCTCAAAGTCCTCCAGACACAGGCAGCATGTGAGCACCACTGAGAACAAATGACTAATGCTAGCAGTTATTCAGAAACATGAACAAACAACAAAGAGGGTTGAAACAAGGGAAAACAATTTGGTTTATGCCTGGGAAAACATTCCTTGCTGTAGGTAACTGTAGAAAGCAAAGAGGGAGAAGTGATATTGTGGCAAGAAAACATTAACTTTGAGATTTGGCAAACACAGAGTTCTTGGAGGTTTTTGTCACCACCAGCATCCTTGTCATCCCTCATGCAGGGCAGCTAAGACACCAGTGACTTCATATCAGCCACAATTGTTCTACTGAGCTGCACTTCATTTGTCGTTTTACAATTTATTGCTATCCTGTGAAATTTTCTACAGTATTGTAGGAGTATTCTGCTCCAATGACTCTATGGTCCCACTCATAAATGAACATTACAACTCTACTGGTGAGGATCATATGAAAATGCTTGCCACAGCTGATATAATGCTCCAGTTTACAGGGACTGTGTAAAATTACAGTGCTTTATGCAGAGAGCTAAGTGGCTTGTGAGCCAAGAAAGCTCCTGGTTCAGATTAATTCCTACTTGAGAACAGCAACAACTAGTAGACAAAGTGATACTCGCTCCACATTGATCAATATAGGGGCCAGAAAGAAAATCATTTTTATAACAGAAATCCTTCCGTAATGTAATTTAAATATTAATTTAGCAGCAGGGTATTATTATTCCCTAACCTGGTATTTATTTTACTGACAGACTTCATAGTATGCAAAGCCCTGAGTATAAGAAGGAGCTCTCAGTGATGACTGTTATCTTTCTGGTGTGACTATCTGGAAGAAGAAATAATTTGTTAATCACCATTGCCATGTTCCCAGCTCCTCACCTAACACTCTTATGACAATTACACTTCAATCCATATATGCCCATAAGGCAATAAAGCAGCCAAAGCTAGAGGCTGGCAAGTAAAGCTCAGCTTATTTCCTGCAGTCTCTAAGCCATGGAGCTTGAAAGAATACTTTTTTCGGGTTGGGGTAGGCAGCAGCTGGAGTCAGAGCTAAAAACACTCCTCCTCTGAGTGCCATTTGGTCTACAGCGAGAAACCCAGGGTCACCATCCCAGAGGAGAAAGCTTGGATGCAAGAGGAGACAAGGATGGAGCATGCCGGTGTTGTAGGATGGCCAGGGCTTCCTGGTAGGGTGAAACACCACCAGCAGCTCTCTGTTTTCAGAGGGTTTGAATGGGGGAGAGACAGGCAGCTGCAATATTCTGGAATATCTCTGTCATTTAGCAGGTTAATGAGTCTGCAAATGACATCAATCTACTGGACAGTGTGAGAGGCTGTGGTTTAAGAGACTGATTTTTATGTCACAACCTAAAGAGCTGACATTAATCCTTCAGGTGCAGAGGTAAGAAGGCACAGAGGCAGTTCCTATGCCCTGTGTGCCACCACATCACTTCACAAAGCACCCACCACATTTCCCAGCAAAATCCTGCAAGGCTGTAGCACAGCTCTGCGTCTGTGCGCCGGCCTCCTCCCCGCGGTGCAGCTCTGGGAAGGGGTCTTAAATGAAAGGCATCTTTCAGGTGGGGTACGGAGCCTTTCTCACTGCTGGAGCGGTCTGGAGGGGCTGGCAGCAGATGGGAAGCAGCAGGGCTGTGGTGCTTTGGGACCCATGTGGTGGAGCAGCCAGGGCTCCGGAATTTGCAATGTAAACTATGCGTGAGATGCGATGGGGGATTTTTATTATTCCGCAGATAGAAAATTCTGAACTAAAGAGAATGGGAGAGCTCTTGCACTGATATAATTCCAAGAGTTTCCACTGATAACACTGATGATTTGCAACCATATATCAACCTCCCTTCTGGCACCAGCTCCTCCTTAGACATGGAGGACGTGCTACCCCAGAGACTTCATTAACATCAGATTATAAACCCCTGTTAAAGAAATATGATTTACAAACATCTTGAGTGTGAAAGCAGAGGTGGAGGTTTCCTGGACCAGGAAAAGGAAAGGTAAGCTAGGAAAGACCTGGACTGCTGATGACTTCGTCAGTGAAACAATCTTCCTCTGGCAGCTTTTTACTTTTCCTCATCAATCCAGTGACTGTAAAATTAGGGCATCCAAAGAAAACTGCAAAGCATTAAACAAGCACAAAGCCAGAATATATTATAGAATAAGTGGATCATGTGACATCAGTGTCAGCTCAGCCTTTTGAAATCAACAGAATTGTCTTGAGGACATAAAAATATGTGTCATTATGTCATACTGCAAAACATGGGAAATCCTGCAAAACCTAGACTGTATATTTTTACACATTTTAATTACAGTTCAGTAGAAAGGGATTTTTTTGCTGCCTTGGTTACTAAAATTGGCCTGGTAAGCATAAGACTTGGCCAAACCCCATAATTCACTCATTTTTCCTGACAGGCCTCTCAGGATCAACAGTTTCCACTGACCTGTAAGTCTTCAAGCCAAGAGCAAATCTCTTCAGTGCAGAAATTAATCTGTGAACCTTGAACGGCAGCAGAATCAAAATGATAGTCTTATGATAACTGCTTCAGAATTCTTTTTAATAAATGCCAGTACTCTTCTTGAAAATAAGTTAAAGCTGCTTTTTGGTGGGGTTTTTTTATTTTTTATTTTCATGACCAAGTACACATCCCCACAGCCAACTATGTTTTGACAACTGCAAATACATAAGACATGAAGTTGGTAGGCATCTAAGAGCAATTATCTATCCTACATGCTTTATTTCTCCTCAGGAATGACATTATCTTGTATCCCAGTTACATTAAAATAATTAAAAGGTGTTTCTGTATTGAAGCTGTATGCAAAATTTTATAATGTGTGGCACTGCTGTACTGCTGATGCTGCCCAATCCCATGTCAGAGATTTCCCTTTAGAGAAAACCCCCTATCAGAACTAGATAATCTGAGTGCAACATTTAAAAGCATCTGAGGAAAAAACATCCTGCTCCTTCAAGAAAAACATGGCTTCAGTGAAGTAATTTGAAAATGCTTCATATTAATTAGGGGTTTTTTTCCCTCACTCTACCCTTGTAATTGCTACAATTAATGCATATGCAATATTTATATTTCTATTTTTAGGCTGAGGGAATATCCAGTTATTCCTTTGCCAAGGTGAGGTTGCTCCCTGCTCGCCAGGGTGGGGAGCCAGGCAAAGCAGCACTGAGGTGTCCTGTCCTCTCTGCCCAGGTGCACAGGCAATAATTTCTGGGACAGCAACCCAGCAAAGCCCGAGCTGCTGCTGGGCAGACACCCAGGGCTGTGCCCGCGGCACCCCTGATGCTTCTGTGTCCCCTCTCACTGCACTGGCATTTCCTGACTCAGGAGCTCCATGGTGCCAGCTCCAAGCCTCTTCTTCCTCGCCATCTCCTTCCACCCCTTCCAGTCCTCTCTGCTGTTACTCTGGCCCAAATCCTCTACATTCATGGCAATGCTCATTTTCACTCTTCCAGATATCTGAAGGAATTTTTCTTCCAAAATGCGGCAACCATTTTTTTTTCTTCCTACTTTGTGATCTAAAGAGTTTAATTTTTAACAAAGTTTATGAAACTTTTCTTTTGAAGGATCTGGGATTTATGACAGAGACATTGAAACTGCAACACCTTTAAGGTCTCTCCCAATCCAAACCATTCTATAGTTCTATGATTACAGTAACAACCCTTTTTTTGTTTTCCTCAAACTTGATTCCTAAAATAATTCAAGCCCACTATTGTCCTACAGCTTAGCTTTCCACCCACATGTGTGCACTTCAGTAGCGATAACCTTTCTGTTAATTTAAAGGCAATAAGCATTTAGCTTTGCTTGATAACCAGGGCCCATATCCTGATGATTCAGGAGAAATGCTGGGTCACAGCTTTCATATTGAAAAATAAGTGTGATAGGAATATCTGCTGGAATCTCACCTAAACTTAAGCTATCCAAATATTTTAATACCTTTGTGTATATTTTCTGAGTTCAAGTTATAATGTCACTTAGGAAATGTAAAACTAATATATTTTACTTTGTTAAATGGCTTTCCATATCACGGAAAGTAACAAATATTTTTGTAAAACATTAAGGATGGACCGCCAACCTGCCCATACCTCTCCCCACAGCTACACCTGTCTTCAGTTAATAAAAAAGCAGGGAAACATTTGGGTTGGAAGTGCGGTGTGAAAGGAAGAGAAACATGTGCACATCATTCTTACAAACAAAACATAGCCTGCTTTGGAAATGATGATTTAGAAAGGAAATGTACCAAAATGGAAAGAATTTGGAAAACAAGACGGATTGGAGGACCAGGAATGATCGACTGCAAGGAAAGCTGAAGGATTTGGTATTGTTTAGTCTAGAAATAAGGGTTGTGGGGACATAGTGTCCAAATATGTAGAAGGTAGCTCTAACAAGGAAAGAATAAACTCTGTTCATATCCCCTGGGCTTAGGACAAGTTGTCATAGGCTTAACTGAGGAGGAGATGGTTTCAGTCAGCCATGAGGGAAAATAGTTCCCAGCTGAGGAGACAGTGAAGAAATAGGCTCGTAAGGGCAGCCACACAACCCCATCACCCTTCATTTCTAAGAACAAGTAATTGAGGAAAGACCCAGGTAAATATGCCTGATGATGAGGTTCGGTGATCTTCTTAAGTCCTTCCTAAATCTGCTCCTTACAATTTCTGTGTTGGAGTTGTGAACAGCTTGGATACACTCTGATATGATTGATTTTTTCCTTAAAACATTAGGATGCTCTAAGTAGCAGTTGTGAGGCAGAGTGACTGTGGTACGAGCCTGGCAGAGACTCTGAGCACTCCTCTGCCTTGCTCCTGCTGACCTCCCCTTTCTGGAAATTACATCCTCTTACACGGCAGTAAAACCCAAACTCTACTTGGAGGTTGACAGTCCTCACTGTCCATATCAGACAGAAGATCCAGGAATTTCAGCCCTCACTGTATTTGGTTTGTGTGGCAAGGTTTTGGTAGTGTGTGTGTAAGCTACAGGGGAGGCTTCTGTGAGAAGCTGCCAGAAGCTCCCCCCATGTCTGACAGAGCCAATGCCAGCCAGCTCCAAGACAGACCCACCACTGGCAAGGATGAGCCCATCAGCAATGGAGAAGAGTAATGGAGTGGCTTTGGTGAACACTTGGCATCCAGCCAGGGTCAACTCACCACACTTGTGTAACAGACGAGTTTTGTCTGTAAAATGCTAGGGGTGCTGTTATGGCCGAGACAGGCAGGACGACCAAGACCCTGCTCAATGGAATGCAGTGAAGTCTGGGCTCCCACCTTGGCTTGCAGAGGCTGAAGATAGGTACATCAGGTTATATGGAATAATTCAACACTCTTTAAGAAAAATAGAGCTGTTTCCTTCTGCATCTCAAGTGAGTAGGAGGATGTCTAGTTCATTTTTTATTCATCTGAATCACTTTTGAAAGCGTCCTAGCTTGCAGTGAAGAATTTTGCAGTGTATTATGAAAGGACGACTAAAAATCTTGTCCATCATTTTTTTAATGCCTGTCATTCACAGCTTGACAGTCCCACAAGCTATTACGAAAAGGGAGTCCTCTGTGGTGAATGGAAAATAGTAAATTCAGGGTGGGATCGGAAGTACAGTACAATCCATCAGCATGTTAAAAACACAAACTGATAAAAAATAAGGCCCTCAGGGTTCTTTAACACACTCATGGTAAAAACTGTCTGGGTTGTGAATTAGAGAGACAGAGAAAACAATGCCTGAAATGGATACAGAGCAATGAAGATAATGTGACAACTTTTATGGATAAGTGTATGTTACACTCGAAAGGGTCTCCTGTTCATGGGAGCTTCCTTCATGTTTTCTAAAGTGCCAAATTTAACAGTCCACTTTCTGCTTGCAATAAATTTAAGTTCCATCTGCCATAAAACAAAGATGTTCAATTCTTAGTGCAACCTCAATAACTTCCCATTCTAGTTGCTATAAACGTTTCTGTTATGAATGTGTAATTCTCACCAGTCCCTTGTATGCCAACCTGTCTCATGTTACCTAATTTATTACTCTGTGCCTCAAATCACTGAAGTGGGGATTTGGCTGTCTACGTGGCCAGTGCTTTGTGGAGCTCCCGGGAGTCTGTTGGCAACACCTGGCTGTAATACAAAAAACAGTGCAGGTTATTTATGATCTGTATGCTGATAACCATGCTTCTCAATTGTAATTTTGGGACAAGCATCTGAAAACACCTTCCCCCACCAAAGTTTAGGTGATAGAATGTCTTTTCTCAAGAATAAGTTGGATATGAATAGAAATAAACCCTGATGCTGGGATATCACTGTGGGTGCTGCAGACTCTGGGTTTTCCAGGACTCAGGTGGTGGGATGGGTTACATTGAGATCCAATAAGGCTCAAGCTTATACTGAAGACATGTGTGTTCTGCCCATATTTGAACACTTAGTAGATGTTTCCTAAGGTCAGTCTCTCTTTTCTCTTAACGGCACCTGCCTTTTGTACTCAGCATTAAGCTGCAGCTACAGTTCTGTGTGTTCCTACCACTATCCACCTACCTGAGAGCAAAGTTAAACAGCTCCAGGGACAAGTGCTTAGATTAAGTTCGGAAATGTTGCACACAAAGAGAAGAGATTAGGCCTTATCTTAAATGAAATGCTATCCTTTCAAGTCTAATACTTAGCTCTTCTGTGAGGTCCTCCTGGGTGAATATCCTGTTACTGAATTGCAACTTTGCCTCACAATTTGCAATTGAAAGACTGAATGCTAGACAAAGACAGTAAGAAAATCTTGAGTGCAGAGAAGACAAAAATAAATAATCTTATGAGTGTATTAGTGTGAACAAAAGAAATAAGGCATAAAAATGAGAAATAAGATATAGGAAAAACAGGGAAAATGTGCATGGTAGGAAAATTCCGATGTCACTTGCTTCTGGGAGGTGTTGATATTGGGCCATATATACATTGAGATACTTAGGCCAGCCATAGTTGCTCCCAAGCATCGTACTGGTTTAACTGCACTGATTAAAAAATCAAACTTAATTAAATCAGAGCAATGTTTGCATGCAGGAAGCATGGAGCCCTTCAAAGGCAAACTTCCCTTTGATGCGCTGGACTGAATTTCACAGAGCATATGTAATAAGGCTGAATGGGATATTAAGAATTGGTAGGATCATTGGTTGGCTCATCCGTAAGACTGGGGCATAGAAGTCTTCCCTCATATCTGGGCAGCAAGTTTATCTATGGGAGGATGGTCCTAGAGGGCCATAGTGGTGATCCCATATGGAGCAGCCAGCTCTCAGACTCTCCCTGTACTGCACTGGGCTTGTTTCTACAGCAGAGTGGTCAGCTGGGCTCCCCATTCAGTGTGCACAGTCGTCCCCGCTGCTGGAAACACGCCACATGCTGCATACTTGGACTCCACATTCACGAGACCACCTGTATTTCTGGAATAGAGAGAAAGGGTATATCTCTGTTTATTTGACAAGCTTTGGCAGAATGGCCCAAGTGAGGTGTTTTCCTGCCCTTACAGAGCCTCTGAGGCAGAGCATCTGGCCCAAAAGGCCCTGCAAACTTTATTGCTTGGGAAGGGACAGAATGGGGTGCTTCCTGTAAATGTGATACTATCTGCACAAAACATTAATAACTGCTGTGGCCTGAATCCCAGGACATTCATGAATTCCACTCAGCAGCTATTCACGTAGCATTTAATAGTTTTATTAGCAGTTTGCTATCAAAACCGAAGGGCAGGACTTGGTACCTGGGCCACCTTCTACCCAAACCCTTCAAGATCACGGAGCACAGAGGATGTTCTCAGCTTACCACAACTTTTTGGGAAAGGAGCAGCAATAAACACTGTGAAGATGAGCAAAGAAGGATTCACACTGTAGGGTAAATACCTGCCTCTAAAAGCTCCTGTGTTGAGTTCCAGCATCCATCCCATTCATTCTGTTCTCCAAGCTTTCATTTCATCTCAGCTTTTCTCCATCTGAGTAGCTCCAATCTGTCTGGAATATGGTCCTATTTCTAGCTGTTCACAAGGCATGAGCAGCACAAGATTCTAGGTACTGGGATATTAAAACAGAAAGTCATTGCATCAGCTCTCACTGAAATACAACTGCCTCTGGAGCTTCCAATTCAGATCGACTTCATGTCCTTAATTGCACGGGGTACTTGTGAGATTCACAAAATTAGTGTCCAGGCAAATGCACCTTTTTGGGGCAGATCTGGTAGAACCATGGGGTTTTAGTGCAAGTTAAGTACTGTTCATTCATTTATAGCCTCACATAGTTCCTCAGATATCATAATTTCCTTGGAAGGGGATGTCTGCTAGTGCTAACGTGCTTGGAAAGCTCATAAAACCCAGAGGTAGCAGCAGCCTGTGTATCTTGCATTTGCTAACAGTTCACTGTGGATTTCTCTGATGTGTCAGATTTACAGAGGTCATAGTTCCACCTGGATGGGTTTGCCATGAATAATTTTCCCATCTCATGTACAAATGGGATTTTCGTACAACACCCATATATTTCTCTGTCCCAATTCTCCTCCTGTCTCTCTGGTATTTTTCTTTACACAACACTGTGATCAAGGCAACAGAAAGAAAATCTTTCTGTGAACGTGTGTGTTATTTTCTGAGCCTTGTATGTCTTTTGGGGGGGGGCGGGGCTCAGGCAGGATTTTAGATGATGCAGTTTAAGGATGATTTGGTGCAATTACACACCTCGTCTTTTCATTGTTCAGACCAACATGGGCCAGAAATACCCAGGCTGATGTCAAAACCCTGATAGCACTGGTGTTATGAGAAGCAGCACCCAGTAGGTGCCCCACAGCCTGGGAAATGGCACAGTGGGCCTGCTTTGTCCTGTGGGGTGGCAGGGACTGGGGTGGCTTGGGCAGCAACAGCCTTGTCCGCATACCTGGCCCCACACCAGCCCATGCGGGATCTCCTGCATCCCTGGACAAACACTGAGGGGGAGCTGGTGTTTTCCCATTGGGAATCTCTGCACATAGGCAGGTTAACCATCAAGCAGAGGCAGTTCTGAGAATTCTGCACAGGTTGTAATTGCATCCTGCCCCCAGCCTTGATGCCCCCAGTTTTCACGGACCTCTCAAAATACATATGAAAACCAATAAAAAAACCATGATCTGCCAGAAGGAAACTGTTGCTCTGAACAGTATTTTGGGAAAACCTATTTTTCCTGTTTCCCATTTTTGGCAGATCTTAGAAGGTTAATTTATTTTTATCCTTTGAGATTAATCACAAGAAGGCTGGGGACCCACTTCCTGCTCATGTCACATGAGGCAAGGTGCTCCAGGCTGCCTCTAGATTGCAACTGTACTCTGCATGCTTCTTCCTGGTCATTTGTGCTCCAGCAAAGGGAAGGGAGGCTTGTAAAACCCTGCTCCCTCCCAGTCACTCCTGCCAGTTCACACCTCCTGCACTAAACTTCTCGTCCACTTTTCTGGCAGAGGAGGTTAAGGAAAGGTGTGGAAACATTGGCTCCAGAAAAGAAGCTAACAAAGGCAAGATTTTGATCTATTTCCCTCTGTGAGTAGGTGAAAGAGTCAGTATTCAATGAAGAGTGTAGGAAACGTGCTCACGGTAGTAGATAAAAGAATACCTCTATGCACGTGCAAGCATATCAGAAAGCTTATGTAACATTTCCTTTTCAAATAAACATATACATACAGCCCTGTTTCCAAAACGTCACTGAAATATCACTTGCAAATGTTTTTGGAAAGGAGGTTGCCAAATTGCTAAATATATTCTGGGCTTTGAATAGACATTTTCAACATTTCCTTTCTACCCTGATGAATCTTTTTTTAGCCCTCTCACAGAAACTCAAAAACCTGCCTGGGGATGGCATCCCGCTGGGTTGGGTTCTTG
Organism: Lanius collurio; assembly: GCA_020086605.1. Lineage (NCBI taxonomy): Eukaryota > Metazoa > Chordata > Aves > Passeriformes > Laniidae > Lanius > Lanius collurio. Next base: position 15,282,359 of record JACBWW010000006.1, read on the forward strand.
TCCCCATGTTATAGAGCTGGGTGCCATGCCAGAGGAAGCCTATGACCCTGCTTATTCCCCTCATGCTGCTAACCCCTCATGGACTGGCGTGGTGGAAGAAGGGCGAAGAAGAAATGGGGACACGACCAAGGGATGGGAGTGGAAGGATGGGAGAAGCTGTGAGAGCACAAGCACAAGGTCTGCACCGTGTGTGGGGACGGGCTCTCGCAGCTGGCTTGACGCCTGGCCTGCACCAAGGCCCGGAGGTGCAGAAATTAGCTGACATCATGGTTTTCAGAGACTCATGCTTTAAAAATTCAGAAGGTTTTTTTATATGCTATTTTGCCTCAGTGATGAATGGCCATCTGTCTGTAAATTAGCACAAACACTAAGAATGCATCATTTCAAGGTTTTTACACTTCAGCTGAACAACCTTACAAATGTAATGAAGAGGACATGGTGCAACTCGCAACACATTAACGCACACGCTGCATGCTAACCTCTACCCTAACCATCCGCTGCATTCCCAAAGATATCAGGGGCAGCCTGCTGGGCTTTCTGAAATCAGACACACAGGCCCAGTGTTATCCAAGAGCTATCTCCTGATGGTCACAGATAGCTATGATTTTTAATTGCTCAGTCATACAGTAGGGAGGAAAGTCAGATCCACAAAACCCCTGTGCTTCTGAGGAGGCAGAAGAACTCATAAAGCATTCCAGACTTAAATATTTCATCTTCCCGTACTTACATGATTTCACTGACTTGCAGAAATGAGGGTACAAGGAGAGGGCAGATGCCCAAATCAATCTCAACCAAGAGATCACTGAAGCACTATTACATGGACATGCTGAGCTTAAATAATGCATCCAGGGTAGCTGTGTAACATGGAACCAAATTAATAATTTACTATTATTTTAGTCATGTATAGCAAGAGTCATAGCCACCAAGTTGCAGAAGCAGCACATCCATTTGTGCTTCCAGAGGAGAACCAGTTGGGCTCTCCAGATGAAAAGTAACCTTGTTAAAGCTCAATCTATTCCCAATCCAATTCATCACAAGGATGTAAAAACTCTCCTTGCAGTTGGAAAGCAGTAGTTTTGAAAAGCTGCACATGAGATAGTAGGATCTTTTTTTCTGCTTTTTCTTTCTTGATTAACGTGGGAGAAAATGCATGTAGAGTCTGTAACAGCTAGAAAGGGTGGAGATAAAAATATCCCTCACAAAGTGTAGAAAGGGTTAGAAAAAACCTCCTGGGTGATCAAGAGTAGCTCCTTGCTGTTGAAGACACCATGTTTAATGAGGGTATACAATAATAGACCAACATAACAGCTGTATCAAACCACCACCATTCACAGAGCTACACCTTCTGCTCGTGGCTGGCAGAGATCCTCCACAACCTCCTCCTCTTAGGACCAGTACAATCAGTACACTTTCTTTCCTTCTCCAGCTGAGATTTATTTATAGCCTACTTACAACCACTCGTTCTTGAGCCAACACCATGCATTAGTGGAACTAGTGATTCCTCCTCCTAATTGCTCACGGCTTTCTGCAGCACGATGGCATCCCCTTGGCCTCCCCCAGCACACTGGGAGCCTGTGATGCCACGGTCTCTTCTCCTCTGCACTACAGACCCCCACAGCTGCACCCAAGCCACTGCTTGCTCCTCAGATGGGGACCCTCCCTCCCGCGGGAGGGCTCCGGGGAGAACCACGCATGTCTCGCGCTGAACTGGCCGCTGCAGGTACGTACGGGAGACCTCAGGTCTGGGGCAGCGCAACACCCGCCCCACTCCCGAGACCCTACAGCAGCTCCCCAGTGCTCTGTCCCTACAACACGCACCCCAGCACTGCGACCCTCCAGTCCGCCCCGCGATGCCCTAACCGTGTCACACCCGCCCCATTCCCGGTTGCCCGCAGTTCCCCGCTTCCCCGCAGTCCCGGCGCGCCCCCCGCCCCCGCAGCGCGCGCAGGCGCGGCACGGGAGCGCGCGCACTGCCGCCCACCGGCGTCCCTGTCTCCCCGCGCCCCCCGGAGGCTACGCATGCGCATGGCCTCCCTCCCCCGCCCTACGCCAGACCCCCTGGGCACGGAGCGGGTCCGGCCCGGCGGAGGGGGCGTGGCCCTCGGGGGGCGTGTCCATCGTGGGCGTGTCCGAGCGGGGGGCGTGGCGCGGCGCGGCGCGCCCTGTCCATGGTGCGGGCGGCGGCGCGGGGCTGTATGGACGTGATGTCCCCGCAACAGGAGCACCTCGGCCCGGCCCGCTCGTCCTCGGTGAGCGGCGAGAGCAGGGGCTTCGCCGCCGCCGACAGCAAGAAGGTGAGGCCGCCCCCGGAGACCACATGGGAAAGCGCTCCCCGGCCCGCGCCCCTGTCCCGGAGCTTCCCGCGGGGGGCACCGCAGGTCAGCGCGGCCCCACCGGGCGCTCCGCCGCGCCATCTCCCTGGGTCCTGCACGCCGCTGTCGGAACCGGGGTCGGGGGAGCCGCTGGCGGAGCCGGGGCTGTCGGCGGGAAGGGCTGCCGGGGAGCGGGGAGTGCGACGGTGCCCAGTGTGGCTGAGAGGCTTCTGCCGGGTGGATAACCCGGCGACCTCAGCGGGGCTGCTGCACGCGTGTCCTGGGAGCACAGGGAGGCTGCTGCCTGGATGTCCGGGGTAGGTAAGGAGCGCCGCTGCACAGCTGTCCCGGGAAGCTCGGGAAGGGTTTTCTGGATGCTGTTCGGTGGAGTCAGAGGGCTTTGCTGCATGGATTTCCCGGTGATCTGGGGGATGTTGCTATATGGATGTGCTAGAACGAAAAGGGGGTTTGCTGCATGGATTCCGTGGGGAAACCTAAAGGACATTTTGCTGGATGGATTTCTGAAGATTTTGCTAGGTGGGTATTAGAGAGAGATGGGGAGAGAATTTGCAGAGTGATTATCCAGGGTATCGAAGAGGGATCTGCTGCATGTGTGCCTGAAGGGAGCGAGGGAAGGGTTTGCTAGAGATGAGGGTGTTCGGTGGCTGCTCTCGCACGTGCTTTGTGCAAGAGAAATATAATGAAGCTTCCTGGAGAAGCGCCTTGTGCAAAGTGTGTACAATGGATAGCACAGGAGCCCCATCCCATCTTCAAAACCGGTTGTAAAATCTGTTTGATGTCTCAAATTGCTTTTCAGCATCTGACACAATCAAGTGCAAAATGCTCTCTTCTGCATACAGCCAAGCACTTGTTTTTGCCTTCTACTTAGCTGTAACAAGCGAGCTGTAATAACCAGATTCTTCCTGCTGTATGAAGCAGGAATTCTTTTTTTCTCTTTGGTTTAGCAAGTGCTGTAGTGTTTTTCTATCCAAAGTAGATCTGGTACCTTGCTGCCTTGCAGATTTTGCTTCACAATGACATTTAAATCTATTCACTGCTTTGTCTTTAGAGGTGCTCTTCAGACGACTGCCAAATAGGCTGGCAGGATTAGAATGACTGGCCAGGTTACAGTGTCCTTTAGTAAATCTGCCCACCTGGTGACAATTTAGGATGGTAGTAAAGTCTGAGCTTGTGTCCAGTCCTGTGGCTAAGCAGCCACTGGGAATTTGCTGGCCATGGTACAGCAACACAGAGAGAAGTCCTGCTGGTGTGTCTCTTTGGGCTGGGAAGTGATGCTGTGTGTTTCCATGGGTTGTGTCCATGTGTGCTGTGTCCCACCAAGCCACACAGTGCTCCAGCCTGACTGCAGCCCTGGGGACCTCTTCTTATGAAAGCTTCTGTCAGTGGTGAAATGGCTGCCTGGAGAGAGTTTGGCCAAGATTTCTACTACACTTTGCTGCAGTTAATACCTGATTGGTTTCTGAAGTGGACATGTGATACACCTACACAAAGTAGTGGAGTACCTCCTGCTGCCCAGCTGGGCAAAATTATGGAGTAGATACTCACCCTCTCCAAGTACTGTGATCTAATTTGAGAGGGCTAAATGCGCAGCTTCTATTTTTATGAAACATTTCTTTCATTTTTGTTGAAGACAGAATACCGTGTACCTTCCAACCTGACAGAGCCCTGATGCTAGGCACCCACCTGAAATGAGAAGTTATGTTCAAGTACTGCAAAGATGAACCTTTTTATCGGGCAAGTTCTACTTCATTATTCAGCATTCTGAGGACAAATATTAATGGTAGCACTTGTGTTTCCTATTCCTGCTCCAAAGAGCCCACAGTCAAAGGAATGCAGACCTTGTTTTTGCCAACGCTGACAAGAGAGCAGAGATATTACTTTTTACAGATCTTGGCAGCCCTTTTGGAATTCCTCAGCGTGGAGGCACATGCAGCGGGGGTACAGATGGAGATCCTCCTGTGGAGAAACAGCTTGAGACCCTGGCTGGGCTGTGCAGCATATGGCAGCTTTGCACACCATGCACAGCCAACATAGGCAGCCACGAACATCCAGCCATCAGCTCAGCTGCTTGTCGTGGTGCTTCCTTGAGACTACTAGCATGCCACCTCTTTATGTGTCTCTGGGGAGGAAGATTCTTACCTTTATCTATGTACAGGAAAGGAGTATTCCTAATTTTGCCTGAAGCTGGATCTCACTGGCAGTTCAAATATTCCTTTTACTATTTGGGTCCTTGTGGACTCTATATATACCTCTGTTTTGTCTTCCACTCAGTTCCAAAGCATCATTTTTTTCACAACGCAGAAAGTCTTTTTTGGTACCAGGGAGCTTGCATTGTTTGTATTGGTTACATACAGTGAAATGGAGGAATGTGTTGGCAAGAAATCCATTTTGATACTGGTGACACAGCATGTCAAGTTAAACAGTTTTGTTGCAAATATGTATTTCACATCAACTGTTTTACTTTCTGGCAAAAACTACCCCTAAATATGTGATGCTAGGTGACCACTGAACCTTTCCCCCTTTTTATTATCATGACTATATTTTCTCAAATTAGCTGAGATTTGCTGCATTGTTCTGTGGTTTTATGAACTCCTACTTCATCTTCCGCCTGGCTGTCAAAACGAAGCTGAAGGATCACGTGCTTGATCACACTGTAGAACCAGAAGAGGGACAGAAAATGTCTAGGGCTTTTTTCATGTATTTTGTGTGACCATTTAAACTAATATCCTGGAAAGGTTTCTTTGCCTTTTCTTGGCATACAAAGTAATTTGCGCTGCTAATCTACCTTACAGTCTGTGGGAGGTTCTCTCTGTTAAATGCTTACAAGGCGCTCAAGACACCCTGCTAAAAGGTGACATTGAAGTGCAGCACTTTAGTTAATGCTTTTGGAAAATTCTGGGCTAGTTTCCCTCCTTTACTGGACTTGCTGGAGTCACTGGGCTATGTGGGATTGACCTACAGAGAAGTTTTGCATTGACTGTTTAGCTTTGTAACCAATTACCAGTAAATTGATGCAACTCTGAAGTGGATTGAAGTAGCATGAGTAAAAGTGATTATACTGATAGAGCTTATTTCTACAAATCTGTTAAAACAAACTATGCAGCAGAGATGTCTTTTGTGCCAATGTAACTGTCAGCGGTAGCAGCTGGGTCATTTAACCATATTTATGAGTTCCTGGTGTTTAACTTCCCTCTTCTTAGAGGAGCTAGATTCCAAACAACCCTGAATATTTTACACAAAACAATATTTGCTAGCACCAGGAGTTACTCCTAGGATTTTTGCTGCCTCCTTGAAGATTACAAGTAACTGCTTAAAATGTTTTGGAGGCTCAGCTATTTTTAATATTTACACCTACAAAGTGTGCGAAAATTTAACCATTTTGCATACTAATCAAAGTAGCCTTTATGGTTTGGGACTTGAAATACAGCAATTCCATCACCATAAAAATGTGTTTCTTTGTGATTCTGATCACAAATGCATCAGCAGTTTACTGGCAGGAAAAAGGGTGTTATAGTGTTCCCCAGCAGTGTATTAAATGGATAAAATTGAAGCAAATTATTCATATTGGAAGAGTAAGCATACATAATCTTCATCCCTTGTCTTACTCTGAAAAGATGAATCAAGTATGTATTTGCCATTATATTTGCCCTCATGCCCCATCTCATTTGCATCTCATGCCCCATACATGTATGTTTTTTTAACATAAAGCTCCTTAAGCAGAGATTTCTTCTTCCTGAAAGACTCCATCCTGTTTACTATGGTCCTGTCTGAGGATCTGGTGGATTGTTTCTAAAATCACGCCTGGTAGTGCTGGAAATCTCAGACATCCAGGATCACTTCTGGCACTGTTCAGTGAAATGGTGAACAATTCCTATCATCCTGCAGACATATTCTGTAGCTATTTTGTCTCTGAGGAGGACTGAAAAAGCCCCTATTTTAACGAAATCACCCATGAAATGATTCCTTAGGTTAAAATCACCTTGGTAGGCAATGCTGGCTTACAGTAACTTAGTGTTGTGATGTGCCTCCTGACACTGCTTTAATTACGAACTAGTGTTAGCAATCCTTCCTCTGTCTGTTCATGAGACAAACCGAAATTTATGCAGAAAACAATGTGTTCTAGTTCTTGAGTTTCCTAGTGCTGGGGTTTTTGTTTGCCCCTCCTGGTGGCAGTAGGAAACAGAGGGGCTTGATAGGTCATGTGGGATCTAATACCCAAGAACTGCAGATATCAAATTATTGCCTGTTTACTTTATATTGCTTGAAGTATTGATGTGGAATGGGGAGAGTCTCCCATTTCTGTCATCTGTAAACTGCTCCTGAGAAAGTCTTAATGTACAGAAATTGGGCCAGAATTGTATCCATATGTTAACCTTCCTGCTTTGTTGAAAGCTTGGAAAGAAACTTTGGGCTTCAACAATACCACCACACAGAGTCACTGATCTGAGCAGTGCCCTGACTCACTGGAGGGCCCTCAAGCAAATACTCAGTGTTCCTCTACTGTGTGATGTTTTTACTAATCTTTCACATCTTCATCTTGTGATGTAGACGGGGGGATCTTTTGAAGACATCCATATCAGTGCTTCCAAAGATTTGTATCCTTCGGGAAGTAGTTGATAAAACATATTTTGCTCTTGGTTTCTTTTATCCATTTTTCTTTCTACTTTGAGATGGCCTTTAGTCTGCTGCCTAGCAGCTGCTGTTCTATGATGATGTGCTTTTGGTTCCACTGTATTGCTAGCTCTTTTCTCTTGTGTCCCTGCAATTGTTTCCTCCACAATTAGCCATCCAAAAATGGCTTTCTTTCTAGGAAAGTCCTTGTAAGTAAAAATATTCTTCCAGCATAAACAAAAGCACATAGTTTTGTCACCTGCTCTGCCTTAATGGTAAATGGTCTCTCTGTGGGACCTACATCTCTGCTGCTTGAGCCAGCAGTTCAAATGCAGTCATCTCACCCTGTTTATGAGGGCTCGAGAATGTTATAGGTCAGCATAGGTCCATTTCTTTAACAAAGTATAAGAGATTCTTGTTATTTTTGGTACTTTTTGACGACCCTAGTCTGTAAGTCTAACAAATGCTAGATTATATAGGAAAAAAATCTGTTGCTTCTCATAAGTGGCCCAGTGATACAGGGGTAAGAGTGATGCCCAGTTGTCCTGGAAAATTAACTGCTATCTGCTAGAGGTTGTTGTGATTTTTTGATTTTCAGGCAGTTAGCTGAACTTTGCCTCACAGTTTTTGGTAAGGATTTGTTGTCTGTGCTTTGGTTCCTATCTAGCTAAACCATCTAGCTAAAACAGATATGTTTTGTTGCTCAGACAACAAGAGCAGAGTTTGCATGGGTGAAATCCCTCACAGTTATTAACTTAAATACATTTAAAGAGTAGGATTTGTTAAAATCAGACTTCCTTTCATTAGAAAAATAAAGCAGTGTGTCTTGGGGTGACTTTATGTTGTATCCTCTGTCACTGCTCCCTGCCCAGAAATTAATTTTTTGTGCCTTTCTGTGCCTTTAAACTGAGTCTGTGAGGGGAGAGAGGAAAAAAACCTGAGCAAACTTCAAAGAAGTGTTTCAAGGACATACATAGAGATAACACAGACTGCTCTGCGTTCTTCGGCAGCGGCGAGAGAGTGGAGATGGGCTTGTTTTGTTTTTCAGCCAGAGAGAGACAGAGAGTTGAATTTTGTTTTCTTGGGACTTCATTTTTTTCCCTTTCTTCTCGGACTGTTTCAACATCAGAATAGATCGGAGGACTTTCCAGAGAGGCCCTGGCCCTGGGCCAAGACCCAGCTCCAAGGAGAGAGAGAGAGAGAGAGACTATGGAAGGACTCTAAAATTTTCTCATGTTTTTCTCTCCACAGCAAGAGATTTTATTATTTAGTGTTATTATCCTTTTCCTGTATGTTTGTTAAATAAATAGCTTTTATCTCTTTCACTTTCCTTAGAGGAAAAAATTCTTTATTTTTTCCTGAACCTGGTTGGGGGAGGGGTGGTTTGTAACTTGCCTTCTCTCAGAGGTTATGTTTCTAAATTTGGGCAAACTGGCACAACTAATTAGTGGCGCCCAATGTGCGGCTCAAAGGAAAGTGAAAAACCTGTACTAATTACATTTTGGTTTGAAATTGATTATTCTGTGTTGGGGTAAAGTAGTCACCATGTTGGTTGAGTTCATAATGTCTCTCTGGCTTGATATACTCATGTCTTTTTGGTCCTTAGGCTTGTTTGAGGTACTAGTGCCTTTTTGATCCCTGGGCCTATTTGCCTATCCACAACTTGCTCCGATCTTATCCTTGATAAGGAACTTTTGCTGAGCAGGGACATGAATTCAGATTTCTATTTTGCTGTGCTCAGTGATAATGATTTATAAGAAGTTGACAAAAGTACCGGCAGTTGTAGAAAGTGTGTATGATATGTGGTTTCTCTCTCCTAATCCCACTCCTAGTTTCAGGAGCCTGTTTTGGGGGTTTATTAGTAATTGCACCCAGTTTGCTAGAAGAGAAAGAGACAGTGTTTCCCAGTCTTTAGTTTCCCCTGGATGTTAAAGAAACCATCCTCCTGGTATTTAATCTGGTAATCTTCTTCTATGTGGTTTGCAGCTTGTCTAGAATGAGAGCTCAGATTTTCAGGGTGACTGATGAGACACCTGACCCAGAGGTGGAAAATCCTGAGTGGGGTGGGAATGGGAGGATATGGGCTAAATCCTAAAGAAATTCTCTGAACCAATGGTTTGCACTTTCCCCCCTGAACAAATTCAGAAACCAGCTGAGGTGGGGAAATATCTGGAAGAGAAATACAATGACAATTATAATAAGAAAAAGGTCATTGCAATATGTTGGCATATGCCTGTTGCACACTGCAACAGGTAAAGGTAGAAGGGCAGGAAGATAAATCAGCAAAGGCTGCAGACACCCCAGTCACTCAGGCTGCAGCCAAACCAGACAGCAACCCCAAACCAGATGAGAGTCTAAGCCATTGACAGTGGCTCCTGTCACAAGGAAAAAGCACACAACCAAAACTGATCACCCAGGGAAGGATGATGATGATGCAGGGGAAGGAACCTCAGAACCACTGACTCAGGCACGGAAACCATTACTGAATCTCTGTCTAAAAAGGACTTTCACAGCCTAAGAAAGGACTACACCCGACGGTTTGATGAATCCGTACTGAGCTGGATGCTCTGTATTTGGGATGCTGCAGCGGGTGATGTGATGCTGGACGGTGCTGAAGCGAGGCATTTGGGATCCCTGTCATGTGATCCAGCTATCGACCAAGCGATGATACCGTGAAAGGGAGAGCTTAGCCACTTGAGTGCAATCCTCAGCTCGAGGCATTGGCACATCTGAGGGCTGTTCCCGTCACCCAGTTAAATGACCCAAGCAGATGTCCCAGCCTTGACCCATTTCTGGAGTGAGCCTGTAAATCAGGAGCCTGAAATCCTTCAGTATCTGAGGAGGCTTTAACATGGTTATCTGCACATTGCTGAGGAGGCATTTCTGCTGTGTTTACCGGTCACTCAGGAACTAAATAAATTTTTCAACTACTCTGTATGAGTCTCTTAAACAGACATCAAGTAACATTGTTTTCTCATCCTAAGCTCAAACCACCTCAAGAAGACGGTTTTTCCCTGTGTTACTGAACACGCATATTTTTCTGTTCCCTGTCCTTTGCTCAGATAGCAAGAAGAGAATTGATGATGATTAACTCTATTTTCTTGGTCACCTTAGTTTTCTTTTACAGTCAGTGGAGGAAAACTTCTTCAGACAAGATGAACTGTGCCCTAAATTGTCCTTTTCTCTCTGATGGCTGTAAAAGGAGCACAAGGCAAACAGCTCAGGTGTGTGAGTCAGAGGCTGAGGGAGAGGAATCTTCCTCCATGTCTGACTATTGCGTGTGTCAGGCAGCACAACCTGGCAACGTGGGCAGCATGCTCCCGGGGAATCACCACACACAGTCCCTGTCTTAGCTCACCTGCTCTGACCCCCTGTGCATTTGCAGTAGCTGCAGCAGGGTAACCACTTACTGCATACATACTAACTTCTTTAGATATTTGAAAATATTATAAACGCTCTATATACATCGCTTAAGTTACTTGTCATCACAAAATAAATAGTAAGTATCATTAATTTTTTTCGTACATTCTTTGTTTAATTCATGCACTGCCATTCTCTTTGTGAGTGTGATATAGTAAAGTGATATACATAAAATGCAGGAATAGTTCCAGGTTTTTTGATCTCATCATGTGTTACCTTTTCCACAGTGGAAATCAATATTGTAACTTGGCAATATATTAATTTATATAAATTTCGTATAGTACCATCATCTACTTCAACTGTGAGGCAAAATTAGCTGAATAATGGCAGCCAGGAATACCTTTTCCTCTAGCTGATGACTTGTGAGATACTTGTGCACGGTTTCCTGTAATCCATAGGGGTTCTGATTCCTGAGGAGAGACAGCATATTTTTAGTGATGGCTTGCAAGCTTTCTGTCCTCAGCATGGTGGGCTGATCTGCTCATAATCCACCTACCATCACAGTTTACAAAACAGTGTGTCAGATTGTAGGTCTGATCGATATCTGGTGTAAATTCATTCTTTTGCAATCTACAGGCCTATGACTTTTTATACAAGATGAGAAACTGGCCAAATACTACCACCAGTCCAACAACTGAAAATGCTCTGTTAAAAAGCAGTCAAGACAATCACGACCAGAAATGCAGAAAGTATGAAGTAAAACCTGAATTGGTGGGAAGAGGGCAGGAACTCAGACTTTTGAATGTGAGGAAGACAGAAATAACTCTGGTTTGTCCTGACTGACACAAGATTATCATCTTTGCATCTGGCACACTGGAAACATTCATTACAGATACTGATTTTATGATACATTTCACATGGGTGTGACTCAGCCAGCAAGTATGAGGATTTCTCTCTGTAGTGACCTTTCTAATATTTACATGAAAAAATGGGAGGTAATGATGTGAGACACATGTTGAGAAATGCTTCTCTGTGTCCTATGCTTAGATAATTGATCAGTACATCTCCTTTTCCTCCCAAACATCTGCTCTCACTACAGCTGTTTAGGATGTATCTTCTCCACATTGCCATCCTTGCACAAATAAAGGCAATAAAAATTAGGATAGCAGGCAACTGGATCCTGCTTAACCAAAAGTGAATTTATCCTCTCCCTTCTCAAAGTAAATCAATTCAAGTTGTCATGATAGTTACTTATTTTCTCTTCCTAAACTCTGCATGTAGCGAAATGAAAATAAAACACCCCTTTCTGTCTGTAGTCAATGTCTCTGTGTAATGTGTTTATTTGCATACAGCTGACCTGACTCACTTCAGTATTGCTGTGAAAGTTTTCCTTTTCTCATCAGTGATCTTTTTATGTTTTGAGGCATTGGGGTTTTTTGGGGGTTTTTTTTTGTTTGTTTTTTTTTGTTTGGTTGGTTGGTTGGTTGGTTGGTTGGTTTTTTATGTTAAGGTTTGCTTAGTAGCTGTACTAAGGGTTTGCCCAGAGAGGCTGTGGAGCCTTGGAGGTAACACAGACCTGGACTGGAGGTGGCCCAGAGCAGCCTGCTTCAATGGGTCTTGCTTTCAACAGGTTCAAAGAGGCTGGATCACAGACCTGCTGGGATCCCCTTCAACGAGGATTATCTCTGCCAGTTATTTGAGCTCTTACTAAACTCGCTGTAGTCTAGACTTTACTTTGGTCTTCAGACATTTAAGTCAAGACTAGAATCTCGCTGGCACAGGCACTATTCAGCACTGCTAACCCAAGCATGAAAAAAAAAATGCTGTAATTGCCATAGATTTTAAAATACTGCATTTTTTTCCAGTGACTTTCTTTTCAGACCTGATGATCTCTTTGAAAATGTAACCAAACTTCTACTGCATTTCCAGAAGCTGAGATGCTCCAGTTTTTACCCCCCAAAAGCCACCTGCCCAGTAATGAGTAAATTACAGTAAATTTCCTGCTGTGAGTTGGTGCTTTATATAAACTCTTGAAATCTGCCTGTTGTGTGACGTGTGTGGCTGGTCTTCTGTAGTAATGCTACAATGCATTGTTACACAGATCTCTTTTTGTGTTTGTGTTTGCAGGTATGCTACTTTTAAAACCTCCAACAGCTTTCAGATTTGCTAGCAGTAAGACAAACAGATTTAATTCACTAGCACCATTTATTGTATTTCTTTCTTTCTTTCTTTAAAAACTATTAAAAATGGGCATCTCTTTTATTAGTAATCTGTTATTATCCAGTTATAGTCCAATTGGAGACAGCTAAATGTTCCCAGACTTAATTTATTTGTCTTGGGAATGTTATTTTTTGATAAAATAGGGAGGAGGGGATAATTTTTAAAGGTGAATTGAAATTACACAGTTGAATTTATAATAATTGGTGCACAATAGCTGTAACTGAGGGTCTTGACAAAACAAACAAGCATGCTCTACATCAATAAAGAGAGAACCAAAAAAAATGACACAATAGCAGATGGACTGCAGTGAGTAGAAGAAATGCACTTGTCAAAAGTGAGTAAAATACGTACAGTTCAGTTTCTCCGAGGGGAGCACACTGTGCACCTTCCCAAACAAAATGTGTGCCACATCCAGCACATACATTGGCAGAAGAACCAGTTGATCTGACTGTCTTAACATATTTGTCCTGGTAGTCAGTGGTTATTTTTAGTACAAAGGAAGAGAGTCATGCTTTGTGATTAGCTGAGAACAGAGACTTCATGACTGTCAAAGGTTCACCTGTTTGTGAACTCTCAGTGGTGTCCAGGGTGGTGTTAAGGTACCACTGCAGCATTGGATATTGTCCTTTCAGGGTGTCAGGAGGAGTTTGACCCCAGTTCTTTTGTTCACCAGTTTGTTCTGAAAAGTATTTGAGCTAAATAAGGTAACAGTCACCCTTCTGGTGGAGGGTCAGTGAGAGGAGAGGTCATGCACCTTTGCCAGCAGGCTGCACAACCGGTTCAAGACAGCCCTCCAGGGTTAGGGCCAGGACTACTCAGTCCTGCTTCTGGCTGCACGAGGGAGAGTGAATACATCGTGATGAATACATTTGTGCTCAGGGAAATGTGTGTTTTTGTCTCCTGTGAGTGCTTTTGAAAATTTCTACCTCTAGGGAAAATGGTGGTATTTATTTGCTCAGTATTTTTATTGTAGTGTTCAACTTTACTGAATGGAAATCCATGTTCCCTTGTTAGCTACTGACATTTTCATCTCTTCTTGTGCTTTGTTTTTTTTTTTTTTTTCCCTGTGCTGTTCTCTGTCTTTGAGTGTCTCCTTTTTCTTATTCTCTTCCTAGGTCTGTGCTAACAACTGTCCTGCCTCTCACCATCTTATTTTTCTCAGACATAATCAGGAATGAAAAAAATGTCGTTATTGACTACCGAGGGGGAAGATATAATGTTCCAGATAGATCAGTAGGGAAAGAAAATGCTGTAATCTCTAAAGATTTGTTAAAAAGGGGTGGCCCAATGTAGCCTGTAAGGTCAGGTGGGTAGAATCCAAGCCTTAATTTACAGTAAGTGTCAGATCTGACACAGAAAAGTATGAAGCACTTGAAATTTAAACCACTGTCTGGATATATGATAAATTATAGTACAAAAAAGTCTAGGGGACAAAAGGTAGTTGAGGACCAGCTCTGGGTATTTATTTCATTTGTGCAGTGTACCTCAAGTATCTGTGTGTAGACACTAATTTTCAGCTTTTCCTTATATAGGCTTTCTGGTCATGCTCCTGATTTTCTTACCATGTGACATTTTCCCCCTCCAGGGTTGCTGAAGGCAACAACTTCTCCTTTTTCCCATGCTTTGAAATTGGAGTTTGGCTGTGACCAGTCTGTATGCATGCACTTACTGATCCGAATCTCACCCATGATTTAATTTTGTTCCTCTTTCCAATCAGAAAATGAAGAGTTTGGCCCAAAGACGCCAGTCTGCGCCATCTTTGATCTTTGTCAAAGCACTCAGCAGATCTAGATCGGCCTCAAGGTGAGTCAGTGTGTTTTTCTGGCTGTACTGTTTTGCAGTTTCTCAGCCCAAAACTTGAAATATTTTTGAACTATTGTCCACACCAGGCTGTTGAACACAATTCAGGCTGCATGACTATAAAGCCTGCTGCATGATGTGACAGAACCAGCCCAGGCACCAGCTGATCTCCTAGAGGGGGTTTCCTCAGTGCTGCCACACTGAGCTGTTCATACCTGACTGGGTGGGCAGGGCTGCTCTGCAATTTGCAGCCGGGCATGTGACATTTGGGTGGCTCACTTGTGAACAGTTTGTGACTGGCTGTGATTGCCTGCTGCAGAGTTGAAATGGGCAGAAGAAGATGGATGAATGCTTGTTGCCTTGGACACTTACACAGTGTCTGGCATAACTCAGGATTGTTCATTGTAGAATTGCATAATTTAATTTGGGCTAAGTTTTTTCTGTCATTACCTGCTGCATGGTACAGGCCTTCCAGGGCTCTGGCAGCACCTGCTGGTTGAGGACAATGCCGTGGGCAGGATCTGGTGATCGCAGCCTTCTACCTGTCCAGTATTAGCACTTGTGGGGCTGAATATGTGTGTGTTAAGCATTCAGCCTTTTTTGTCCTTGTCTTCTGCCAGAATCAGCCATCCTTCCTCCCTCTCTCCCTCCCTCCTCCAATGTAAAGCTGCCATAGAAATGGAAGTTTCTGTGGAGCTAGTCCCCTGTCCAGCCCCAGCCCTGACCTGCCATTTGAACCGCTCTGCATACGTAACTTTTTTCTCCCTGCGCTACAGTTCATTAGACTTTAAACTTACAAAATGTGTTTATTGAGAAGTGAACCATCTGGTAGGCTCTTAATGCTTCCAGCTGTGTATTGCTCTTTACGAAGAAATGTTATTGAGGGAAATAAAAGTATGGCTTTGTAAGGCATATCTTTTTCTACTCTGTAGTGTGTTAAGTAATCAGTATATGAGCTTTGGAAAGTTTTTTATCTTTGATCTAATTAATACCTTGTTTGACATCATGCAGAATTTCACAGTATTTCAGAAACCTGTGAAAGTATTCTGTGAAAAAATCAGAGTTGCAAAATAGGGAAGCCAAAATTCATTTACCTGCTAGTATTCAGACATTAATATTTTTCTTCAATTCTACTTTTAAAATTTATTTTATGGCCTGCTCCATAAGTATCAGAAATAGCTGGAAAGACACTGAGTGCAATACACACTACATTTTCACATAAGAATTTTATGCCTTCTTAAGTGTCTTGCTTGTATAGCCCATATGAGAATTATTTCCAAATCTAGTGTGTGAAAGGATTCTTTTGTAAGGCCAGTTGGCAGAAACTGTGTGGTGGAGAGAGCCGAAGAGGGGAATGCATTGCCTTGTTGTGCAGTAAGGCAATGTCTATCCTGCTTGACAAATGATGCTGATTTCACAACTGATGGATGCTGCCTCAGTCATGTCTGTACTCTGCCTGTGGCATGCAACAATTTAGCTGCTTCTGTTGTTTTGAACTGAAGTCTGTGGCCTTTTTGAGAGGTATTGGGTGAAGTCTGAGGACCTTGAAGTCAGAACAGGTGATTCTGTAGCTTCAAGAGTCTTTCAGTTTAGAGGGTGTCACTTTCGATGGTGTTTATTATTGTTCACAGGAGCAGCAATTCTCACCTGTGCCTGACTTCCTTGTTTGGCTGTGCAAAGCACATTCCTCTTCATCACCAAACTGATGGATGAGTTTGATCTTTCCACTCGTTTTGTTGTGTAAATGCTTAACTCTGGTGAAGTGCTTTCTCTGGAGGGGAGCTGAAGAGCAACAAAATGACTTCTCATGTTTTCTAATCTCCTCCAAATGTTTTACCTCAGACCTGTCTTTGCTCTTAGTTCTTATAGACACAGCCAGTCTGCAAAATCTATTATTCTTCTCTGGCGGTGAACCTTAATACTGGGACTCCATAACACTTACTTGTTAATGGTTGATTAATGACTTGTAGATAATAAAGCTCCTATCTGAAGTTAACAAACATCTGTGAAGGATTTATTTGAATACTCTCACCTCAGCAGCTGGCTCACCTCAATATTTGTTGAAATTAATGAACAAGTGCAAAGTTTAAAAGGGCAGGAAATACTTAGAAGCCAAGTCAGTTTGTATTTTTATACCACTTTATATGTCAGGTGTCCCTGGTTTATATAAAGGGCACTTTCATAAAACGTAGTGGCACTTTGGACAGACTTACTCTGGGGCATTTTAAAGTCTGTTAATGCTATTTATTCAAAGAAACCATTGTGACATCTGGAGATGGCTATTTAGGCATTCAGAGGACTAAGGCTTTTTGATGGTAGTGTTATCGTTGTGTGATGGCACAAGGATGTGAGCAAGGCAAGATGATCTAGCTGGAAAACCAGATGCTTGTTTGTGCCGTTGTCCTCTTATCCAGTCCTGAAAGAGAAGCAAGTCTGAAAGTCTTGTGTGCTTAAAAGCACGTCATCTTTTTCTCCAGCTATATAATTTGGTTTAATGACCATTCAGCTTTCCTTACAAATTTTGCCTTGCCTTGTCAATCATATAGAAGGAGTTACGTGATATTTGGCCTATAGAGGAATTTGGGGATATCTGTATGGCATGGTGGTGTACAAAGGGGAAATGGTGCTGTAGTCCATGCCTCACTTGACTTGTACCTGCAGGCAGAAGAGAAATATAGTAAATAGTATAGACACTATAGTGGAATTTTGGCCCTTGCATTCATGAGATGAAAATATGCAGACCACTATTCCCACATGTTCTTGTTTCTCTTCTTTTTTTTTTTCTGTACAGCTTCTTTTTCATCACAAAATTGTGATAAATAGCCATGTAAAGACTCTTCCACATTATCAGATGTACTCTTCAGAAGCATTTTGAGCAAGGTTATTGTAGAAATACATTGGAAAAGTAAGCTTTTGGTATTTTTCTTGGCTCATATTCAGGTGCAGAAAAAATAAGTTTGATTGTTAACTCCATTAATGTGTATGAAATCAGCAAAGGATTTGGGTAGTTATATTTGTCCCCAGACTTGTTCCACAGTTGTAATTTTCCTCTTACTTTTTTTTGGTGTCTTTCAGTAAAACCTGCACAACTTAATGCTATAGTTCAGTGCAAATACAAATTACATGCTTCAAACAGAAATGTCTGATGCCTGGATTTAAAGCATCAGGTATTGTCATCTCAAATAATTGATACAGAATAATAAAGACTTGTTGCAAGTCAAATTTTCAGCTTTTGTTCTGCTGTCCCTCAAAACAATTTTTGCATGTGACAAAATCGAAGTTTTTGCTCTGCATTGGTGGTCTTCTGCTTACATCCCTGATATTTCACAGGGACAGCCAAACTCTGTGCTGCAGTCGCCATCAGCTTCCCCTTTTCTATTGCACGCCTCAACAGATCTTTGAAAGTGATATTTTTACATGCTGAAACTAAGCAATATAATTTCACAATTTCTGAGTCTGGAAGACCATTTATAGATCTGTGTCTCTGCACATTAAAGGTGTTAAAATACTGAAAATGTAACAACTCTTTTTTACAGTATGAAGTGTGTTTATGATGTTATTTTGGTGTAAGCTGGAAGCACAGGCTATTTTTAAAAAACCCTATTACTTAGTCTCCTGCAGTTCTGTGGCTCACATGCATGAGCACACAGACGCAGGGATGGCTTCAGTAGTATTAATCTGACGGTAAGGAGTTGAGAAGGGTCCTTGCTTAGAGTTCCACAGAAAGCAGTTTATTGCTACAACTTGTGAAAGGTTCTAGAGGCAGATGACCCCAAGCACATGGCAGCTTGAGTTTAAGTACAGGGGTGTGGCTAACACCAGGAGCCAACCGGAGACACAGAACTGGGGTATGTTGCCATAACCGAACAAGGCATCCTGGGAGAGGCTTCTTTCCCTCACCATAAGCGCTAAGTCTTTGGCACCAGAGACTGTCTTACCAAGAGCTCTCTCTGTCTCTTGTAGTACCAGGTCAGTTGGCCACCACAAACCTCAAAGGATATTTTTTAGAAAGTTTATGAATAAATCCCTAAAGAACCTGAAAAGGAAGTTCCTAAAATGTTACCCCTACCCAAGTTTGTTATGTGACTTTTACGGCTGAAGAAGTGGAAGGTAAAAACTGAAGATTTCACGAGTTTCCAAGGTGTTTTCTCCACTTGTTTACATAGAAGTAATGTTATGCCATTCACAGAGAGGCTGTTCTTCTTCCAGTGCACAGTAAGTGATTCTGGCATGTCATCTTCTAGGGGTCCTCTGCCAAAGGCTAAATATCCCAGATAACGAAGATCATATGTGTAATCTAGTAATACATTCCACTTGGCGTGAATCAAATACAGAGTGTTCCCAGAGTCTTGGACATTGTGTTTTCAGGGTTTTAGTCAGAAGATATGTGGATGATCCAAGCTATGTGACTAGAAGAAGACAAAAATAGAGACTTTTAATAAATGTCAATTGCCAGAAGGCCTTAACTGTCTCTTTTTCACAGGGAAGATGAGTAGTTGGTGTTTCAGGCAAAACTGATGGCAGGGAGGAAGGGGATTAAAGTTCATTGCAAGTAAGCAGCTTGTTAGGTGGATATTTCAGTTGTAATAATTTTGCTCATTCTTCAGTCATTTCCACGTTAGTGGATAATTTTGCCTCACTGTATGCCTGTGAGGTGCATCTGGCTGATGAGGCAATGGAGATGGAGCACAGGCCCCTCGGACACGTGCCACAGCTGTTTTTACCTGCTGCTGCAGGACGAGGCCCTCTTGCAGAGACTCCCCTACCTCCTCTCCTGTCTGCCCATGCAGAGGTGGGTGTTGCTCCTTCACAGCCCCCAGGCACCATGGTGGCATTTGCTGGAGTGTGGACTGGGGATGGCACGTCCCTGGCAGAGGCCGCCCATACCAGGCAGAGGAGTGGCACCCTGGCCCAGGGCCGCCATGGCCTGGCCGGATGATGGTGCCACTGGGGCACAGGTTGGGGTCACCCTGCCATGGGGCACAGCCCTGGGGTGGCGTGGGACAGGTCGTGTCTCGCCCAGGAGTTTGCAGGGCTGTGAGGGACAAAGGCCATGCTATGTGTGTGCCGGTTTCCCTGCGTGCCTTCCACGTGTGATCAGTGGGAGTTTTCCTCTGGAGCAGCTGCACACTGCCAGCGGGATGAGGGGGGCTCACGACCCAAGCAGGACTTGGCATGGGCAGGGACCATCCCAGCTGGCTCCAGCTAGTCATCAAAAGGAGGGAAAATCCTGTTCCTAGACACTCAGTCACCAAAGCAAATAAAAGTTTCTTTGCTTCTGGGTCTAATTCTTAGATTTAATTCAGTCTCAAAACAATTGATCGGGATTTTTTTCGATATTCTTTTATTTCATGAAAAGTTCTGATGTTTTAACATTTTATGCTTAATCAGAATTTCTGCTTAAGCAGAATCTTTGTATGAGAACTTCCCTGAAGTTCTCCCCTCAGTATGTCATATTTCCCTATGTAAGGTAAGCATACATGAATTTGTAGAAAAAGAGTAATTTTTTTTAAATCACTATTTTGTGTTTAATGCTCTTCCTTTTTAGTGGAACTACACATAATTAAAATGACTTGTGATGATATTCCACAAGTTGTCAGTTTCTAGTGTATCTAATTCATGCTTGATTAAAGCTAATTATAACATTGGAGTATTGCTTCCTTAAACCATGTGTTTGTACAAAAAAGTTACTTTTACATAATAATAGCTGAGGATAAAATTTTATGAACTGTTAACAAGGTGAATTTTCTGAGGCCTCAGATGGCCTTTAAACTCAGAGATTGGCACTCCTGCCCCTCTGCTGTGTTTTTTCTGTTTTGTTTTGTGTGAGTGTATGTGTGCATATGTTTGTTTTTGATAAAACCCACTAGTTCTTCATTTATGACCTACAAACTGGCTTACAGTGATGTTTGTACATCTGGAGATCGAAATGAGCTGCGGCTTTCAGAGATACACTGCTTTTTTATTAAAAGGAAAGGACTAGAGGTAGCAAGAAGGAAGCCTTGGAAGCAGGGTTTTGGAGGGATTGGAGTTTAAATAAGGGATTAATTTTACAATAAAGAACTAATATTTTAACACCAGCGCCTTAAGCCGATTCCCTTGTGGAGAGAGTTGTGGCAGTTTTAACCTGAAGACAGTGAGGGGCAGCGCTCATCAGGATGAGTGCAAGGGCTGTACTTGTCCAGATGTCTCAATGTCCACATGTGCTTTTGGCTGCAGCCCATTTAAAGGACTCTTTGGATTAGGCCTTGAGGTCTGGCAGAATGCAGCTGTTGTCCAGCCATTGTGTGTTGCTGATTTTAGGCAATAAATTCTCTGCCAAGTGACAGTCTGGCCAAGCAGTTTGGGCAGTGGTATACCTGAGGAAATCACAGACCAACTCGCTCAGACTGCTTTGTGCTCATTTATCTTGTGTAAACAAGCAGAAAGGCTCTAATGATGTGCAGGCTGATGTGCAGCCTCTGGTGCCCTCACCTCTCATGAGGACCAGCGTTAAACACCCGCTGAACTCTCCTTCGGGTTGATATGGCGTTACTTCTGCTAGTCCAGCTGTGTCCTTGTGGTGCACAAAGCTGCTGGTGAGAGGTTTTAATCACATCATGGGAGTAGCCGTCTGTATTTATGTATCTTCTGTGCCCATTCTTAAGTGTTTGAGTGCTGGGGGCTAGATCCAGTAAAGGATAATAAGCCTCAAGAGCAATACTCTAAACCTGTGACGGAATGACATCATCTCAGAGGCTTCCTGACCACTCAAGTACCTCTGTTCTTTAGACACTGTTCTGTTGCCCAGAGAGCTTACCAAACTCCTGGAGTTTTGCTTTTGCACATCCCAGTACAGCATAACTGTTGGCAGTTGTCATCATAAGGCATAGAGATGTGGGTGATCCTCTAACAGCTTTTTTCCTCGGCCCAGGTGACTGGCAGAGCAGGAGCTTCTGACTAACCTGACCAGGTAGCTATGTGAAAAACTTATTGAATAAATAGGTGGGCAGTTAGTTATGGGAGAGCAAACAGGTGCATGTGGCTCCATGCATGTTCGTAAGGAATCTGGGTCACAACGCTTGCAATAGCTGGCAGCAGCAGGCATGTCGAGTAATCTCTTCACTGTAATAGGATAATTCCTGTGCTGCAGTAGTAGTATCAAAATACAATTTAAAGTCCTGGAGGCAAAGCAAAGCCAGATTTGTTCTTGTTACAGCTGGACAGGTGAAGTGACAATCCTGTATTCCATGTTGGCACCCATATTGTTCATCTCTCTTAGAGGAGTGGTCCTTACAAACTGAAGCCAGTATAGGAGCTGAGCAGACGCTCTCTTAATGTCTGTTGGTGGTGCTTTGTGTGGAGTTCACCCCACTGTGTCCCACAGTTCATAGAATCACAGGATGCCTTGTGTTGGGAGGGACCTCGAAGATCATCTAGTTCTGAGCTCCCTGCCATGGGCAGGGACACCTTCCACTAGACCAGGTTGCTCGGGCCCTATCTAACCTAGCCCTGAACACTTCCAGGGATGGGGCATCTGCAGCCTCTCTGGACAACCAGTTCCAGTGCCTAACCACCATCACAGTATAGAGTTCTTCCTAACTTCTAATCAAACCTACCTAGCCGAATTGCTTCTTCAATAATGGGAAAATCAGAGCCTAAAGGAGAAGGACTATTGAGCAATGAAACTCTGAGAGACCATGAGCAACCCACTGGTATCACCCATTAAGTGAGTGAGGTGACTGACAGGCAGTAAACCCAGGCAGTCAACTAGAAAATGTCATTTCCTGTTGGTCACACAAGTGCTTTACTCTTGCCCATCTACAGCCTGTGTGACATATAGCTGGAGATGGTGGGGTTGGCAGAAACATGTAGGCTCACCTACAGCCATTCATGGTGGTCCAGAAGGGATTTCTAAAGATGTTCACACCAGTCTTTTTACCTCATGTGCACATCAGCTTTAAATTACCTGTTTCTGTAGAGATCTGCAGAACGTCCTAGCTATTTTTGGTAACCCAGAATTCCTGGCTGTTATATGACCTGTGCTGAACTCTTGTAATACACTTTACAAGAAGATATATGAAAACCCCTTTTGAATAAAAGGTTAGTTTCATCCATGAGGTAAGTCAAAGTCAATGGAGCTGAGCCAGACTTTTAAATGTTTCAGTTGTGATTAAGTGGGATTAATTCTCCTAATTGCAATTATTGCTTCTCAAAAAAGTTAAGGTAGGACAGAAACCTTATCCCTTCAGCCTACTAAAATAATACTGGATCTCATAGTGGGACATGGGTGAACCTGACATCCCAGGGTGCTCGTCTGTATGCCACCTCAGAACGGATAGGAAGAAGCTTGGTTGGTAGCAGCAAAGGTAGCCTGTGCATCCAGGCTTCTTGTAGGCCATGAGAAGCTCCAAAAAGCCCAGACAATGACAGTGCAGAACTGTAGAGCTGGGGTGTTAAGTTCTGGTGTTTTCTTTCCCCTTTGTTCATCCTATTTTTTTCCTATTTTTTTCTTTATTATCTTTCCTTTTTTTTTCCCCCAAAGGTCACTTTTTTTGGTGCTTTTTTTTTTTTTTTTTTTGTCTGAACAATGAAATCTGTTTGGGTAGACAGTGCCTAGAGTGGGATTTCTCTGTTGCAACTGGGATGAGAGAGTAATTCAAGGTGGTGCTGCTATGTCAATCAGTAAAAATGAGTGGGAACTGCAGTGGTGAACAGAGGACTGATTCTTCCAAAGGCCAGAAAGCTTTTATTGACTTCTTCATGTGAATGTGTCCTCTCCCAAACCTTTCCCTTGCTCAGGGGGCCTTAGACCAAAACCCCTTGAACTTGTTGGCTGCTGGCAGAGCTGTATAGCAGGACAGGAGAACACCCACACTGCAAGAGGTTTTTCAATAGGATTTAAATAACTTGCCCTAAATTCTTTTCTGGTGGAAATAGGCAAAATATGACCAAAATGTGTGGTGCTAATTTATACCAATAGAGAATTTTGCCCTTGTGTTAAATTTTCAGAGTAAACACCTTGCAGCTGTTTGTTAAAATAAAACAAAAAACCTTGGAAACAAACCAGACCACAAGTGTGTTTCCTGTCTCCAGCCTCCACGCTGTAGTGCATGCTTGCTCTGCAGAGAATATTGTCCTTTTGGCTATGTAAAAATTACTTAAGTGCAGCTTTGTTTTCAGTTAAGCTGCCAAGCTTCCATCCTGAAATGTGTGAGGATTTTGTTTTAATGATGCATTTTACCCTAGAGCTATGTGATATTTTGCTGCCAGACTACAGAAAAGTAATACAGTTACATGCCTCAGCACCTGAAACATTTAATGCAAACCACTTTATTCATCATAATAATTTTTATTATGTTTCATTAGGTTTTGACATCATGCAGAGATGATACAAAACAATTTTTAGAATCCTATTATAACTTAAGTTGGAATATTTTTCTCAATATATATTGCATTAAAATGTGCACACTGGGTTTTAAAAACTGAGGAGTGATATCCAATTTCATAAATATAAGTTTTGTCTCGGATTTCTGCCCTGAAATGTAAATTTGTCTAATTATCTGAGTAAAACTTGCTCCCTACTTCAGTTAATATACATCTTCCTTCCATTGTCCAGCTTGTGCTTGCCATGCCAATGCTGGAGAGTGGGTTGCAGCACATTTTGGTCTGAAGTCTCTGTGACCCTATTGAGACTCACTGCTTGATCTTGGGTATAGTTTTCTGAGGTCCGGCTGCTTGCCTGGGCAGAGTGAGGACAGCCCTGTGCTGGAGGCTGTGAACTGAGGCTGATACATGCTCCAGGTCAGAGGACTCTCTATGAGATCCATGGGCACAGTCCATTAGGGAAAATGCAGGGGTCAGGGTGACTGCCCCATATTTGTTCATGTACATGACTTGTAATAGAGAAGCTGCAACCAGAAAGAACACTTGTAAAGTACTCTCAGGCATTGTAAAACTTTGTAACTAAAGCTCTTTGAAAAACCAATCACATCTCACTTGTTTCATGGTACAAAAGCTACTGTATGCGCAACGGTGGTGGCCTGGGGGACTTTAAAGGCGTGCTGCAGAAAATAGACTTGCTATTTCTGGAATGCTGCACTGTTTTCACAAAGTGCTGCTTCAACTGCATAAGATTTACCAAAGATAACAGCATGCAGACATGCTGAGCATCCTCAGAATGAAGCTCCCTTGGCATAGCAGGGATCAATTGACAGCAGATTTTCAGAAATGGGTTGGCAGCCCATGTGATTAAGAGAGTTTTATGCTTGTTTATTAAAGTCCTTTCTATAAATAGTCAGTGTAAGTTTACAACTGCATACTAACTTTGTGCTGGCCCACATCTTACCTATCACCTTTCTGGAAAACACTCCTACCCTCCAAGCTCATACTTTTTGTGCTTTCTTTCACCCTCCAAGTATAATTATTACTTATTGGAATAAAGTGCTGTATAAACGCAGATGGAGTGCATATTCGGGATCACGAGGATTTGAAGTGGGTAGATCCTGAGCATGTGGGTGACTTGCCGAGGGCACTGGTTGTGGTTTGGAGGCAGTGACAGAAAGGAGCAGTTAGCACCTTTAAAAATGTAGAGGATTTTATATCTCTATCTCTATATATATCTGTAGCTATATATGTCTGCCTGTCTAAGTAGGGCTCTGAGCTGCAGATTGCTCTTCGTGGGTGAGTCTTGTTTGTGTGTTACCTTGTTCATGGCAATGGGAGCTGTGAATGCTCATCCCTGAGACCAGCAGGGCTTTGCAAGGTTGTGTTGCACAGGCAGTGGGGGCAGAACAGGCCGGACTGAGCAAGACATGGGAAATGGGCATGGCTGTTGACATCCCTGTTTTCAGCTCCTTATATATGCTTATATATATATAGCTCCATCTATAAATGGGTTTGTAAGTTTGTGTTCAGCCAGAAGCCATCACAAGGACATCTCCAGATAGATAGTGTTATTGTGCAGTACCATGTTGTATCTCCCTGTTTCTTCCCTTTTCTATCTACAGCTGGTTTGAGGAAATGATCAAGCACCTACACAGGGCTTCACTTGTTCCTTAGCTGTTTTTCAAAGACAAAGCCCCTTGTTGACAAATTTTGAATGCAGGTCTGCAAATGGGTGTAGAGCAGTTGTAGCCTCCTTTATCTTCACGACTGTTCTAGCCTGAGGAGTGACTCTTCAAGCCATATGCTTTAATACACTGCCAGCATGATAGAAACTAAATTAATCAGGAGCGGGAACAGAACTATGGAACTGTTCAGCCTGGAGAAGAGCTCTGGGGAGACCTTAGAACAGCCTTCCAGTACCTAAAGGTGGTCTCTAAGAAAGGTTTCCTTGAGAGCTATTAAGAAACCCCATGCCTGGAAAGATTCAAGGTCAGGTTGGTCAGGGCTCTGAGCAGCCTGATGTAGTGGAAGGTGTCCCTGCTCATTGCAGGGGTGTTTAACTAGATGTCCTTTAAAGGCCCCTTCCAACGCAGGCTATTCTCTGACTCTATGATTGAATGATTCTCGTGGGTCCCTTCTACCTCAGGATATTCTCTGTTTCTATGCTTGATTGTATGAAAACTGGAAAGAGCCTCTGGTCCTTACTTGAGTTTGAGCACCAGTGGAGGCATGCAGGATTTATACCTACATATTTGTGAAATGAGTGTAGGCCAGGTTGTTCGCTGTAAGAGGAATTTGGAAAGCTATTACGTATGTGTTTGACAGACCAAGTGCAGCCTCACACGTGGCTGGGCTGGTTCAGGTTTCAGCCTTTTGAATAGCTGTCATTTCACTGCTCTGTAATGAAAAGGTGAATTTCTCACCTACCTCTTTTGAAGGACTTCAGAGGTTAAAAAGAGAATTGGAATTTTATTTCAATTGGTGTCAGTTGTGCGGAGAGCACTGGTGCTGCATCGTGAAAGGAAGTCGACTTCTGTGGCTGCAGAGAGCGTCAGTGGAGAGAAGTTCTGGCAGAGAACAATAAGCAAAACAATAGAGTGAGGTTTAGGATGGAGCATGAGCAGTCTGTGATAGGAATATCATGTAGCTGAGATACCTGCAGCAGCTCATTCCAGCTTAGCTACCTAGGAGCAGCTTGTTCCCCTGAGGCATCTTAGAGCTTAATCTAAATCAATGAAAGACTGAAGTCATCATCAGCTGAAATCAGGGGAAAGCTTCCTATTGGCATAAGTGACATCTGGGTCATGGATTTAGTAACCACTTAACATGGACTCTTAAGCTCTTCTTCAAAAAGTATAATTTCTTTCATTGTTTTCACTACAAACAGTATAAAGCTGACATCTCCATTAACACCAAGAATAAACATTTAGTGGGTAATGCCATTCAGGTATCAGTTTTATTGAAAACCCCAAGGAAACTCTTCAGGGGGAAGAAGTATTTTTTGTGTTTCTGTGGTTTCTGGTGAAGAGCTTTTACACTGAATGCAGGTGAGATGTTTCTTTTAGTATTTGGCTGACTACTGTAGATTTTACCCTCATATGTTTCACCTACAAAATTGAAGCTGTCTTTTAAATCATAATGTCTTTTGAATAGGCACAAAATGCCTATTTTGACTAATTTGAAAAATAAGAGGTATAGAAACTTATCTACTGGAAATTCCCAGAGAGAAGTCTTCAGTTATCTTTCTAATATTTTCATCTAGCACGGTGATTTTAGTCTTTTTCTGAACAGCTCAAGAATATCTCTGTAGATGTCCTCAAATTACAAGATGTTCTCATTAGTTGAAATCCCACATGAAAATTTCTGACCCCCAAAATAGTACTTTTAGAAAAAAATGTCCATTTAAGACTAGAGTTTTATAATGGCAATGCCATCAAAACATCATTGTCAGCCTTGCTTCCTCACAAAGTGGAGCATGACTGATTGTTGGCTCTACAGAATCCCCATCTAACCCCATCTTTCAGGAATCAGTTCACAGTTCCTTCTTAGCGAACCTTGATGACAGCTTTTTTTTCTGCCAAAATGGAAAGATGTTAATGTGTGGGATTTTACATGTGTTAATCATAAAGTGATGTTTAGGGGAAACACAGGGAAGGCAGAGAGAGCCCTACATCACTGACTTTTATTTTTCATTTGTATCAGAAATCATGTTGACCTGAGTTTTGCTGAATTTTATTGAAAAGAATTTTCAAAGAATCAGTATTTACATACTTAGCACTTTTTCAAAATTAGACTCATCTAATGGCCAGAAAAATCATTGAGCCATTAAAAACTGAACTGCAAAAATACCTCTCTCATATAAATCCCTATGCCTGAGGATATTGCTGATCTGCATTTTCTTCAACAGAACAACACTTGGGTTTCATTCATGTCTTGTAACAATGGAACATTAATTGAGAGGATCAAACGCCTGCTTTCCAAAAGACGATTTTTGTTGCTGCTGACATGAATTTCCTCCATGTTCCTTGTTCCTGGGGCATTAGAAGATTCTGGCTGAATTAATGGCTTTGATTTTTTTTCCACTTTGAAGAAAATATTGGCACTTTTTTTTTTTTTTAATAAGGCTTATCAGGTAAGGTCTAATTTTAGCATATGTAAGGGTGCTTATTAGAGTTCAGATGATGGATGTGCTTGAAAGGCACTGGCTCAAAAGGCAGTTCAGTTTGCTTGACCCTGCTGGCTTTACTAAACCTACTACACCTTCATTTGTGTTCCAACATGACAAAGATTTTGCTTAGTTTAATTTGAGAGGCTCCTGGGCTTATAAATCATGATGTAGAAAATGTACAAATAAGAATAATCAAACAGAATTGCCAATATGGTGACATAAAAGCCAGACCCTGTAATTGTAAGAATGTTTCTGCCAATTTGCTTACAGCAGTATAGTGTGAAAAGGGTTTTCTTTACACTTGTTGTTGCTGGATTCAAATACAGGTGAGCATATCCCTGATTTCATCTTTGAGGTAAAGGCTATGCATGGCTTTCACACAGGTGGACTCATCGGCATTCCTGAATTCTGCTTAAATTTCTGTGCCAAGTCCTGCTAGGGAATTAATGAAATGGAGTCCCAGTTACCTAACACTAGTTAATGAACTGGTGAGGTGGCAATTTCTAGTCCCATGGGAGTGGCAGGACAGGAGAGGTGCTTGTTCCCCTGGCTCCTGTTGCTGGCCACACAGTGTGTATCCCTGTTATGCTGGACCAAACTCCTTCCTCTGCTTTAACCTCCACACTCCTGCACACCCCTTCTGCTTAGGAATGATCAAATAATTTAGGTTTGTATTATTCATTCTCTAAGTCATTCCTCTTCTTTCTCTCTTACCTGAAGGGGTAGGTAATGAAAGACAAGATTAAGACACAGTTTAAGACAAAATAAGTTGAGGAATTCTTTTAAAAACTCAAGACTCTCAGTCAGAAAGGGGAATTCAAGGCCAAACAAGGCTCTCCCCATCAGGTAAAGATCCTTGCTAGCTCCTTATGCATCAGTGAAAGTGTGTCCTGCTAATGTAAGCCAGTCTTAGAGCTTATCCTTTCTCTACCAGCTGTCAGGATTTCCTAAATAATTTCCTGCATAATCCAGCCACAATTGTCAAGGAGGGGAGGGTCATGAGTCATTCAGGCTCTAGGAGAGGTACAAGAAGGTGAATGACCTTTGAAGATTTCCTCTGCTTGCTCTTGTTTTCTTTCATTTCCCTTCCATTTTTTTGTGACTTTCACCGTATAAGCTCCATTTCTTCTCCCAAAAAAGTCATTAGGTGTTTGTCATCTGTTCCAGTGGGACTAGGAATAAACTGGAGTTGCAAAGCTGTTCACTTCAGCCTGCCCTTGCTGAGCTGATCATGCCAAGTGCTACCTTAATTTTTTTTTTAACAAGAAGAAAATAAGTAAATACATTTGAATAAAAATTGAACTGATTAATTTGGCCAGAGGGATATGATTCATTTGAAGTCATCTCTTGGGAAAGCCAGTAATTGAAAAGCTGGATTTTAAAATCACGAGTAAAGATACTGTTGGTTCCTGGATTTAATCCAGAAATTCATTAAAAGTGCACCAGGGTATAGGAGACCTAGGTTCAGTTCTCTCAGCTTTGTGTGAGAACTTGAGGCCATGCCTCTGGCTTTGCAAGGGACAAGCCTGACCTGCTACAAGCTTCTAGGGAGCCATAAAGGAGTGTCCTCCTCTCAGACCCTTACATTCTTTTGATTTGGCTTCTTATAAATCGTCATTTGTTAGAGCAAGGCTCAGAAAGTAGGGATATCCTGTCTGGGTGAGTTAGCTGACCATCATGCTAGAGAAAATCTATTTCTGCTTCAATAACTATTCAGGCACTTTATGTAGAACAGTTAGATTAGGAGAGTTTGAGAGAACCATGTCTCCACCTTGGGCTGCAATACCTCCTTAGAAAAGATCAGTGTCTTCTAGGAGAAAGCCTGGTATTTCACCCACAGAGTTGGGTTTGGACTGCCCAGCAGCGTCAGATGAGCATAGCTGTGCTCCAGCCACACAACCAAACCCTGCAGCAGGAGCTTGCTTCAATGCTTGTGGGTTGTGTACTGGGAGAGAGAAAGGCTGAGCAGCCTTCTCAAGTTGCATCTAGTACATGGTGTGTCTCCAGCAAGGTTCAGTTACACCTTACATTTGTCCTTGGTTCTGAATAATTTCTATAAATGGCTTTTAACCCTGAGCATGAGTCCTATTCTGATCGAGGTGGGTGTACAGTTATCTGTTCATCATGCATATGTGTCCTCTCTCTTTTTGGAGAGCCTACAGGAGATGAAATATTTTCTCTAAGACTTGAATACAAAGGGAAGCAAATACAAATAGCTAAAATGGGGAGGGCCATGTCTAAATTATTATCCTTAGCTAAAAGTGACCCATGCCAAATGGCACAGCTTGGGCTGTAAAAGATTCAGTGAGGATAGTCCCTAACAGATTTTGTGTCAGAATCTGACTGCTGAATTATCCTGTAAGTCCCTCTCACCTTTCAATGAAATGTGGTCAAATAAATTACTTTTTGGCAGCAGATGTGGGAAGTCACTGCCTGGTTCTCAATCACAGGCGAGTCGCTGATTTGCTTTCCTTTTCTGTGTTTGTTTTATGTCTCTGCAGGGAAGGCTGCTTGTCCCCCATCAGCCCAGAGGCATGGCCCCTTGTGCAGTCTTTCATATGCCACAACCGAACATTCATCCTGGACGGCCACGTGCAGCTGAAGACGAGTCTGCAAACCCAGGAGCGACACCTTTTCCTCTTCACAGACCTTCTGGTTGTTGCCAAGTCCAAGTGAGTGTGGCCCCTCAGGCACTGCTCCTGCAGAGCAGACCTTTTCTTCAGTGGAAGATAGCATGGATTTTCAGAATGCTTTTTTAGTAGCAAATCTTCCCTAAACCATAAGGAAACGTTTTTTCACCTCTCCAGGCATCTTTGAAAACCTCATAGCCGTAGAGGAATTTCAGGATGCAGAATTTTGGAAATATCAGATAATCTTTGGTATATTTCATGTTTTATGTCATCTTCTCCACTTTGGGAGCACAGTGTCACAAAAGACTTGTTGGCGCTCATCTGTGTCCAATGTGCTACCTTCAACTTCTTGTTTTATACAGGTCCTCTTCAGTCCTGTGGGGTTTGGATAACACCAGTGGTTGTGTTGTAGGGGGTTTAGAGGTCTTAATCCTTACCTGGAAGCTGCTTTGATACACACCAGGGATGAGCAGCCATATAAAAATAGAGATTGCAGGCAGCACTGCGGTGTCTGTCTCTGTAGGTTGTCCTGTGCCAGAAGGAGCACAGGGAAGGGGAAGCATTGCTGAGCAGTCTGAGTAGTGTTCATGTGTAATCAGGCTTGCTGTTGAGCTCTGATTATTCACTGTACCATTCACAATTAAATCACATTTACAAGCTGTGTCTAGCATGCCAGCTTCATGCGGCATTTGTGGTTTAAGGCAATTTTAGAGGGTGCTTTCACTTGTTGTTATGGGTTGTGGAGAAATAATAATAAAAAATCATGATGTAGCTTCAGTCTCTGTTAGGCACTGTGTTGTGGTTTCACAGGGTGGGCAAGCTCAACGTGAATCCTGGGCTTTTCCAATGTGTCATTTCGCTTAAGCAATTGTTTTGAGGGCTTCTGGGAAAAGCCGGAAGAAATCTGTGTTTTCTGTAGAAATTTGAGCTGTGTCTGTTTGAATCACACGGAGTGAACATAACCCCCCAGCTGAACTCCCTCACTTGATGTGGTGTGACAACACAGAGGATATTTTGCACAAAACATGTTCCAGTATGGGTGGGTGGTGAACATAAAGATATTTAGGGGAAATCTCGGTATTCTACCAGCAGTAGCAGAAACAGCATTGTTACTGTATTGATTTTTGTTTGTTGCTTGTTTAGGGTGGAGTTCACCTCACCTAATTTCAGCTGTAAAGTGAAATATTTGTAACTTATCTAGGTTTCTAGATTGCTCTTACAGTCTGTGAGGCAAAACCAGCTCCTTACTGTGGCAAACTCATCTGTGCTGAAAGAGCACTGATAGTGGGTGAGGGGAGTCCTGCTCTTGGGAGTCTCTCACTCTGTCTACTGGCTTTCCAGTGGGCATGGTCCACTAGCTCAGCTCCTAAATTGTAGAAGAGTACATTCAGGAGGGATAAATCCCCCCTCCCTGGTCAGCCTGCTGTGCAGAAGCTGTGTTACAGACCCAGGCTGAGCTCCACATTACTGCAGGTTTGGCTGGGTCCCAGTGGGACTATTTGCATAGGAAAGCACTAGTTGGTGTAACCACACAAAAATCTGCTCCCCAGGGAGTAATAACAGTTCTTACAGCATGTGATTTAATATGGGGAAGAGACACAATGTTTAAAAAAGGTGGAAGAGAACAATTTGTGCTCTTGCATGTGAAAAAGGCGGAGGGGGGGGAGCAAGTCTTTGCTAGAAATGGTAAAAATGGTATTTTGAGTGATTTTACTTCATGTATTTTGAAGAACTAATTAGGATGTTCTCTCTACAACTGCCCTGTCAGCAATTAAAGCATCAGAGCTGTCACTAATGAATACTACTTAAAAATCAGCATTTTTAAAGCTGTCTCACACTAAAATGCCAATGCCAATTCCTAGAAGGCAGACCCGAGAGTTTGTATTGCTATGTGGCCGTGACTGTTGATTGCTATCGACTTTTTAATAGCAGGTACAGAGTCAAAGCAATAAGACTAGGAGAGAATTAATGATACAGTTGAATCTGACTTAACTTCGGAATTATTCCTTGTGAATAATTCTGTCTTAAGTAGTTTTTTTGTTTTGGGCATGTGAACCCCTGAGGTATCTTCGGTACAGCTGGGCCCCGTGCGGGTGTGAGCTCAGCTTCAGGTGACTAGTCACTGAACAAATGGAGCTTATGTACAATCAGGCTTTGTATGATCAGCAAATGGGTACAAGTTTTTCCTAAAGAGAACAAGTGTCTTGCGTCCTCTGAGCTTGCTGAGTAAACTGCTTGTACAGCCCTGAGATCCTGCTTAAAGGCAAAAAATTGGCATTGCTCCTACTGAAATTTGTGAGGGTAAGTTGTCTCCATAACTGATCCATCTAGGACTTTGGACAAGGGGCCTGTAGGTTCATTTTTTTGCTTCTTTCTAATAATTTCTGAAATATAAACTCTTACGGTTTCCTATGATGCATTATACCAATTTATAAAAAATAAGAATGATACTCACATGCTGTGCTCCTCTGCTACTCTGTCCTTCACTACCTTTATGTGAGGATTAAGTCAAAAATGTATTGATTGAAAGTTTTTCTCACCAAAGCTAAGTATGTAAAATGTTATACTCCTTTTTATATATTGATTAAATTCCTTACAGAGAGTGTATGTTTTTATTTGGCAGAGTAAATATTTCAAGGATCTGTCAGTTTAATGATGAAGGTGTCTCTCGTAAGTTTTTGAGTGAGGGGCACAGAGAAATGGTTTCCTTTTTCTCCTTTGTGATGTGCAGCTGTGTACATACACAAGCCTTTCAAGGGTATTTTCCCAAAGTGGCTGGACATAGAAATTAAGGGCTGAATGCATACATGGAATTACGGTAGCAGTCTCACAGTAGATCCATAAATGCTTTTGTCAGAGGGTTCAGTTAAGGAGATTAGCAAATCTAGAGAGAAATTAATCTCCCATTTATTATTGCCTGCAAGGTGTCCAATTGTAAGCAGAAGGAACTGTGTGTACTTTGCAGTGGTGTCATAACTTGGGCTGTGTCAATATCTACAGTAC
Organism: Lanius collurio; assembly: GCA_020086605.1. NCBI lineage: Eukaryota > Metazoa > Chordata > Aves > Passeriformes > Laniidae > Lanius > Lanius collurio. The sequence goes on from JACBWW010000006.1 coordinate 15,315,850, forward strand.
TGGCGTTCATGATTTTTCTGTTCATTTCAGTGGATTTGGTATCTGCCTGATATTTACAGTAACATTTGCTAGGGGACTTCCTTAAAAATGTATAATACTCATTAGTTTGTTACTGTACCCATTTTTTAAATGTTCTGTCATGCTGCTTCCTTAGTCAGCAATGATATATTCATTTCTAAAGGTAATGCTTTGGCACTTAGACAGAAGACCTACGTTTCACAAATGCTGAGAAGACATGGATTGCATGAAGGACATGGCAGATAGGGATAAAATTATACTTCAGGCTCTCTAGATGTTAATGGAGGCTACTGTTTCAGCGCCTCTGGAAACCAGGCCACTTGAATACTGATAATAGCTGAAAGCTGTGACCAGGCATGGCAAACAGGGTAAGAATATACATCAAGCATGACTGGAGAACATCCTTGTGTTTCTGCCAACACCCTGCTGACACCCGCTACTGGCACTGTAGGGGTCTGGCTTTATGGACTGTAAATGTTTAAAAAATGAAACAGCACGTAGAGTGTTCACTGTACTGGGTAATGGCAAAAAAAAATTGAAGAGAAAGGGAGGGTCAGCAGATTGATTGGGTGGAGTCAGACCAGACATCCACTTATTAACATCTACAGTAGTATTCACAGCTATATTTTTTTGTAAACCTATATTTTCACAATTCATTCCATGGTCAGAATACAGTTATTTTTGTATTCTTGACAGACCTTACTTGTTGCATCATAAACTGATTTGCTAACAATCATGTTGAAATGTGCTCCTGTATTTTAAGTTTCTCTTTGACTGGGTAGCAAAACATAATAAAGAGAGGTGAAATGTTCAGCAGATCAGGAGACACTGTAGTCTTAGGTTTGATATGCACTGATGGTTCTTTCTTGACCTTCCTCTGAATTTGCTGTACTATCCCACCACACTTTTAACACAATGTCAGCCGGAAAGCTCAGACCAGCCAGGTTCATCTGTGTCCTCTTTAAAGCCAAAATGTTCAAGTGCTTTCATGTTTCAGACTGTATTAATTCAGTCTGTCCTAAATCAAATATCTTTTAAATGAGACTAATCTCAGAGAAGGTAGTCCATGTGTACCAAAGGTCTAAGAAACCGCTTACCTGGCATGTTTATTCATAGAACACTAATCACTGGTGTCCAGCACTGTCCCCATCCACATTTGCAATACACTGGTGAGCTGATGTGCCCTTGGTTTCATGGAGGGGACACTTTTCCTCCAGCCTTTCCCTTTTGGCCCAGGAGAACCATAGCTCAGGTAATTCAGTCTGCAAGGTTTGAAGCAAGTGGCTGTCACAGTGCTACAGAGCTGGATTGACTTTGGGAGTTTTTACTTGTTTCTCATGTAGCACTAGCACTCACTAATCCTACAAAGGAAGGAGACTTATAAATAGAAGTCTATTAGAAGAAGAGCGTTAAAGTTAAAATGTGAAATTCTGTACATTTGAGCTTTACTCAGTTGGTTATTAGCATAAAACACAGGAAGGGCCAAATTTTTAAAAAACGGGAAAATTATGTATCTTCCTTGTAGATGAGTTAATATTTTGAGAATGCACAAGGTCCTGGCTCATTCTGCAAGTGATGTGGTCCTAAAGTTACCATGTTGAAAGTTTGTGAAGGCTGTGTGGTGACCTGTGCAGTAGTTAACACAAATGGCAATTTTCTTCTTGTTCATTGTTCAGGTTTGCTTCATTTGCCCTGGCCCCCTTGTCACTACTTAAACTCATCATACTTTTTTGACTCTGAGGCTAAACAATAGAACTATATTGTGAACTCCTCAATGGCATTAAAGTCACTGAAAGGAGAGTCAAATATAAGTGGCAATCTTTGCCTCATGGTAAGATTTGGAGAGGAACTCTAGACAAATCTGGACAGATTCCCCTGAGAAGGAGGATGTCCAGGGATGCCACAAGCAATCTGTTTGTCCCACAGATAAGAGATTTGTTAGTGCCATTTAAATGAAAAAGCAGTATGTTTTTATATGCAACCTGATAAAACATTTTTATTTAAACTGAAGCAGAAGTGTTTCTTCTGTCAGCTCCAGTGCAAGCCTCACATGTGCCTGAAGGAAAAACCCTCTAGTTGTTTAATCTGCCGTCTGTGTTTTCATGTGTGTGACACACCTGTGAATTTCTGCCTGCAGGTCACACTCTCATTTCAAACTTAAGTGCCAAGCACGTCTCTGTGAGATGTGGACAGCTTTTTGTACAGAAGAAGTCTGTGAAGGCAGCACAGACCCAGACCGGTCCTTTGTTTTGGGCTGGCCCACTACAAACTGTGTGGCAAATTTCAGGTAAGGATTGAGATGTGTTTTATTTAACAAGTTACATAAATGTTTTTAGGCTGACAGGTAATGAGACTATCACAGATTCATTTCAGCACCAGTGAATGTGGGGAGCAGGAACTTGCTGATTCTCTAACCAGTTCCTTCTACTGCTTTGAGCAAGTTGTCCTCCATACCTTATCTTCCATCTTGCTTATCATTTTAGAAATTGAGAAAATATGGGATTTGACAAAGCACTTTCTGTGCTGCAAACTTGCTCAGTGGAAATTACCTTTTTTTTGTATAACTTGGCAAACACCATGGCTAATTAATAAGATGAACTACAAATATTAAACAGCCAAGCTAATGAAAGGATCACAGTCTCATAAGACAGCTTTAAACAGAAGGCCATGAAATAGCAGGAAACAAACAGCAAAATAATTCTGACCTTGTCCTGTTTCTCTTTTTGATTTAATTGTGCCAGAGAAAATGTCAAAATTCCTCTTAAAGCAGAATCTCTTCATTTTAATGGAGAGAAATTTTTTTGTCTGTCTTTGCAGCATTGACAGTAAGACACATAAGGGCTGTAGAGGTAATTTCAGCGATTAGGATAATTTTAGTCACAGCAGGAGGGCTCTTTCGTCACTTTGGATGAGGGAGGGCACCATCCCCCTGAAATCCCAGCTGCTTAGCCACAGTAATTTGTCTGGGTCTTGGAAAATGCATTTTCTTCTTTATCAACAGAGAGCAAAGGCTGAAGTATCCAGCTTAATTTCTGTCCCATTGTCCATACCTAAGGACAATATTGTCTACAAAGTGCACTTTCTTGAGCTGTTTGCATTGTTTATGTTTTTTACACTTAATAGTCCTGAAACAAAGATGGAATTTTCTATTGATTTTCAGTTGAAATCTTGCCAATAAATGGGAGCTTTGATGTAAAGACAGTATATGATCCTTTATAGATATGTGAAAGTAGTTGAATAGGAAAGCAATAGCATCAGTCAAAAAAAAGAAGGGTAAGAGATTTTACAGAAGTGAAATTATTTCATGTCTGGAGGTACACAGAAAAATCTAATGTGCCATATGTGAGTCCATAGATGACTGTCCAGCAGAACTGAAACAACCAAATCAGAATCATATTTGTAACATTTATAAAGTGCATTTCCCTCTCAGTGTCATGGAGTAGGTTTGTAGTTCCCTAAATGCCTACTCTGGAAATTTGAAGAATGTGATTTGCAAAAGCAGCACTGGGAACAGCAGTTACATCTGGAATAGGATTTAAACCAAGAAATTTGAAGCAAAATCAGGTTAGATTCCTTGAACTGTCATATTATTAGCTACATTTAGCTGGACAGCTTTGCATCCTTCAAAGTATACACATGAGACAAGTGAGATAAGCCTTGAAATGTCCAAAGTTAAACCCTGCTGAGTACAATGGGCAGAAATGTACTTTGTGATGTGCTGATAAAACAAGTAATAATTTAAAAAAAGAAGATAATTGGAATAGTGAAAGTGGAAAGAAGTCTGGGTACCTGAGGAAATACCTGTAAACTTTTGAATTAAGCTCTTTTTTTAAAGTGCCCTCCTTTTCTATTTGGACATTACTTTAAGAACTCAACACATTTCCTACTGAATTAACTGATAAAGCTTTACCTTCTGTGGCAAAAACTGGTAACTGGGCTTTTGATCTTCATGGCAGGCTTTTCAGTTGACTTAACAAGGAAGCAGACTTTTCATTCAAATCTGGATAAACCTTTAAGTTTTTGTAGGTATTTATGAAATTGCAACCAAGAAACAGTCCATTCCATTGTGGTTTGTGGTTTGTACAAGGACTATTTTGGTATTAGAATGATGGTTGATTTGTCCTTGTTTTCTTTAATTCTTTCAGGTCTGCAGAACAAAGGGAAACATGGCTGTCTTTTTTGCAAAGGTACTTTATTATATGGTCTTTAAAGACACTGCAAAGAGTCCCAGTCTAGATGAGTGATTCCCAAGCTGTGGTGCCTATGCCATCATGATAGATAAGCTCTTTCAAAGTGATATTAAGAAAAAAAAATCTCATGTCTTCTCTCTCAAAAGATGTTGTGTTCTTTCATGCAAAAATCACCATGCAAGGAGGGAATTGCTTCCCCATGCTCATCAGAAAGCTGGAGCAATTCCTATCACACATTGTTCCTTCCCAACACTGCAGCAGGAGCTCTGCCACCATGGCTTTAGTTGAGCGTGGAGCTCTTTCCACGCTGATGGCATCTAAGCAAGCCCAGCTCAGGAACCTCTCCTCTAACCTGTCTACTACTCAAGGCTGGCTATATTTAGTTTTTTATAAATGTCCCCCAGGCTGGAGGGTAAGGTGGGAGGGTTTGCATAAATAGAGCTGTCTTATTTCATTCAGTGTTTGGATGGAAAACTACTAGTGATGGTTCTGTTTTCTGGTCACCCAGGTCTTCTGGTTGAGGCTTGTGTCTTTGTTCGATTCTTCAGAGTACTTGGGTTGTTTAAATCATCCTTACTGGGATGATTTCCAGTTCACTGTTCTCCTGTTCAGTCCTTAGAACTAGTCTGTACTGATGTAACTGATTTCTGTAGGAGTCTTTAGTGCGGGCTGTGGCATCACAATGATGGGTAGTTTTAGCTTGATTTTTTCTTTTCACTGTCTCTGCTTTCTACAATAAACTTCAGTACAACAGGGCATTACTGGGGGCCACAGTCAGCGTCCCTTCCAGATACTGCTGGATGCTTTCTTGTCCTCAGAGATCTTTCTATGGCAGTACATCTGCAAACAATCTCCTTCTTACCAAGTTACTGCTAGATTGCTGTATAAATCTACTTGTCTTGCTATTTATGTTTGCAATATTAAAATTTACTTGTTTTGTACTTGCTTTGTCAGTCGAATAAGAGAAGAGAAGGAAAAAGACAATCCTAAAAGCATTCCTCTGACAATAATTGCAAAGGACGTGGGAACTTGTGCATATGTAAGTGTTCTTGAGCTAAACAGGGGTCTAAGTCCATATCACGTATGAGTGCTATTCATCTGCAAGTCCTTTGGATATTGAGAGGGTTCCTTTGGTTTGCAATCTCCTTTAAGGATTCAGCCCCTTGAAAAGGCTTGGTGTAGTTAGCCCTGTAATGTTTTTTCCCTGTGTTTAATACATGATTTCTGTTTTAAAGATGGTGTGCTTGGTAAGAAATACTGGTTCTGGCACATGAGCTAAGTGAAGTCCCAAAAAACACCTCTAGCAGAATTTATGCATAAGCATCTCCAAAAATGTCAGTACAATGTTTCTTTTTTTTTTTTTTTTGCTTGTAAAAATTAACCAAATCCACAGCTGCCTTAATTAAATTCTGCAAGTTGCAGTTGTTTTATTGTTTATAATGATTTTAAGTCAGTAAAGCAGTATATAAGAACACCTTGAAATTGCCTTAAGCATGTTATTCATCAAATAATTGATATTGGTAAATTTATAGGCAAAGAATAGATGGTAAAGGAAGGTCATCTATAGGGTGATTTGTACCTTTCTGACTATATAATTTTTAACCAATTTAAGCTAAATTCTCATGTGTAGCAAGTTCCATAGAGATACCCTAGCATTCAGTGATAGTCCATCCATTCTGCCTCTGCTTTTTGTTTTTTCTCTCTAACTGTGCTTGTGACATCTGTTTTTCAAGCTCAGAATCCTAAAGAGCGTGGGCAAGGGCATAAGAAATTTTCACAGAAGTTAGATTTCACTGTAAGTCTTTTCCCAACAATGAATCTCTATAGAGAATTCTATATATATATAATTCTATATTTGCATAAATGTAAGCATAAAGGAGTCTGCCTTTTTCTTTTTTTCCTCCCAGAAAATCATTATTAAGATAAACAGTGAGAGAATTGCCAAGTTGCTAATACAAAAGTTAATAAACAATACTGATAATTGTGACAGTTCAAATGCAGGACTGCAGATCAAGGTCTGCTCACGTGTAGAAGTCTATAAATCATACATGCACTGAGGCATTGCAGTCCTGTACCAGAGTTTGCTGGGGTTTTTTTCCATGTCTTTTCTCCTTAGCTATAATTAGCTCTTGTGCCATGTATGATCTCTTGATACTGACAGTCCTAGGAACAACACACTGTAGTCTAGATATTATCAGTAATAAAATAGAGGAGGAACAGATGGAAATTTTGTGATGCAAATAGTTCTTATGGTGCTGTGGTTCCTGTGCTACAGCAGCTGGAGATGCCCAAGTATTATTTCATTTTTGGACTGTAGGGAAGGCTGAACACAAGGCACAAACTATATTCTAGCCAAGAGCAAAACTTATGCAAATGTGCTGACCTACTCCTGAGAGCCAGATGTCATTGCTTCAGGCAAATGTTAAATTTTTTATGGTATGAGCATTCAGATCTGTCCTGAAGCAAGATACACAGTATTCTCACTACTTTACTTTCATTACCATGACAGCTTGTTACTGTCAGGGACTTACACAAATGTACAGCTCAAATCTTTTTTAAATGCAAGATGTCAGGGGTTTGTTTCACCTGAACATCTTATAGCCAGCATAAAATTGACATGCTACACAAGGTGTCCAGGCACTGAAAACTGCCTTGAGACTGGCAGTAAACATCTACATCCCAGCTCTGCTACCTTCCCTTCTTTGGGCCATCAGGTATGCCTGGGTGGTTTGTTGCAGTGGGCTTGCCTGTGTTCTGCCAAGGCTTTAGTCTGGCCATGAACCAGCTGCAATCCAAAGCTGTGTAGTCCTGTTGGCAGAGCCAAGCCAGCCTCTAACGAGGGCTTAGTGACTTGTGCTTGGTGTGTGGAGTTGGCTGGGAAGTGAGGCCAGCGCGGTGTGATGCTGCGAGCATTGGAGCAACCCGTGGAGCTGAGGTACAGAGCACTGCCCAGCAGTACAGGAGCAACACTGGTGCCAGGCAGCTGGTGCTGAGATCTCCCTCTGGAAAGACTGCCTGTGGAAAGTGGCACTTTGGCTGACACAAAGCTTGGCACTTCGTGCTGGTCGCTGTAGCTGGTTAAGAAGTGGTGTCTCTATTGCTCCATGCTTTTCCAAACCGCCTATCAGCAGATTCTGGAGGATGCTGGAGAGGTATTGTTTTAAGTGGATAGAACATTACCAAGAGGATGTGCTTCTGATACTAAGCCAAATCTAGCTTGGAGAAATCTATATAGAATGTGGGAAAGGTTATAAGGATGAAGAGCCTGTGTACAGTACTTTCTTACCACAGAGATCTTGGGGTGAAAAGGACAGAAATTAAAAATTGATACTTCACTGAAAAAAACTCCCTGAAATGTTTCATTTTTCAAAGGAAACTTGCATGTTTTTTAAATTAATCAAACCATTATGTTTCCCTTATGCAATGTTCAAAAGTGGAGTAAGTGGTTCTGACTTTTGCATATTTTAATGTGGAAGTCATGACCCCGGTAATTGTAACGCTCTTTTGATTGAGCTGTTGGGGAAGCAGAAGCAAATACAGAAAGTATGTGACAAAGCAGAGGAATCAAACCTTGGTCTCAGACAGCTGGACTTTTATCTAGGTAGTATAATTTATTTATCAAGTAAAATTTTAACAAGATATTCTCATTTTTACTAACAATGAATTATGCAGAGCTACTGCTCTTTAGGTACTCTTTGCAAATCCAAACTTTTAATGCCACGTTCCCTTTCTCCTTTTTTCTGTTCACAGTCAAAAACCCTAAATGTAACCAATGTTGATACAGCAAATGATGTAATTCTGATGGCCCTGCAGCAGCTGGGAATTAATGTAAGTCCTTGCACCAATTTTAATGAGTCTTTTTTTGTAGTTACTTTTAACAATCAGATCTTCCCTTCCACTTTTTCCAGATCTTAGGATATGAACATTAATTAAATCCTTTAACACAGCAGTTCAGAGTTGTTGAAATGCAGCAGAAGTGCCTTGTTAACATATAGACCTCTGGAGATTATCAAGTGCCTTAAAAGTTTTGAGTAAGCCTCTCATCCCTGTAAGGGATCAGTCATGTTTCAAGTTGCTTTTAAATATCTTCTGCTGATGCCTAAAAGGAGATATCTTGACACAAGAAGCAAGAGTTTGATAGAGCTCCTTTTGCGTGCTTCAGTGTGAACAGGAAGCCCACTGCTCTGCCTGTTAGCTGGTTTCAGAATGTGCAAACATGCATGATCAGCTGTGTCCCCAAATTGCACTGCTCTCAAGTGTCCCAGTCAGGTACTCTAAATATCCATGTACCTTTGGAGTTATGTGAGATGCAAATGTAACTAAGTGATTGCATGGAATCTGAATGCACCCAATTTAAACAGTGTCCTGAAACTGTTTTGGAAAAAGCTTTTTACAGAACTTACAGTAATGCAGGGTAGTGTACCAGATAGATGCAGGGATCCCTACTAGATCAAGTACTGCCTCAACTGGCTTCCTTTGCTCTAAACCAGGGTAGTGCCTCAGGTGTAGTAGAGAATCAGTGCCAGGGACAGGAATTTTGGCTCTCTCACTGTGTTTCATAACGTGACTCCAACCAATACTGATTATTATGCAGAAGCTCCTGCATGACAGCTTTTTAACTGGTCTGTCAGCCTGCTGTTTGGGTAACAGAATTTTTTGAAATGTTTTATTCTTGATGCATCTGTTGATCTCATTGCATGGAATCTGACAAATCTTTCCTTACCACAGCCCTGAGTGTGGAGAGTCAAGTATGATGAGCAAAATGCCACTGTTGTGCTTCCCTTGGGCTTCTGGAGACTCACAGCAAAAGTTGGAGTAACCTCAGAATTTGCTTTCCCCAGCATCCATTATCCCTGTTTTACACAAGCTTTTAGTGCAGGGGTCTATTCTGGCATTTCCCAGGCACAGCAATTTATGTCTACCCGTCTTGTTATGGCTCAGACATCTCATTTACACCAGGGCTGGGACTCTGGCTCAGAATCCAGTAGTCCATTTAATTAAGGAATCTCTGGAGCTGATAGAGGGATTGCAAGGTGAAAAGGATAAAAGGTGAATTAAAATCAGGATTTTAATTGCAGATTGTCTCCCCTGGTCTGGACCAAAAATCAGGAGACTGAGCACTATTACAACTGCAAGTCTTTAATGTGATGTGCTTCATTTTTACCCACTTGATGGGTGTCATTTGCACTTCTCAGTTTGTGTACAGAAAAAAACAGGAAACTGGTAGTGTTTAAAGAGAATACTTTGTTTGAGATTAGCAGGAGGAGGAGCTGGTTGGGTTTCAGCATTGTGTTCTTTTGTATGTATCACAATCAACCTTTTCCTCCTCTTAACGTTTTTATTTCAAGTGGAAAAAGAATGAAAGCCATCTGAAAGATGTAAAATCTTGCCTGCAGAATTATGTGCCCAAGTAATATACTACATTTTTTCACTGCTTCTTTATAGCAGGAAGCCTTTTTTGTCATTAGAGGCATATCATAAGATTAGCAATAAAATCAAAAAAGCTAAATAAATTAAGCTGTAGTCTGCATATCAATCAAACACCCAACCCTGGCAGGATTGTTCTGACTGTAAGGAAGCTCTGCCTCATGTGCTCTATCAAGGTTTTTTATTTCTGTCCACAGAGAGCCACTTGAAAGGAGCTCCATGACTTTTCAATGGCAATTATAAAAACTACATTTCACATATTGTGTGATTAATGGGGCTATTACTTGGGCTGAGTTCACTCTGCTTTAACACATCAGGGTTTTTTGCTCTGTGGTTTCTCTGGTAAAATGACAGCTAGCTCGTGCAAAATGGCATTGATCATCTGTTCCAAATTATCAAGTGGGGCAGAAGGAAGGGCCTTGGGTTTCCCAGCTTTGTAAGAACACTTGCTGACTTTTCTGGGACAGTCACATTTATCCTGACAAATGGCCTCATAAAGCCATAAAGGACAGCATTTGCAGTCGGAGATGAACAGTCTGCCTCCTGGAACCACGCTTACTGGCTCTTCCCTTCCCCTGCTTCCCCTTCACAGCAATGAACCTTTTCATATATGTATGTGAAAGGAAAAGCAAATACCTTTTCTTGTGCTCTTCAGCTGTATTTATTTGCTCCTGGCTGCTTGCCCTGAAGCATCAGAGATGTCTCTAAAGCCTATTTATTTTCCTTCTGCCCCCTGCTAGCTGACTTAACAGCAGTGCTGATATGAGCCAGAAAGCTCTGTCAGTCAGAGAGCAAACTGCAAAGGCTTCATTGGATGTATCAGCATTACATCAGGTGCCTGCAGCAAGTAGGAACAGTCTCAAAAGCCTTAGGAACACTGGGTGAAGGTCCAGATAATGCAGGATAGTTGGCAAGCCTGTTTAAAAGGAGGTAGGATTTAACTTCAGATCTAAATAAATGCTATCATGAGGTATTTATCACTTTTTGTTGCCAGAAAACTTCTAGATTTTAATTGTCCTGATTTAGTAGTGTCACAGAAAAGGGACTTAAGGTAAAATAGATCACTTTTAATGCAGTGTATTTATCCACTTTCTGTTTTCCTTTTTCCTGAGAGTGGTTTATATTAAATGTCATTCTTTTTATTTCTGTTGTCTCACCATCGTATCTGAAATAGGTACTACTCTCTTCAATTAAACTGCAACATTGTACATTTCTGCTAAAGGCAAAATTTAGAATTTGCTTTAATTTGATTTGTTTTAAATCAGAGGTTTTCACAGCTTTTCCCAAAAATGATCACATTCCCCAGTCTCTTGAAATTTGTCTCTTTAGATGTAAATTTATCCTCTCTGCTGTACATTTTAAAGAGGGCTCAATAGCCTTAAAACACCATCCATCTTAAAACCCTTCCACACATGAGAACTGGCAAAAAGGCTGACAGTAGCCATACAGCAAGGTTTTGGGACAGCACTGAGTGCCAAGAATCTGGGACTCCCTTCCTTGCCTTGGCATCATTAGGGTGGGCTCAGGTCTCAGGTGAAGGTGCTCCTGCCCTGCACTCCAGTGTCAGTCACAGGATGCTGTTGGCTCACGAGCCTGAGCTCATCCTGCTTACTGGAGGTGTAAAAAAGCTGGGGAGAGGGTGGAGCAGAGTTCTCAGATGCGGGGCCTGGAGTGTCTGTGTGCCAGAGCACATCCCAGGGTTTGTGATGACCCTGGTACTCAGGAGGGAGCTGAAGTGTCACTTCAGCTCACACATCCTGCGTGCTATCTGCCACAGGCTCTGCAGCAGGTTCTTCTCCTTGTGCTGCTTAGCTGTCCTCCCTCTGGGGATCAGACCTGCCTCTCCTCTCTGCTGGGTGCTGCTCAGTGCTACCAGGGTGAGGTGGGTTCTGACATCCATCCTTCTGCTGCCAGGAGGCCCTCCAGTCTGAGGGGAAGACTTGGGGCAAATCTCCCCCTTTTCCTTCAGAAATTATGGACTCCAGCACCTCCCACTGCTCAGAGCTGAACCCAGGTCACACAAACCACATTGCACATGACAGACACACTGCAGGAATTTTGCTGGGGGCAGACTTGGGCACTGCAAAAGTAAAGGGGATTCCTTTGACCCTGCTGGCAAGGTGCAGATTATCCTTATATTGTGAGAAACCTTATGTGAACCTGTCCCTAATGGCTGACAAACTTAATTTTGGTTTTAAAGGGCTCTGAAAAAGACTACAAGCTATGGGTGATTTCAGGAAGAGAACATGCTCCTTACCCTCTTATTGGTAAGTTGTTGACATTGTTTTGTTTTTCAATATTTACTCAGTTACTACTGCTGTAGGAAGCAAGAAATAAAGAGAAGACTGAAATTCAGTTTCCTCTTTTGTTTTATTTTTCGTTTTTTCTGTAACTTCCCTGTCACGCAAGTTTGCCTGTTTGGGGAGCCAGTGAAATGCTGATCCTTTGTTTTGAGAAGCAATTATCTGCTTGTGTCACTAAGAGCTTGAAGAAGTTCCTTTATTTCTGCCCCAGTTTTGCTGCATGAGCCCCAGTCTTTCTATAGAGTTGGCCTTTCCAGTCACCTCCTCTTCTGGAGGTTGTCCAGCTTTACCATATTTCTTCCTACACCTCCATAGCACTGTTTACTGCCCTCCTCAGCAAAACTCAGCACAGTTTTGAGAAATGTTCTTTCCTTCCACAACTCAAATTAACTGATTCAAGAGGTCCTTTCCAATCCTGTATTTCTCATTCTGGCTGACAGCTCCCCTCTGATTAGGAGCAAATTAGTGCTTATTCACTTTCTAAAATGATTTTCAAAACATTTCAGGACCAGGAATCAACACAAATCTCAGAAGTGATTGGATGGAGTGATTTGATTTTGGCCCATGCTTCACAAATCCCTTCCCATCAGTAAGAACATTTCTCTATAGAAACCCAGCATTATTTGTGTTACATGAGTTTGCAGATAATTAGAACAAGAAAAACTTGTGGATTTTCTGGTTTTTTCTCCTGCAAATCTAATTCCAGTAAATCTTACCATTTCGTCTCAAAGCAGCCTTAGCTACAAATGCTTCATTGGAGTCAGACAACATTAATATTGATAAAGTGTTTAACTTGTGCACCTTATCAAGAGTGCAAACTGTTTTGCCATTGAAACATACCAGACTTTGGGCTTCTGACCATTATTGTGTGTCTTCTTCAGATCAAATCACATCCAATGGCTTTACACACAGAACCAGAGAATTCAGAAATGGGAAAGGCCTTTCTAATTGACTGACTCTCTCTGCAAAGTTGCAATCCTTGGAAAAGAAGAACCTGACATGAAAGGGATGCTGTTCTTGATACTTATGCAAAGGTTTATTAGATAAAGCCAAGTTTTATCATAGGTTCACATCAGAAGCAGAGTTTGACTGTGCCATGGCTTCATACTACCTATAATCTTAAATAACATCTCTTCCACTCTCTTAGTGTTCAAGTCTAACTGCAAGCTAACTAAAACATTTTAGCATTGCATCCACATTTAATATATTTCATCCACCAGGTCTTTAGACAAGTTTGAAAAGCATCTTTCCGGTGGCATTTCTGAAAGCTCCTCCAGAAATGAATTGCCTCAGTGTAGTCCCAAAGATGCTGGTTAAAGCCAAGCATAGCTCATTTGCATCAGCCCTGTGATTAACGTTTCCTTCCTGTTTCAGCCTCAAACAGGAACCATAATTGTGTTGCATTTTACTGAGTTGATGGCTGTTGCACTTAACATGTTAAGGGAGGGAAGATCACTTCCACACTGGACGTTTTTGCATGCTCAGCAAAAATTTGATGTGACTGATCCCAAAGTCTCATTTCTCTGCAGAATGATATGAGCAATAAGTACCTAAACTTTCAGTGCCACAATAAAAGCAGTAGAAAGAGTAAACATTGAATTCAGAAATAGTCACTTGTATTTTTTTCTGGCAGGCTTTTATGTGATACAGCTGTAATAGATCTGATTTTACTTTTACATCTGTTTAACTACACCAAACACAGTAACTCCCTATCTGCCAGTGTATGATTAATGCCTGTGCAAATACGGAGAAAAGCAACAATTTTTAGATTAGTGAGAAAGTGCTGCAGGCCAGCAACCAAAATCTGCTTTTCCTCCAGGGCAGATGGAGTTTTGCAAGTCTCCAGTCAAACCAACAGAGATTATTATGATTTCTCTTTGAACAGGACATGAATATCCCTTTGGAATTAAAATGAGCCACATTCGTGATGCTATGCCCCACGGATCAAAGCACTGTGCCTGCCCCAGGCAGCTTCAGGGCCCTTTCTTGACGGAGCAGCTGCCCCAGGAGCTGCAGTGCCAGTTTGTGCTGAAGCCCAGCCAGGTGGCCGTGTGCCAGCAGCTGAACGGTACGTTGTCCTCTCGCCCCAGCATCTCTCCCCACAGCCGGGCCACCTCCCTGGCTCTGCTGCAGAAGGCAAGTGTGCCAGGCTGGGGGTGCAGTGGGAAGCACAGAGGAGCGTGCAGGTGTATCTTCCAGCTGCTCAGGGGAGTTTGCACTGTAGCTCCCCCTGATTTGAGCATGCTGTTGTATATGTGTCATCTTTGTAAATTACATTTTGACAAGCTGCCTGTCAAGTGATAGTTCTAAAATCAGCAAAAGAAAGACAAAATCTCTGCAATTTTTGTGAGTCTGTTAACTGAGCTTCTCTCTGCAGCCCCTGCTGTGTTCTGTAACAAGGCAGAGTGGTTTTATGGTTCAAGGGTCAAGGCTTTACTTTGGCACAGAATTCCCGTGCAACATTTGGCAGCATCCTTTATCTCAGCAAGCTACTTAGAACTACACACCTTCCTCACTGGGACCCTGAAGTGGCAAAATCTAGGCAGGTACTTGAGTTCCTAGATGAGGTGAGCGAATGGAACTTTATTTCAGTACACTTTGAGTAAAATAAAGAAAGTAATATTTTCTTTTGCCTTTGGCCTTGATGCTGCAAAAATACGAGCACCTGCTCTCAGTTTTTCACTCTGTTGTCAATGACACAATGACTGTGCTCTGCTCATGATAAAACAAATAAGGAGATCATAACAGGATTGGGGCATTAAACTTAGGGCGAGGACACATCCCATAGTGTATTTTTGTTGCTCTTTAACATGCTAGCATACTCAGCTCAATTAGGAACCCTGCCTTACTTCAACTAATGACCATATCATAAAAAAGATAACATCCACACTGTTGTCTTGGGCACTCCCCAATACCTAAGATCTCTCACAATATATGAATATGCGTAGAATTCATTTGTAATGTTTTCAGAAATTAGGGTCAGTGAAGCTATAGCAGGGTCCATTACAAATTATTCTGGAAATTGATTACATTTTATATAAATTAATTTCCTTTCCACATGCATTCATCCACCCCCTTCCCAGTAATTTGTATCATATATTACTTCATGGCATATTTTAAGAATGAGGCAATCCAGCAAAGGGGTGTAATTAGGTTTACAGGCCCCGCTTTGGCAGCTGATGTTGACTGGCAAAAGAAAATAGAAATGCAAATCAGGCCTGTAGAGTTCTAATGCAGATGTGTTATCATCGGTGTTGTGCAAGCTGCAGGAGTGGAGGGAGCCTGGCTTGAGGCAGCAGAAGCCTGGGGCAGCCTGCAGGTCATGCTCAGGGACTGCACTAAATGGGAGAAAGAGGCCTTTAGTCCATTCACCTTTCCTTCTTTCGTCAGACAAAACCTGTTAAAGAGATGTATAGGTGTGACTGCTTGCAAAACAGATTATCTCACATACAGCACTGTTAGTTGTGCTTTTCCTAACTGTTTTGGGGTTTGGAAAATGGCAAAAATTACCTGCATGCAAGCCAAGGCTGTGATCTGGCTTTGGGCTCATCTTCAGGTCAGCGAGCCAAAATCTGTGTTGCTGTTGTTGGGTACCCACTGGGCACACTGCCACGTACAGGGTGAATTTACAGAGAGCAGTATCTGTAACCCCACACTTCACTGCCACATTCTGTGCTGTCCTCCCTCCCATCACTTCCCTGCATCAGGGATCCCTCTGTGCTGGACATGCTGTCCCGTCTGGAGGCAGCAAGGAGCAGCTGCCCCGCTCTACCAGGGTGCACCATGGTTAGGCAGCAGTGTAGGTGTTGACAGGCAGTCAGGATTGTCAGCTGGCCCTCATATCAAGTAAGTAGCTGTGTGGACACTAAATGTGGTGGTGTAATTTCATCAACTATCCTGGCAGGATGGTTAAAAAAAGTACAGGAGAATTTTCTTTGTGGAAGAAGTGAAGTGTTTCTGTTGCCTCTGCTGTAGCCTTTCAGCATGTAACAGGAATGGCCACCTACCAGTTAAACATAGCCATTAAATAATGCTTATAAGCACATTGTTAAATAGATCTGAAGATTTATTTAGAAGTTTCTGATTAGTTTCAAGGAGAGGAAATGCCATTTCCATGGCTAGGACACTAACTGTGAATAGACATTCACTTCATGTAAAATATGAGCAGAAGAGTTGGCTGCTGTGAGCTCTGACCAAAATTTTCCAACAAACTGGTATTACTTTTTTTCTGATTCTGGCTTAGGATAATCTACCAGAGCAAGGCCATGAGGTTTTTGTATGGAAGTACTTCTGCGGAGCAATAATTCGCATGTGCCTTGGCTGAGAGGAGCCTGGGCTTCTCCTAGTGTTATAACTTTGCACAGGTTCAAGGAAAGAAAATGGACCTCCACCCCTTCTCATCTCCTCTGCAGCTTAAGACTTCTCAACCCCCTTAAAAATGGGGTATGAAAAGGATGAGTTTTCCTGGTCTTCAGTGAATGTTTTAACTGACAGGGCATTTTGTTGCCCTGCATCCGGTGTTGGTTTCTGCCCTGGACTGCTTAAGAACACTGGCTAAGATTTCTTTCCCATCCCAGGAGAGAGCTGCAGTTAGTTACAATGACCCTTTGCTCTCATTCTCAGTTTGAGACATGGCTGTCTGTTAAGAGGGGAACAATCAGTAAGAGACTAAGAGGAGTTCCTAGTTTTAGGACCTTTTTTTTTTATTCACTTCTGCTATTCCTTGTTCTCCAAAATAACATCCTAATTTTTGCTTCCACTGAGATCTACAGAGTTTACAGAAAAAAACACCAGTATGTATTTTCCATTGTGTCACTAGAACACTGGCAAACTTTAGTTTGTGAAGCAAACCTTATTCAGGTGCTAATATCCATCTCATTTAAAGGAAAAAATGTAATTTTGTCATTACAGGACAGTTATGTTCTCCCAAAATATGATGTGTCAGGTAAAGCCTTAGACCCACAGTAAAGCCAGACTTACATTTCTTGAACTTTTGGACTGCTTAATATGTATATCCTCATTATTTTTTATGAAAATAATTTTTCTTCAGTCTTTCACATTCATATGTTCACATTTTGAGTTAAACTGTAACTTTTCATCCTGTAAGCATCTAATGAAAAGACTTCCACCCATTCCCAAAGGGACCATGATCTGGAATGGAATGATGTGTAATGAAAATCACTCTTTGAGCTAAAAACCCAATTCTAATAAAGTATAGGAAAGAATAATATAGGAGAGAAAAATCTGGTATTGTACCACAATCCTTAATTCTGCAAGCCTTGCTTCTGGCCTCCACAACACCAGAAAATAACATGTTCATAAGAACCAGCTAGTTAAAATGTGTATGGGTTAGGCAACCAACTAAATAAATGCTGATTTGCTTTGAAAACACCTCGAAAAGAAAAAAATATCTCAGAATAAGTTTTTTCCAGTTAGCACTTCTGTCATAAACAGTCCACACTCCTTTTCCCCTTAGCAATTGCCCACGCTGTTAAGACCTTACACTGGCTAATGCTGAGAAAAGTCATATAAAAAAAACCCTTTTTATGTACCAATACCAGTATTTCCTTCTCTATGCACTGCAAACTGGCACTTCAGTTAGTACAGCTCCATCGATATCTCATGAAATATGCTAAAATGAAGACAAACTGAGCCCATCAGTGTGCTGGCAGCATGCTGAAATGCCATCTGGAAGGCATTGATTAAAGAGCAGGCACCATCCCTGGGCCATGGTCAGCAAATGCTTGGAGTGAGGACACTGATGATACTCTTGTGCTGAGGAGAAGAGAGCAAAAGCAGTGGCTTCTCCTGGTCAGAAAATGCCTCACCCCAGGAGTTGATTCTCTGGTGTTAACTGTGGGGAGACTCTCCCACACTGCCAGGAGAGCTAGGAAGCCTCTAGACAGCATGCCAAGGTGAGGGCAGTGGTTTTGCACCTGTGGGTGGAAAATGAGTTCTTTAGCAGAGTGCAGCTCTGTGTGAAGTCAGCAGGCTGAGGTTTGCTATCCTGCACTTGGTGGTGAGTGCTGACACTGTGCTCCAGCAGTGCAGTGCAGAGCAGATCGTGGTGATCCTCTTCAGGGCATGAGTAAGGCAACACATTCTACACACACACACAGAGGTATGTGCATGGTGGATTAGGCTTAGCTGGATGCAAGGAGTCGGTTGAGTTCATGACACTTTTTCGTTTGAAACTATAGAAACCACCAAAACCCAAATACTGGAACTAGAATGGAAATGCATTTCTCATAATAAACACCTTTCTCTTTTCCCAGAGTTAAGCCAAAAGTCATTTAAAAGGAAAAGATCTATCATAAATTGGGCTTTTTGGCGTGGCCCAGGCACTCACTTGGACAACGCACCCCTCTCTTCAACATCTGCTGCTCCTGGGAAGCTCTTTGGCCTCTTACTAACAACCATCTGTGAGGATGACAACCTGCCCAAACCCCTCTTGGTGAGTCCCAGGCTCAGGGTTGGGTCTTACAGTGGTGAAATTTCTCTTTGTAGTAAATGAAGATATGTTTATAAATGGGGCATTAAAATTACCCAAGCAAAGAAACCAGAAAGGTTTTCAAAGGGAAACCTTGTTTGTGGTTCTCAGCAAGAAATTTTTTTTTAACATATGCTGTGGTCAAGCCCAGTTAATAACAGCTTGAGCAATGTATGTGATCAGTCTACTGCTCTGGGCTATTTCTCTTTATAGCCCATGCTATAAGGCTAGTTTCCTAGTCCTCACTTACACAATGTAAGTAAATGCCACATTCACACATACTTTTTAAACCACTCCCAAGATCTCTGTTAAATCCCCTTATCCATAAATGTCTCATCTACTGTCCCATATAAGCAGCCCACGCTTGCATAAAAATTCCACCTGCCCTTAACTAGGCAATTTCAGAGCCTTTCTTGAAGTCATTTCAGGGCAGGCAAGCACTCTGAGTCCTCATTTTTGGTGTGACAGCACCACTGCAAAAAATAGGTAGGAATGTGGAGGCTATGGTAGCATCTTTTCATCCTCTCTTGAGGGAGCTCTGGTGCTGTGGATGCTCTCAAAACCAGCCAAGGAACATGATAAAGGTGGTCCTAGAGCCCATTCCTAGGCATAATTAAGGCATATATGTGGCTTTTTTGGTCATTGGAGGGCTGCCCTGTTGTCAGTGCAGCAGATGAAGTGTTTACAGAGTGGGAATGAGCCCTGCAGGATTGGGCCCTTCGTCCTAATAGCCTGACTTCTGTCTGGAAGAAGTTGCCAGAACCCCACTGAAATCATTGGGGTCACACCATTTTATAGAGATATTTTGTCTCCTAAGCTGGTGCTTGATATGCAGCTTTATCACTGCCTGATTAGTGAGTCATACTAGGACTGTTGAGGTCTTTCAATAGTGTAAGGTTGTTATTTTCTTTTGAAGGAGCAGTGTGCATTTTCATCATTTAGGTTATTTAAATAAGCCCTCTAGAGATGGACTCTGTATGACTATGATCACCCGATCCCTCAGTCTCTCTGTTTAAGAGATGAGCCAATGCTGCATTTCAGAAATTTCTCCAAAACATAAATATTAGTAAATTTTTATCTGAAAATTTCCCCAGAGTTACTGATCATAGAATCACAGCTTGATAGAGTTCATGCTTTGAATTTTAAACATTGTGTTTATGCTACAAAATGTAACTTACTTCTAAATTCATGCAGCATCTCTGGAGAATAGCATACCAGGGGACTGAATGGGATTTACCTGCAAGAGAAGGAAAATGTTGGGGATGAATGCTGCAGGCCTTGCTGCCTAACTGCTTCAGAGCTTCCAGCTTGCTTTCACAGCTGAAGGGCTTTTAGCCATTGCCACACTGAATTGTCATGCATCTTAGTTTCATTCATGTAATTTTGTCTAGGTTTGTTAGTTTAATAGGGGCTTCCCATTTTTATCTTGTGAATATTTTGTTCAAAGTATATTTTCAAAGCATTTGTGCTTTGTGCTAACATCCTGTGCTGTGGGACTCAGCCTGTTTTGACGGCTCTAAATTTCTGCAAACAAAATGAAAATGCTGACATGAGTTCTGCTGCCATGAAGGTGCTCCTCCAAAGCATCTGCACTTACATGAATTCTTGATCTTGGACTTCTGCAAGAGTGAGAAAGAAACATTAAAGAATAAAAGTAATAGCTTCCATCAGACTTATATGCACTGCAAATAAGGAAGACCTGCCTTACAGCGCAGGCTAGGAAAGTCCCCAAACTCCATTCCTTAGCCATTCCTGTTCACTAATTCAGTTTAATGGTGATGGACCAGTGTCCCAGGACCACCACCCCAGTGTCCCTTTTCTTTCCATCATTTTTGATAACTTGGTCCTCAGGCCACTGTGTGCACACACATAATCCCAGAGACCGTCCGCACGTGTTTCCCCTTTTGAAGAGATAAGCATGACAAATTCTACATTGCTTCGAGTGTGCCTGCAGGAGGTGACCTGCATGTCTGAGAGATGGCCCACAGGAGACTGCACAGTACTAAGCATCTGGCAAATATCATGAACATATTGTCTCAGGAGAAGTTTCAGCATTTTCTTTTCTGCTTGTTTTCCTGTCTTATTTAACAGAAGAAATCGGTCCCTCCTGTTATTGTAAAAGCGAGGAAGGAATCTGTCTCTTTTCCCTTTCCTGTAATAAGCTGCCTACTTGTTTAATCCTGTGTAGTCTCATTGGCTTCAGGGAGCCATAAGCTGAGCTTTATCCCCCTTGGAGTGACCTCCCAAGCGGGAGCACCTTGCCCCAGAGTTGGTCCTGCTGACAGCCCTGAGCTGCTTGCAGAGTCTGATACCACTCACAAGCAGCAAACAGGGTGAAAACTTGACTCTGATCTGCTGTGGAAGTGCAGATAAATATTAACAAACAAAGCACTTTCAAGCTTAGATAAAAATCTTTTTTTTTCAGATGTCAGCAATGGAACAGAAGTCTGTCTCTGGTTGGTGATAATACTAACCCCAATGATGGGCAGCGAGGGTCTCATATGCAGAGTAGTGTCTGGCTGAGGCCACTGTCAAATGCAAAGCTTTGAATTAGATTGAGCACTCTCCTTTTTCCACACCACAGTGTTTATGCATTTAAGTGACTTGGCTGAAACTTGCACAGGTCCTGGAAGGTCATGCAGAAAGTTAGTGCTTATCAGCGGCAGCATGGTATTTCTGAGGGGATGTTTTCCAAAATGGAGAGCCCCAGATCACAGCTTTGCTGTGCAGTTTGGTGTGGTTTGGGGGGGTGAGCCTTGACTTGTGTTTGATTTCTGATGTTTTTTAGGACTGAAAGGTTTTTGGCTGTGGCAGAAATGGCAAAACTATATTTTAGTGGCACTGGACAATAAAATAGATGAGAAATCCTCTTTGCCTTTTAAATTTTTTTAGGACATGCTTTCCCTCCTTTACCAAGAGGGGCCTTCCACCAAGGGTATTTTTAGACGCTCTGGAAGTGCAAAAACGTTCAAAGAGCTAAAGGAGAAGCTCGATTCAGGTGCTGAAGTGGACCTGGCCTGTGAATCCATATTTGTGACAGCATCTTTGTTTAAGGTATGTGAAGAATGTTTCTGTCTCCCATTTTGGGTGAGAGCAGCACAGATCCTGTGCACAGCCAAGGAAGGCTTTTCTCCAGCAACAGGACCAAAGAGGAATTGGTGGACTGAATTACCCAGAATGTGCTGGCACATTAACCTTGTGAGGATCTCCAAAGGAGGCTACTACTGAATTAGGATGAGGAAAAGGAGTAGCCAGCTTGTTTTGCTAACAGCTTTCCTGAGGTCTCTGCTACAGCCTGGTCCTGTTACTCTCTTTGTCTCTACATATGCAGTACTAAAAGGCATGTTTGCAGACCTATCTCCTTACACATCAGTATTACCCTGTGCTGCAGAGCCTAGTGAATGTATAGCATTGCCATCGATATTTGGATTGTTTTTTTCATGCATTATCTTTTGTTACAGTCTTGCATGTCAATGTTCCTTGTGCAATGTTCCATAGGCTTTTTGGGAAGCTAGGATTTGGTCTTCTTCCTAAACTGCAACAATTCCCCTGCCAATGGTTGAGGTGTAAGGAAAGAGGAGTAGCAAGACTATCAGTGACTTGTTTAGGTACTTCATTGATTAGGGGAAAGAAAGTAGGGATTCCTTGGAGTGCTTATGGTCTGGAGATATTTGAGCTTGCCAGCTAAGGAGAAGAAACAGGGACTACAGATGAAGTAATAAGTAAAGACAGATGTTATACAACATCAACAAAACTGGTCTCACTGCAGATTTTTTAGTTCAGCAATATCAAATGAAGCATAGAAATACCTCTGTTTTGTCAAAAAAGGATAGGGAAAAGCAGGAAAATACTCACTTTAAGCATAATCTAAAGTGCCTCTATCTCAGATGATATTCTTCTAGTTTTGGTTGCTGTGTGTAATGATATGGTTGCTAGCAAGTGTGTCTAATGAACACATCCTCTTGTACCTGTGTATCTTATTCGTGCTCCCTCACATGCCCCAGAACAGCTGCTCACATGTTTTTTTCTTCTTTTCTCTTGATAAGGATTTTCTTCGCAACATCCCAGGCAGTATTTTATCATCCCAGCTGTGTGATAAGTGGGTTTCTGTCCTGGATCAAGGAAATAATGAAGAGAAGATAAAAAGCATCCAAAGGTAGTTACTTATATTCTCTACATTCTTTTCCTATAAATGTATATCCCAGAATGCAGAATCATAAATACTCAACTTACAATTATTTTTGTTAAATAGGTGCTAAAAATATGTTTGTGTATGACAGAACATTGAAGCTCACATAGGTACTTAAGTGATTGTCTGTATGAGACAATTTTCTGACTCTCTTTTGTCCTGCTTTTCTGCCTTTTTTGGACACCACTAAATATATTAAGTATCCTTTCATGAAAAGAGCAAGAGCAACTTGTATTATTTGTAAATATCATGTCCAAAACCTGAATTTCTGTCTGATACAAAATCCAAAACTACTTCTGGGGAACTTTGGAGTCCTGGGTGCTGAAATCAGTTCTTCATGTATTTCCCCTCATTCATCTCAAATTTTAGTGACCATTTTGAAGCCAAGATGGAATTGTGGATTAAATGCTGGAGCATAGTGACAAAGGAAGCCTCCAACCTTGCAGGTGATACAAAACAGAAAGTAGTCAAAGTTTGTGCAACAGGAAAGGGAGCATTGTGCAGTAGCTGACTCCAGGAGTATTTACACACATACTTAAGGCAACTAGATGGCATGGACAGGCTGCTGAACTGTTTGGGGAAGTGAGTGGTGAATTATCAGGCAACTTAGATGCAGTAGAGTTTCATGTCATACATTGTACTTGGCAGAGCATAATTTTGTGTTACAGTGTTTTCTGCTGTTCCAGAACACTGTTTAGGGACACAGTGCAGGAAACAGCTGAACAAGAGCACCTCTTTGACACCGTCCTTTGTTTAATTAGTGGACCATGTTACCCTGTTGCTGCATTTCCATTATCTTTACTTTTGTGTATCTATGGAAAGTGGTCACTAATGTGAAGAATTCTGGGTTTATATGTTTTCAGGTTAATAGAGCATCTCCCCAGAGCTAATGTTTTTCTCTTACGTTACATCTTTGGAGTATTGCATGGGATAGAAATGCGATCTGAAGAGAACCAGATGAATGCCTTTAATCTGGCTGTGTGCATTGCACCTAGCCTGCTCTGGCCTCCTGTATCCTCCACTCCTGATATAGAAAGTGAATTTATCAAAAAGGTAAGAAACCCTTCAGTGTAGTAGAAAACCAAACCAACTTTCATCCCATTCAACCAGGCTGTTGGTTACAAACATGAGAACAGTCAATACCTCTTCATATCAGGGCTTGTCCTCTTAGCAGGGCTCCAGCAGCATTCATCAATCCATTCTCATAATCTATCTGGAAGAAGGGGAGAGAGGTCATAAAGCAACGCCCAGTGTATCAGCAAAATGCCTCTCTCATCAAGAAGATCTCTGGTTGTGGCAACCTTGGAACAGGACAGAGTAGAATGGAAAAGATGCATACAAGGATGTATACCAGGACAGTTTATCTGGGCCCAAGAGACTGAGAGGGAAGTTCCTGGCTGCCCTTATGGATGACAGTGTGCTCCTATTCCTCATCTGTATGGTGAGATGGCTGAGTTGAATAATAGATGATCTGACGTCTCTCTCCCATTGCTTTGTTGCAGATTTCTAGTCTGGTACAGTTCCTCATTGAGAACTGCTGCAGGATTTTTGGAGATGAAATTACCTCCCTCTTTGGAGAAATACTGATGACCTGCAAGAGAGAGAACAGCTCAGGTAATACAGATTGATGTTTTGATCCCTTTAAGACAGCTAAACTCAGGCAGGCAAAAGATTGGTATATTCCATAGAAGAATGCTGTTCCTTCTTCATGTGGTGTTCCCAGATACTGCTGTTCTCTTTCCTCTGCCCAAAGAATTGCTCATAATCACTGATTCAGCTTACCATAGACCTGGATCATATCACAAAATGCTTTCACAAGTCATCTAAACCACTATGGTTGAAAAAGGAGGGAGAGGAAGCAAAGAAAAGAAAAAAAGAAAAAATCTAGAGAAGGTTTCCTCTCAAATCTAGAATTTTTGCATTAGCCTGTATTTTCCCAAAATACAGAAAGTCAGTGATCAGCAATGGTCATAATACAGCTGTCATACCATTATATTTGGGTTGAAAGTGACTATTCTTCACTACCAAAAGAGAGTTCTCCAGAGTTTCAATGGGACACCCAGATTTTGCTGCTAGCACAGAAAAATTGTGGAATTGGTGACTGAAAGTGTTTGGCAGACTAGTTGATAGAGCTTTCCAGATTATCATCAATGCTTTTTTTCTCTCCAACCCTCTGATTTTGACTTTGTAAGGAGTTTTGTGTCTCTCCTTAAAGTATTTCTAAAGCAGAATTTTTGTAAAATAAATTTTGTCACAGGTTGCCTGTACTGAAAGTGGTAATGGCACTTCTGTCGGCATGTCTGACTGACTCAGTGTGGCTGTTTCAAAGTCCTCATGCTCTGCCTCCAGTGAGATTGGGTGAAATCCGGTGAAATTTGGCCTGCCCCTCCTCAGGAGTGCAGCACATGGGATCTGCTGTGCTGGATGTGCTGGCAGTGAGAGCTCAGACCCACGGCAGGTTACAGCAGCTGAATGAGTTTTCAGGCCGGCACTGAGGCAGGGTGGCTGCCCGTCTATGAACTGTGTCTGCTGCAAATGTGAGATAAGGCAGCTTAGCCTAAGCCAGAGAAAAACAGATTTAGTGTAATTCCAATTAATGCAGATATAGGATAGGGCCCAGGTGTACACTGCTCAGTGCAAATGAGATGTCTGTTTCAACTGAGACTAAAACTTCAGTGTTGCTTTTAAAAACACTGTATTTTCTGGTAGAAGTAGAAGTAAGAAGTATGCCCTGTTTTGTTCATTTGTCTGAAAGAAGGAAAGAAAGGTTAAATGTTGCTTTCAATATCCAATAATGAAAAGAAAAATTAAATAAATTACCAATTCAGTATATGTATGTATGTAAATTATTAGTTACAGATGGATTATCTACTATCCACTTGAAAAAACCAAACCAAACCAAAAATACAACAAAACCACCCTAACCCTTATTTGTGCCATTATCCTGTATGTCTGGACTGAGCTGTAGGTTAGTACTCACTTCAGCTTCTCCAGTTCAAAATTAAGACAGTAATTTTTTATGAAATTATTAGTATTTCTGCTTGAAGAATATTTAAAGGGCAAATGCTCCTGAAAGTAAAGGATACTTGCCAGAAAAAAAAAAAAAAAAAGAAAAGCTGCTTTTCAAGGGTGTGGTTCAGTCACTGATGTGTTAACACTTGGTTTGTCCTTGTAGATGTTGCTTCTCTCCATCAGAATGACTCTTCCTATGACAGCCTGGAAAATGAGGCGAACGATGAAGCTGACTCTTCCTCCAGTGACTGGATTAAAACCCGTGATCAGGATAACAGGAGCAGGGAGTCTGTCTTCACTCTGAGCGATGGCGATTCGGAGCAGACAGAGGTGGATGAAATCCGAAGCCGAACAAAACTGAAGCAGTTGGCAATTTCTGCTGACATGCATCTGAAGTTTTCCTCGCAAGAAAACTCAAACAAGTCTCCCTACTCCAGTGATTTCCCCTCAGCAGCTACCTCAGATGCTCCCAAGACTGTGAGGAGGCACCGGCGTTCCTCCGAGCCTGCAGTTGGCCTCCAGACCTCCAGTTCCGCCCGCAGCGATGCTGGGCGTGAGAAAGCAATGCGCAAAGCCAGCTGTGACTTCGTCCTTTCTCATGAGGATGAAGAGTGTCTCTGCCAGCGCCGGTCATTGCAAGTGGAAAGGCAAAAGCTCAGCAATCAGAGCTTGGTTATAGGGATTAATGTTGGTAAAAGTGACAACACAAACCAAAATGTTGAAAGGAAAGACCTGTCCCATTGTCTTCTGCCTCCAACGCCAGAGGGATTAAATATTTGCTCAGGATTTAGCTCTTTTAGCCAGTCTTCTTCTGGGACATCTCCATCTGTGTCGTCAATTTGCTCCCTGGACAGTGCTTTCTCCCAGTTTTCAGACCAGGCTCTGTTTACCCTAAGTGAAACCTCCTGCCCTTTCGATAGCACTTTTCAGTTGCTAAAGAAACACGAAGACACTGCTGCTCCTGTGGCTGATGACTGTTTGCTTACAGCCACCAAGGTGGCACCGTCTCCACAACCTACTGACACTGGGGCTGAGGGGGGCTTGGTGGGGCCCAGCACCAGGTCAGCACCCCTGAAACCTACTGATGGAGTCGATGGCTATTTAATTAAGCCTGACCTTCAGCCATTGCCTCTGAAAGTCACTGGAAGAGACAGACTTCATGATCAAAGAGGAGGTCTAGAAAGGCATTACAGCAATCCAAAGTTCGAAGAGACCAACCAAAGCTTTTTGCAGAGGAATCTTAATGCTTAAAATAAACACCATAAAGAAAATGCCTTTGGTGTTGATGTGTGTTCATTTTAAGTTTAACATCCAGGTTGTTCAAATTTAATTGAGCAGTCCCTGGACTCAGAGGTTTTCTTTTTTTTAGGAAACTGTCTGAGTAATGTTCCAATATAAAGCTTTGCAAGAATATTGTAAGAATAAAATTGCTGAAAAGCAAGCAAATAGAAATCTCCTGAAAATCTGGAAAGGACCAGGAGGTAGCTAAGGCCAGTGTCCTGTTCCCTGACCCTGCCAGGGCAGCGGGCTGCCTGCTGGGCCTCTCTCCTTGACCACTCGAGTGTTGAGCCTTGCAGATGTGAGTCCCAGTCCTTTGTGCTTTTGATGTAGCGTGCAAAGTCAGCATAGCTTCCATAACTGTGGTATTATACTACTGTTCTGAAACTGATAAATATTACCTTCATTGTCCTCCAAGGAGTAAGTGTGTTGTTTTCTGTATGTTTATACAGTATGTTCAATAGGTGTAGTTATTTCTTTCACACTGCAAAAGAAAGAAAAAGTAAGCCCTAAAATATATAAGGGAAACGCTGAATCTTGTAACTAACACCTTGCAACTCTGTGTTTCATTTACTGTGCTTTGTTGGCTGTTCTGTTCATGTTTAAGTTGTGAATAGTTTCTTAACATTGCTGTAAATGGCATTATGTATTATTGCAAGCAGAACACAAGTAATTTTATTATGCAGCATCTAAAACATAGAATCACAGAATGGATTGGGTTGGAAAGGACCTTAAAGATCATCCATTTCCAGCCCCCCTACCAGGGCAGGGATACTAGACCAGGTTGCTCAGAGCCCCATTCAACCTGGCCTTTAATGCTTCCAGGGATGGGGCATCCATAACTTCTTGGGGCAACTTGTTTTAGTGCTTCACCACTCTCTGACTAAAGAATTTCTTCCTAATATCTAATCTAATCTGCTCTCTGTTAGTTTAAAACCTTGCCCTTTGTCCTGCCGCTATCTGCCCATATAAAAAAGTCATCTCCCTTCTTTTTATAAGCCCCCTTAAGGTACTGGAAGGCCAAAGTGAGGTCCTCCTGAAGCCTCTTCTCCTGGCTTAACAATCCCAACTCTCTCAGCCTTCCCTCACAGAAGAGTTTTTCCATTCCTCTAATGTTCTTTATGGTCCTTCTCTGTACCCACTCCTACAGCGCCATGTCCTCCCTGTGCTGGGACCCCAGAGCTGGATGCAGCCCTGCAGGTGGGGTCTCAGCAGAGCAGAGGGGCAGAATCCCCTCCCTGGCCCTGCTGCCCACGCTGCTCTGGATGCAGCCCAGGACACCATTGGCTTTCTGGGCTGTCAGTGCTCATGGCTGGGTCATGTCCAGCCTCTCATCCACAGCATCCCCAAGTCCTTCTCAGCAGGGCTGCTCTCAAAAAGTTCTTCTCCCAGTCTGTACCTGTATCTGTGATTGTCCTGGCCAGGGCAATGTGCAGCATCTTGCACTTAGACTTGTTGAACCTTCTGAGGTTCTCATGGGCCCACTTCTCAAGTTTGTCCAGGTCCCTCTGGGTGGCATCCTGTCATTCTGTTGTGTCAACTGCACATCTCAGCATCCTGTCATCTACAAACCTGCTGAGGGTGCACTCGGTCTCACTGTCTGTGTCATACATCATATAATATATTAGAGTAATGCATTATCTAAATGCTTTGAGTTTGTATAATATATCCTGCTAAATTTTGCTATTATATATGTTCTGAAAAAAATGTGTATTTTTGTACTTGCAAAAAACTGCTGCTAATTTTACAAGTTTTGTTTTGTTGTTATGGCACTGGTATTGATGTGTATGCATTCAATGCTATATATTAAATATTATTTGTTATGTCATAAATTCAGTTTATATTCTGTGTAATTTTTTATGTGTCAGTTCTAAAAGCTATTGCTGAAGCAAAAGTCCCGATGATGCCACTGCAAATCCTGTGTAAGAAAGAACTGAAGCATTTTTCCTCCACTTTGGGTGGCATCATTCCTACTGTATGCCATCATCCTGTTGACTTTTGTAAATTCTCGTAATTCTCAAGCATTTGTACCCTTTTTCTCTTCATCTAGTGGTAAGAGGATGTTTTCAACTAATGGGATTCAGTCAACGATATGGAGGTGAAGAGAGACCTTATGGGATAATACATATTAGGATTGGGAGCAAGGAAAGGAGGGGAGTAAACCAGTGAATGAAAGGTTTATTCTTTATTATTAGCAGCGCTATAGAGAAAGCAAGGACGATGCGTCTATGCTAAACACATCTGAGTGTGTGTGTGTGCATGCATGCAATGCTTCTGAAATGGCATTGATTCATTCCTTAGCTTTCTGTTTCCAAGAGCCCTGCCCCACTGCAGTCAATAGTGGCCAGTACTGGAGTTTCAGGTCCTGTTCTGCTTAACTCTGCTCTCCTGAAGGTGCTGCTGCTCCTAAGTCGCTCTTGTTTCTGAAACACGTAAATTGTCCAGTGCACTCAGCTGTTTCCAAGTGTTATCAGCACAACAGGCTTTTAGCTCTTTATGACACAGAATATCCATTCTGTTTCATAAAGCGGATTTGGAGAGAGGGGAAAGTCTGTTAACAAAGTTATAAAAAACCTTACTTGAAAATACAGAATCGGAGAGTTACTCTTTTGGGCTCTAATCCTGCAAATGTATCTGTAAGCAGAGCTGCATTTGTGGAGACCCATGTAATGCAGTAAACCATCTTGCACTTAGAACGATACTCAGATGTATAATGTGTGCAGGCTCTGATTTGACTGCAATTTGTTCTTCCTTTTTGTATTCAGCTATTTTAGTGAAAACAGTGGTGTGTAGAATCTGATCTGTAACAGTCACTTTCCAAAGGTAAATACTTTGTGTGCGTTTTGAGACCTGTCATACAACAGCCCTACATATACACCTCCTTCAAAACAAACAGAAAGAAGACTGATTGACATGATGCTATTTTGAAATAAAACAGCTACTCTGCATTTCCATTTCTTTTCAAAATGGTAAAAAGCATATTGCCATGCTGCCAAGATTACATTGAGCAGCAAATACTGATTCATTGCATCAATAATAAAGCTTTAGAAAATCTCTAGTCTCTGCAGTATAAATTTTCTGTCCTGCAAATGGTATCTTCCAACAAGTCATTTATCTCTGCTGTCTGAAGGAGTGTATCAAAGTGTGCTTCGATGTGAAGTGAGTTATGTGTCTGCCTTTGAGCTGTAGCTAATGCTAGAGTGCTTTCAGCTTTAAATGTGTGGCAAACAAGCAGGATGTAGACCCAGCACAATTTGAAATGCACTTCTGTCTTACAAGATAGACACCCTCCTGCTGCACAAGGCATGGTCTGTGACAATCATAAAAAAGAGCACTAATGGAGAAGATCACTGTCTGCAACGCCTCAGTGAAGGAATTAAATGCTGGTAAGATCCAAAGTGGATTGTACTGTGCCTTTTCAGAGTGCCAGATGCAACTCTGAACACTGTAGTGAGCATCCCCCTGCTCTGCCATAGGCTCCTCCATGGACTCCAGGTGGATCTCTGCCTCCCTCTGGACCTCCAGGGGCTGCAGGGGCACAGCTGCCTCACCATGGTCTGCACCAGGGGCTGCAGGGGAATCTCAGCTCCAGTGCCTGGAGCACCTCCTGCCTCTCCTTCTGCACTCACAAGTGCTAGCCACAATTCCTTTCAGGTAATTTCAGAGATCAATATAATGTAAATTTAGAGTAGTTTGTTCTCAGCTTGCATTGAAAGATTTTGTATTTTTCGAGCCCTAGTAAAGGATCCTGTGCCTGAAATGTCATTATTTGGTTTTCTGAGTTTGTTGGGTTGTTTTGGTTTGGGTATTTTGGGGGGCTTTTCCATTCTTCTTCATCAATCTCATAAATGCTATTGCTTCATCCCTGCAAGTTTTATCTCTCCAGCACAGCCCAATTCAGAAAGCAGGAAGACATGTACCATCTAATCCTTGTTTAAACAAGTTTGTAGAGTTCAAGCAAAATAGATTAAAGGTCCTGGAAATGAAGCATGACCTTTAAACTAAAAGTGTGTCTCTATCCAACACTCCAGATCACTGGGTTTCTGTTCATAGCTGCTGTTTCACACCTTTTTTTGTTCTGGGACATATGTCATCCCAGGACCTGGTAGTTGACATCCCATTTCCAGCTCTGCTCCTGATCTGCTCTATGACATTTGGCAAATCTATTTGCCTGCTCTGCTGCCTGTTTTTGCACCATTTGTATTTTCTGTAAGTATCCTGGTTTGCTAGGTCAGAGTGGTGTTTCCTCCCATCCTAAACATAGCTGTCCACCCATGCACAGCCAGACATGGGGGACTGGGAGGTGGCCGCTGCTCGTGGGGCCCACATGCAGAAGTGCAATTGCACATGTGCACACGGTGAGGCTGCCATCACCCAAGCAAACAGACTTGCTTCACTCTTGCAGATCAGCCTGTGCATCTACAAAACATCCAAAACAGTCTCACTGAGTTGGGCCTATCAACTTCCTCTCATTTTTGTCCATAAAAGCACTAGGGAATGGGGTAATTCAGGCTGCAAGGGGCCTCAGGAGTTCTCTGGTTCAACCTCTTGCCATGGGCTTGCACATCCATGTAGAATCATAGAATCATATTATTGTTTAGGTTGGAAAAGACCTCTAAGATCATCAAGTCCACCACTAAACCAAGCACTACATCTAGTATTTTTACATAGTTCCAGGGATGGTGACTCCAACACTTCTTTGGACAGCCCGTTTCACTGCTTGACAACCCTGTATGTTTTCTTAACATTCAGTCTAAAACTCCCCTGGTGCAACTTGATTCCATTTTCTCTTGTCCTATTTTTATTTGAGGGCACCAACCCCCACCTGGCTACACCCTCCTTTCAGGCAGCTGTAGAGAGCAATAAGGTCCCCCTGAGCCTCCTTTTCTCCAGGCTAAACAGCCCCAGCTCCCTCAGCTGCTCCTCACAGGACTTGTGCTCCAGACCCTTCCCCAGCTCCGCTGCCCTTCTCTGGATACGCTCCAGCCCCTCAGTGTCTTTCTGGCAGTGAGGGGCCCCGAGCTGAGCACAGCATTGGAGCTGTGGCCTCAGCAGTGCCCAGTGCAGGGGGACGGTCACTGCTCTGGTCCTGCTGGCCACACCATTGCTGGTCCAGGGCAGGTGCCATTGGCCTTCTTGGCCACCTGGGCACAGCTGGCTCACGTTCAGCTGCTATTGACCAGCATCCCCAGGTCTTTCCCAGCCACTGTCCCCAGCCTGTAGTGCTGCCTGGGGTTGCTGTGACCCCAGTGCAGGACCTGGCACTTGGCCTTGTTGAACCTCACACAATTGGCCTTGGCCCTTTGATCCAGCCTGTCCAGATCCCTCTGCAGAGCCTTCCTGCCCTCCAGCAAATCAACACTCCCACCCAACTTGGTGTCATCTGTGAACTGACTGAGGGGGCTCTCAATTCCCTCACCCAGATCATTGATAAAGATATTAAACAGAGCTGGCAGTAAAACAGATCCCTTGGGAACACCACTTGTGACCTGCCACCACCTGGATTTCTCTCTATTTCCCTCTACTCTCTGGGCCCACACATCCAGCCAGTTTTTCACTCAGCAAAGAGTTCACTGTCCAAGCCATGAGCAGACTGTTTGCTCCAGAAGAATACTTCAGGAGACAGCGTTGAAGGTTTGTATCAAAGACATGCAGCTCATGTCCAGATGAGGGACAGCAATGTTTATCACAGATGGAGACCTTTAGTTAAGAGCAGCTGACTCAGACGAATAAATAAATATAAAGTTTTGGAGTAGAAAATGATCACAGAATATACTAAGTTGGAAGACCCATGAGAAACAAGAGTCCAATTCTTGGCCCTGCACAGCACCATCCACAAAAGTCACATTATGTGCCCAAGAGTATTGATGATGATTTCCTAAACAACCCAGAAAATGTCTAAGAAACAGCAAAAGCTGTAGTCTTACACCCAAACTTCACCTTATCCCAATAAACTTACACATCAGGAGCAGAGACTATGATACATTTTCCCTCAGTATTTAGCATCTCCCCATATCCTGTGTTCAGAATACCTGAACATGCCTAAGGACATAGCCTCAGTCCAGATACCACTGGACATCTTCAAGCACTCACATCGGGAGACAGACCCAAGGCACCAGCTGCACTGGGGGCTCTTCCCTCTCCAGGGTCTGATGTGGGCAGTGGCTGAGCAAGGGGCTGCGGCTGTATCGAGCCTCATCTTCGGCATTTGTGCAAGGCCACTTCCCCATGGAAGAGTCCTTCGCTCCTGCCAAGTGTAAGAGGCACTGGAGCATGATGTCTGCTGGCTGAGCAGAGCCCTACATCAACATCAGGGGAAAGAAGCCAGCTCTCTCTTTCACAGACGTGCTTGCATGATTTCACTTGCTCCCAAGATTAGTTACCGATGTGTCCGTATTGAGGCCACTGTCAAGCTAAACTAATTGACCTACTGGTGTCCAAAGGGGAAGATTCTTTAGTTAAAGGTGTTGAATATTTCTGTTAGGGCATGGTTGCCACACAAGGCCTAAAGGTTTTGGACATCATTTTTGTTTTATAAATATATACAATGCCGTCTGTAATGATTTTTCCTTGATAGTAGGTTTGCTCCAGGCCCTATTTTGTCGGTTTCACTGCAGCTTCACTGCAAATGTCAGCAGTTCCTCGAGGACAAGTACTCAGTAGCTGCTGCCAGTTGCATTAAGTTAAATATTTCAGAATTTAGCCATTCTGTGACCCTGCATGGGAGAGGTGTTTTCAGAACAGAAATTATTTCTCTGCACTTGATTCTCATGTCACAAACTATTTCCATCAATGTGCTACAAATCTGCTCTCAGGCTCAGCAGTAATTCTGATATGACCATTGAAGGCACGGCTCTCCTCCTCCTTCTCCTCCTCCTGGCTTGGAAGAGTTTCCACAGGGTTCCCTGCTGCCCTGGAGACTGGGACGAGTGGGCAACTGGGTGAGGGACGAGTGGGCAACTGGGTGGTCTGCTGGCCAGGGAGGGAAGGGACGGGAATGTGCTGCCAGTGTGCACTGCTGAGGCTACACCATCCCAGATGAGTGTTTAGACAATGAGCCCTGATAGTAAGGGCTGATGAAGACAGAGTGACCAGTGGAGAGTGACCCACTGGTGACTGAAGCTTGGACTCAAGAGATCCCTACAGGAATGAAAGGGCAATGCTGGTTGTAGGATCCCAATCACCCCCACTTGCACCAAGGAAGCCCCATCCCATTCTCTTGGACTGTCAGAGGAGAGAGGTCAGCTCAGGGTTCCTGGGTGAACCCCACTAAGGCATTAGCAGGACCCTGCAGGAATATGAGACTCATGGGGGGCTGTGGGGGAAAAGTGTCTGAGGATGTGGAATGGGCAACCTCTTAGGAGGTGTTCCAAGGGGGCTACAGCACTGTGCAAGGCTTGTCATGGGATATTTAGGGCAAGGATCAAAGGCAGGGACAGGGAGGGATTAAGATGGACTGGAGAGGAACTAGCATGAGAAAATAGAGGGAAAAGGGGATTAAAGGGGTTGGTGTGGGTGACAGCTGGCTGGTCACAACACAACCCTCTGACTGAGCCCTATACCTCATTGCCACAGCCTGCCCTAGTCTTACTAAATATTCAGATATAATGATGTAATTAATTATATATTACTACTACTACTACTACTACTAATTCTTTCATTCTCTCAGTGGACTTTCTGTGTGGACACACCCTCTACTCTGAGTCCATGTGAGAGACCAGCACCAACTTTCAAGCCATATGAGTGGGCAGCTGCAACTGAGCCGAGTGCCATCAGCTGGGATGGGACCATGGACCTCAGAGACTGGAGGGTGCCAGTGCCAGCACCTGGGGGAACTGGGGCAAGCTCTGGGGCACACTGAGTAGCCAATGCCAGATATTGGAGAGACCCTTTTTCCTTGTGTGTGTGCATATTTCCCAAGTGGATGCCAATCCTGATGAGCTGGAAGGAGCAGTACCTGTCCCGTGTGCTGTTCACGTGTGTGCCAGCACTGTGTGCCAGTGGCTGCCTCACAACAGAGACAGCAGTTTTGAACAAAAGAGGGGGTTTTAAGCATCATGTGCCTCATGGACAGCTTGCACAGAAGATGTAGGGTGAAAGGCTTTGAAAGGACTTAGGGCAGGAGAGAGATGATCTCCCCAGATCCAGTCAAAGCCACCAAGGGGTCAGTCCCATTTGCTACAGGGAGCAGCTCATGTGGAGCCTGACCTCGCAGCAGGCAACAGCAGCTTTGTTAATGCTATGACTTAAATGTTTTACCTGAAGAAATGGGTTTTACATGAAACACCACTGGAAGTTCCCTTAGCAGAGCTGGGGGCCTGACAGGGTGGAGGTGGCAGGAAGGAGGCAGGGCTGAGCTTAAGTGTTTTATTGGCACAACTGCTTGGGAAAGGGACACCTGACACCAAGTCCACAGGTGCTCTTGACTTGAGGAACTTGAGGTGACGAGGCAGACAAGGAAGTTCATGCCCCAAAGTCACCTTTACAAGAAGGACTTGGTCTCCACAGATGGATGTCATTGAAAGATGTTCTTTGCTCAGGCCCAGCTGAGTACTTTTGTGGCATTGCTGTCCCTCTCCTGATTATCCAGATACTTGCAGAAATGTGCAGCATCTAAATGATGTCATACTTTTCATGCAGAGATAGATGAGGAGTCTGGAAGGTCACCTTCAGCAGAGCTCCTGGGCTTGGGCTTAGTGTAAATAGTCCCAGGGAAGTACAAAATAAGATTGTTTATGGACTTAAATTCCTTACTGGGCTGGAGCTGTGCCTATGTTCTAAATAAATTAGAAACCATACCAGATGTTCCTGATTTATTGAAAAAAAAATATTCCTATGAAGCTTCCATTTACAATTTTGATTTATATTACAGAGGTCTATCTATTATTTAATAGAGACTTCCAAAATATTTTTTATTGCGAAAGAAATAATAAAAAGTATTCAATACTTACACATCCTGTCTAGGTATAATTAAAAAAAAAAAAAAAAAAAAAAAAAAAAAGAGAAAGAGAAAGAAGGATTTGTCCAATAAAATGTTTGGCAAAGCCAAAGTCTGAATTTTTCCATTTTTTTTACCTAGGGATATGAATTTACAGTCAACTTGTCTGAAGTGTGTAAATTCAACAACATGGTAATTGGTTTACTACACAGAAACTGGAGGCTCTGACTTTGGCAAGAATTTTTACTGTGTAAATTCTTCACTTTTCTCACACTCAAAAGGCCATAAAAGCCATAATCCTGAAAACAGGTCTCAGTGAACAAAATCTCAGCCCTGCCTCAGGGTGAGGAGACCCACATGATGTGGGTGCAGAGTAGGTCCCACTGTAAAATAGGCTGTCAGTCCAGGCTCATCACTCTAAGGTATTTATGGCCTTCATACAATCCCCACACTTAGTTTCCTGTTAGGAATGCTTAGACTCCCATATCATAAAAGGTGAGTGCTCTCAAATCTGATTTTCTTCTGTTGCTGATGCAGAATCAGACCCTGAAACCTACTTATTTTATAACAAATTTATTTTATTGGGGTTTATTGCAATGAATGATAGAAGATGGGACCGGCTGCCAAACTTCCAAATGCAGGATACAACATCTCTCTGCTGTTCAGGTCTGTGTCACCAGATGGGCTATGAAATACCTTCGGAGGAGAGACAGGGAAAGGACAGTCTTCCAGAGCAGGACAGGGACAGAGGTGGCCAGGAGAACTTGGAATCTGGATTCAGGTCCAGAACAAACATTGATCTGCTTCTTTGTCCTTGAAGCATCTCAGGAAACCTTTTGCTGCTGGTTTGCAAGAGAAGCAGTTCAGAAACATCTTCCGAATTGTTTTCGGAAAAAAAAAAATCCAAAAAAGGTGTATTGGGTTTGCATGGCCAGGCCTGTTTCCTTACTGCACTTTAGGTGTAAGGTCCATGCAGGACATAAGGGGGAACTATCTACTCTACCCCACACTGGTAAACTGAGAACAGTGGACAAGGAGAAGGCTGAGGTAACTCAACAACTTTTTTGCCTCATTCTTCAAAGGCAGCCTCTCTTGGAGGCTGGACTGCAAGATGAGGGCCAGAGGAGCAAAGGGATTCCCACTGTAAGAGAAGATCAGGTTCATGACCACCTGAGGAACCTGAATGTACATAAATCTGTGGAACCTGATGAGGGGCATCCCTGAGGGAATTGGCTGATGTAATTGCCAAGCCACTCTCCCTGATATTCAAAAAGTCACGGCAGTCAGGTGAAGTCCCAGGTGAGTGGAAGAAGGAAAATATAGTACCCATCTTTAAAAATGGTAGAAAGGAGGACTCTGGGAGCTGTCAACTTGTGGGAGAGACTCGATCCCATCCTTGAAGCAAAACCCTGTCTCTTGACATATGGATCATTTAGCTCAGAGGAGAGAGAGTCCATCGCACCAGCAGTCACCAGCTAACAGCAGCGTAAACCACCAGTCCCTGGTGCATCTTGTATGTCCAGAGACAAAGTGGCTCCAATAACATGCTTGTCACCTCCACTGGAAAAACTCACCATCCTTTTGTTGCTGCAAGCCCAGTGCTCCTTTGTTTCTGCCAATCTCTTGTCCTTTGATCTCCTATCCAGGTGACACAGGAATAACTGAACTCCCCAGCATGGAATGTGTCAGACCCATCACTTCAGGGTTCAGTTCAAGCAGGTGAATCTGTGGGGAGGAGGGCAGCTATTTTACCATGAATTTCCACACATCTGGAAGTCAAAATAAAAATGAAAATGGCTCACATCCTACAGGGATCTACTGAAAAGGGAATTCAGGAATGGAGCACATTTGGAAAGCCCATTCCTGGCATGGAGAATCCTTGCTCTTGTCATCCCTTGAGCATCACATCCCCACTGAGCTCAGCCCAGGTGTCTGAGCAGTTTCCTTGCTCAGTGCTTGAAGGGTTGTTGGGCGACCACCCAAAAAACCCAAGATAACCCATCAGGTTTGAGGCAGGAGGCTGGATTACTTTCAATTATTTTCCTCTCAGTAAATGTGGTAACAAAATGTCAACCCAGTTATGGGTTTGGCCTGTTCCCTTGCTGATTTCAGCTTTTTTCCCGTGGGTGTTATTGATTATAGGGAGCTGACAAAAGCATGCACCTAATATTTCTTTTTTTGTCAGCTTAGCTATTTCCAAAGGGAAAAAATTTGCATAGTATGATCTTTTTAAAGAAAAAAACAAATAGTTCTTACAAAGGTGAGCTTATTTTTAGAAAGAAATATACAAGACAACAAAAACCAGCAAGTAGATGTTTTATGTTATAAGCTTGGAAATGATAATTTTCAGTCACACATTCATTTACAAAACTTAACCTGGAGATTTAGTGACACTTTGCCATATGCCCAGTGTTTGAGCTGTTGATTGGGGAATATCCATGTCCAGCCCAGCTCCTAACATCCACCCCAGGAAGCTGTCCTGGAGAGGCTCCCCAGTGGCCACCAGATCTGGGTGGCTCCTTGCTCAAGAACACACAGACACACATCATATCCTGAAGCAACCAATGCTCTTGACAAAATTGCCCAGAGCACCAACTCCTTCTGCAGGTGGGAAGATGAGGACAGGGCTGCCCCATACATCTGCCCCACAATGGCATATCCATGCGGGAAGCTCCTCCTGGCAACCCTGGGGCTGGAGCCAGCACTGGCTCTGTCCCCCTTCTCCCTCCTTGGGGGCACACAGTGAGGACATGGGAGAGGACGATCAGCTGTGGTGGTGGCCTTTGCATCCTTGCACAGGTGATGCCTGCATGTTTCCATGCAAAGGAATTTTGCAAAAAGTTTTTGGGTCCACGTCAGCTTTTCGCATCTCGACCTTGCTGGTAGCAGCGACCTCAAGGCTGAGCTCTGCCCACATGTGAAAGGCTTCGTTTCAAACCTGCAGCCTGCAACAAAGTGTTGAGGAAGGGTTGGCTAAAACCACAACCAAAGTTCCAAACCTGCCCCCTCCCCAGACCTAGGGCATCCAAAAGGCCCTGAGATCCAGATGTGGACAAGCCTGAACCCGTGTAGTGCCGGACCTTGCAGGATCTCAAGCAGGCAGGTCACATACAGCCTCCTGGTTTCCTGGAGCAATGGAGTTCCCACTCTCTTTGAGTAATCAGATCTCACCAGTTTTAAATATGCAGCTTTTTACTGGTTGAGGGTGTGGGGAAGAGGTTTTTATTTGTCTGAATATCAGGGAGTGGATGTGTTCTGTATGTAACATTGAGTGTTATACCAAAAATCAGTCCCGAAGGATGTCATCTGAATTGCTTATTTGCGGATTTACCATACGCAGTTGGTCTTAATTGGAGTCTGGGCACTCTGTGAGCGCCAGCAAGCGCGTATGAAAAGCTCCATATACATATGCATGTGTGTGTGTTCATCTGTGCGGGCAGAGGAGGAACATGCTCGGCATTGCTTATTGCTTCCTTCCCCATCCAGAGGCTGGCTCCGACCAGGAGCAGGACCTGGATCCTGCCGCCGCGTCCCACGGCCGCCCGACACGCGCACACGCACTCCCGCAATTAGCAAGCGGCACAATGACGGCGCACTGCGGGGTGGTTGCCCAAATGGTTGCAAAGACACTGCTGGCTGTGGAAAAGGGCATCAAAGGAAGCGGGCTGGGCTCACAGGCAGTGAAAAACAGGACTGTATTCTTCAGATAATTTATTTGCAATGAATAATTCAGCTAGCTTTTGCTGGGAAGCTGGATTAAATACAGAGCATTAGCCACACTGAGAGCCCCCAATAAAGGGTGCTATTCACTCCTAGCACAAAGAAATATTATTTACTATCATTAATTAACTTCCACACAAAGCCACAGCCATTTCTTTAGGTTCTGAGAAAGAACAAGAGGAGAATGTGAGCACAGAGCTGCTGTAATTTCTCTTTGGTTTCCTCTCTCTCTGCAGACACAGACTGGCTGCAGGCTGAGCTTTGCTCCCTACAACATTTTTGGCAATACTGTCCCTGTGCTGAAGCACAGGCAGGTCGCGGGGATGGGTGGATGAGACGAACCCGCCGCCCCCAGCCCTGGTACCGGGCTGTGCTGGGGTCGTGCCCGCAGCGCTGGGCTCGGCGCTGCCCCAGCCCTGGCTGGTGGCCGTGGGGCAGCGCCCGAGCTGCCCAGCGCGGATGCAGAAGCCTGGTGGATGATAGGAACTGGCATTCCCCACGCTCCTGCAGCTTAAGGGATTCAGACTGCTCCGAGTAAAGCCCAAGGAGGCAGAGAGGCGTTTGCCTTTGGGAAATGCGTTAAGGGTCTGGATGCTCCATCTACCTAGCGAGAGCATTTTTGAGATTTAATGAACCTCTGTGCTAATTAGTTCTCTGAAGTGTCTGCTTTGAAATACCAAGCTTTAGGATAAGCAGAAATGCAAATTCTTGGCAATTATTATTACTGCTGCAGTAGTGACTAGAGAGCAGCTCTTTGCAAGCAAAAAGGGAGATAGGGGGCTTGTACCGGGTGGTTACAAAGCCTGTTTTTGTCTGTTACGTTGTGCTCCTGGCAGGTGGTGGTGTAGATCACACAAAAGGCTGGGTGGAGATTCTTGGTCAAAATATTTTTCAGCTGGAAGACAAGGGTTTAAGTTTTATTGGAATATTTCACAAATACACATCTTTTTTTTTTTTTTTTCTGTATAAATAGTGCTGAAGCCCTGTTCTCTTTCTCCATGAAAGTCTACATTTTCTTCTGACATTTTAGATGAAAAAGGCAAAATGAAATTTTTCATCAGATCTTGCTTCAATGAATGACATACTTTTAGAAATGTCAAGAAAAGAAGTCAGAAAATTAATGCCTCAAGTGGAATTAGAGGTTCCATTTGATTCCATGTGATTTCCCTCTACTTTTTTGTTTGCTGAGAAACCTTTAGGTCTTTGCATCCCAAGCGATCTGTTGAAAGAAGGATGTGGGGTGGCTGAGGGAGGAACAGAGCTGACAGCAATCCCACAGAGCTACACCAACCAGCTCAGTCTGAGCCTGGAGACAGACCCCTGGCAGAGGGTAGGATGTGGGGTAGAATTAATTGTCTTCACAGTGGCTGGTGTGTGGTTGTGTTTTGGATTTGTGCTGAACAGAGTGCTGACAATACAGAGATGTTTTTGTTATTGCTGAGCGGGGCTTGCACAGAGCCGAGGCCTTTTCTGCTTTTGTACTGCCAGGCTGGGGAGGGAGCTGGGGGTGCATGGGAGGTTGGGAGGAGACTCAGCCAGGACAGGTGACCCCAACTGACCAAAGGGATGTTCCAGACCATGGGACATCATGCTCTGTGTATAAACTGGGGGGAAGGAGGAAGGGGGGATGTTTGCAGTGATGGTGTTTGTCTTCCCATTGCATGTGATGGGTCCCTGCTCTCCTGGGGATGACTGAACACCTGCCTGCCCAAGGGGAATGGTGAATTAATTCCTTGTTTTGGTTTGCTTGTGTGCGTGGCTTCTGCTTTCCCTGTTAAACTGCCTTTATCACAACCCATGGGTTTTTCCATCTTTTACCCCTCCAGTCCTCTCCCCGATCCCGCTGTCGGGGCAGTGAGCGAGCGGCTGGGTGGGGCTTGGCGGCTGGGTGGGGTTACACCACGACAGAGACATAGCACAGGTGTCATGCCACATAGGTCTAGGCAGGAGCCTATGTGGTTCTCTAGGATTTAGGTGCCTTTAGGTGGAATTCATGTTAAATTTCATTTTAGGTGGGAATTTAGAAGGACCAGCTCTAGCCATGGCTACCTCTATTTTAGAGTCTGAAGTGCACTGGCAGGCAGTCACAAACCTGATAGGCATGACCACGGTGTAGTGGGGTAATGTGGGAGGGGGTTGCTGCATTGCACATCCCAGAGGCTGCCTGGTGCCAGAGGTGCCTTTGGCAGAAGCCTTGAATCCCACCCTCTGGCAGCAGCAGGCAGCACTAACCACATGACCCCTGCTTTGGGCTGCCAAGAGCGCTGCTGTGCATTCACAGGCCCTTTGAACCCCTCAAGCTGCCCTTCTCTTGGTCTTGCAAAGGTAAGAGCAAGGCGTGGTGGGGAGAGGAGAATTTCACACGGAGAAACCTGGCACAAAGCAAGAGCCGAGTTTTCTCATATTGGTGCTTTCTGTTCCAATACAAGAGCTCCATCGTCCTACCAAGCTTCTGAGACAGGGAACAAGCTGTGATTTTTAAAAGTAATTGCCTGTGGGAGATATTAATTCTATTTTTATCCTTCCTTGTAACAAAAGCTTTTCAATAATGTCCCCACCACTCATCAGCATTACCCACTAAATACATTTAAATAACAGTTTCTCTACAACCCTTTTAACTCTATGCTTGCCTCTTGATATTTGGCCCAAGAAATAAATTCTGTTTCCAACACTATTGTATTTATACACTTTCAGGACACCTTCCAAAGATCATTTCCTAAGACAGAAAGACTCTGCTGTGAAGGGGACTGTCCTAAACTGAAAAGCAAGAAAGCAGCACACACACACTCAACTCAGAGATCAATTGAACACGTATATGGTAAAAGAGGTTATGAGTCAATTTGAGCTTCAAATTCCATTTGAACAACAAATATTAGGTAGAGAGGATGCATGCAGCCATTTGGTTGTATAGTCCCTGATAAAACTGGGATTAGCAAATATTT
Source organism: Lanius collurio (assembly GCA_020086605.1). Taxonomy (NCBI): domain Eukaryota; kingdom Metazoa; phylum Chordata; class Aves; order Passeriformes; family Laniidae; genus Lanius; species Lanius collurio. The sequence continues at coordinate 15,358,357 of JACBWW010000006.1, forward strand.
TGAGCAGAGAGCTCCATCAAATATAAAATGTAGACCCACCCTAAACCACACACAGGCACAGCAAACACCTAGAGAGGAGAAAGATTTGTCATGAAGCACTGAGCTAGACCTAAGATGACTGTCAACCTTCATCAAAACCCCCCAAAACAATTAAAAAAAACCAAAACAACAAAACAAAACCCTGCCTCCAGAGATCATGGGGAAAAAAAATGAACAATAAAGGGTCATCAGATCACCCCTTATCCTGTGTTCCTATTACAGGCTTTGCCAGACAGAAGTGCCTTGGTGGTGACAGGGCTGTCAGTGGGCCCTGGCACTGCCCCTGAGCCACAGGCTCCCACAAGGGGCCAGCGAGGCAGGGCAGTGCAGGCAGGGAGTGGGCACACAGCCCTGGGAGCAGAGGTGCACCATATCAAACTCCCTTCATAATAAAACAGCCCAAGACCCAAAAATGCAGAGATTAAAAGTCAACCCTTCAGCTGTGGGAAATGGACCTAAGGGTTTGCACCTTCTGAGGCACATCATGGAAGCTCCTTAGTCATGATGAATCACAAAAAAAACCCTTGGATGCAGAGCCAGGGGTCTCTTAACCTCCCACTCTAATTTCCTTAATTTCCCAAGACAAATGACAGCATCTGAGTATTTACATTCTCTGTGCAGACTGATGGGAAAACAAAAAGATTCACCCAAGATGATAAAGATTTCTCCTCCTTCTGGGTATATCTTGAAAAATGTTGAATAACTACAACCTAGCTGTAACATCATATCTAAAAATAACTTTTCTTAGACCTACATTTTTTTTTTTTACCTAAAACCTCTGTGGCCCTTCAGGCATGTCCCACCCACCTCAATCTCATCACCAGAAGCAAGACAGCTGGTGTCGAACAAGAGCCTAATGGAGGCAGATCTTGCCAAAGCACATATAGCACCAAAAGCCATGGATCATGTTGAATCAAAATGCTTCCATGGAAACTCTTCAGGTAAAAACTAAATGACCATTAGTCACCAAACCTGACAAACTGGGAGAGCTGATAAAGACCCAGAAGAACTCAGCTACCCACAAGAGATGTGCATTCACAGCACTCAACTTCTGGCTCTCAGCTTTTGAAGGGAGCCATCTACTTTCGAAAGGTAAAACTTCAAAGAGAAATTCACGATTACTTCAGATACTAAACATTACGGACTCCATGAAGATGGTTATTTTTCCAACTGAGTGGTTTCCTAACGGTTATTATTTTTCCTTCTCAGCCTTCATCTCTGAAGAGCTTTCTCTGGATTTTTTTTCTTTTGCTAAGAGAAAAATTTTGCCTTCTAAAGCCACTTATCCCCATGATGGTTACTCAGCTCATGCCAGAGTAGGACACATTGGGTTCGCATATGTCACACTGGAAGATCTACGCTAAGAATAACCTTTAAACTTCAACAGAATCCTTGTTTGGATTTATGAAATATTATGAAATACAGCAATAAAACTGCTTTTATAGCCCATTGAGAAAATGTCTTGTGTGGGCAATACTCCTGGTATCATACTTGAGGGAAAAAAATTGTTAAGGACAAATGGTTTATAATGTACCATGAATTATTTAACATATTAAACCAATAAAGCCTGTGAAAACACACCAAATTTCAGTTCAATTAATTTCCTCAAAAATCAGAACAAGTTCAGCAACAAACTTACCAGATGCATTAGAAATTTTATGCAACAAACTTACCAGGTGCACAAAGTTTATGCAGCTGCCTAATCAAGTGCACTGAGGGCTGAAATAGGTGATCCCTGAACATTCCTTCCGACCCAAACAGTTCTGAGACTGGGTGACTCCCCAGCCAGATATCTGGGGTTTATAGCCTTCTGTCCACCATTTTGAAATATAAGGCAATGTTAGAAAAGACCTTTTAGATCCTGTGCTATAGAGAGATAATTTCAGCATTTACCAGACTTGGAAAATATTATGAAAAAGCTTATCAGAATTAAATGGTATCATGTGCCAACCAGAGTTGATTTTCTGCACATGCATTTTAAATTAACTGCTTCACTGAAGAGCACATGTGAAGAGCAATACAAAAGGGAAAGTATTCAGATTTCACACTTTTTTTTTCCAAGAAAAAAATAATTAGAAAAACCCAGCAGTTTATTTCACATTTTCCACAAGAAAATAAAAATGGTAATTGTGAAAATATTGTAGCCTGAAATTCAGTTTGGAAGTAAAAAACCTCCCAGCCAGGACCTGGAGAAGTTGTCAGCAAAGGGGATTTTTTTCAAAAGCCCTAATACCAAGGCTATGAAATTAGAAAAAGAGCACTTTGACGTTTCAGATGGCCTCAGAGCCATGGATAACCTGGGAGAAAAAGTAGAAGCAGGTGTCAGGCTTCTGCTGCTTCATCTTTTCAGAAGAAATGATGGTAATGTTTCTAAGGAGCACATCCAAGTCAGTAGCACTAGAAGGGAGAGCTGTGCCTGGCAGAGGCAGCGTATGGAGGCCACAGTGCCAGGTGGAGCTGTTCAGATGCGAGGTTTGTGTGCAGTCACCAGCTAAATTGTCTCCTGCTCTCTGCTCAGCCACCCAATGCAGCTCCAGCACTTTGCAACAAGAGCTGTGGCAAAATCCAAGCAGCAGAGACCTGAGGTTTTCTGGCTTTGTGTGGCTCTGGGAATGGCTGCTACACAAATTCGTTTGGGCAGCTCCTCCATGGCCATTGAGCTGCATGTTAGCATCATGCTGGGGTGAAGCCCTGGGTTCCCCCTGCAGCTCCTGGGCATGGAAGAAGGGCCACAGCCAGTGATGTGGCACTGGAGCCAGGAGCTGCTCCTGCCTCACTTTCCTATTTCCTCTGGTAGCTCCTGGAGAGCTTGTATTTATACCAGAAGTTCACCCCACTGGAATTCCAGGCATCACTGTCCTCTTACTTGGAAAGTAAGTGAAAGCTGAAGAATTTAATTATTATTGAAATGAGCAGAGCTCGCTTTCAATGTGAATGTTGACTTGTGTGGTGTAAAGAAAATTTTTGCAGCATATCTGATGTCTCTCTGACAAAGGAACACCATTAAAAGGACATAAACTGAGCAGAAGAAAAACCTAACAGATGTACCCACTGAATGAGTGGAAGTCATGAGAAGCTGCAGGCAATGGAGTGGGAGGCAAACAGTCAATAAATCAGGAGCTCTTCTGCAGAAGCAGCGTAGGAAGTAACAGCAGAGAGGGGTGGGAGCTCAGTGCATGCACCAGTGGGGCCTGGCCAGGTGGTTTGTTTTCATTTCTAAATAATCAGTGTGCTCTGGAAGGAATATTGTGGTTTTCACTTATGAAACAGTACTGTGACTTGTGTCAAATGCAATTTGCTTAAACATTTTTGCTAAACCAAAACATACCAGCCTGTTTATTTTGGATAGATGAGGAGCAAGTGACAAGGATTGGCAAAGGGTCTTTTTCTTCCCTCCGTAGATTTGGGTCAAGTGTTTACAGATTCAGAACTGCTGTCAGAGCAGCATCCACCCAAATTTTCTGGCAAGAATGAAATTCTTAAATAATGTGGGTCTCCATCCAGGCTTGAAGATGACCAGGAGTTTACAGCAAAAGGACCTTCCTGTGTATTTTTGAGTGCACACCAGGTTTGAAGGAGCTAAAAATTTCTTATTGGTCTGGTAAACATCATCTAATTACAGAAAACATGAACTGCTGCCTGTGCCTGCATCAGTCAGGTCCTGGGTCAGTTGCACTTGCACAGGTTATACTTACAGCCAAGCTTACTTCAGGCTCAGAGCTGATTTTTCTCTCATTGGCAAAAATATTTGGGGAAATTATTTTGCCAGAGAGTAACAATTTCTGGCAGTTGACCCTCACGGGAATGTTGATGTTACAAATTTCCCATGACTAGAGCCATCATAGAGGCTCTTCAGCTGGAAGGAAGTAGAAATGGCTTTAAAGGTATTATATATGCTAGCTTTATAGTAAACCAGGAGCAGCCCAGTGCTGGGCAGTTGGCAGCACTGATTAAACAGTCACATAAGCAGTGAAATACCATAGCAAACACCTGGTGGTTACTCTGTACTTTTATTATAATAATTAATTCCTGTTCCCCAGTAATTGGCTTTCTCCTTTTCATTTCTGTGTGCTGCTGTAAAGGTCTCTTACATCTTGTCACCCCTTTAGGAATTTTTACCTCCAAAAGTAAGCACTATAACAGGCAACTCAGGAGCTAGGTCTTTCCCAATCTTTTTAACCAAATATTTTATAAAAGGCAAAATAGTAGAGAATAAAGACCAGGTATTTAAGTTATGTAATTTTTAATGTGAAGCTCTCATTCGATGCTCAGATACAGGCTGTTCAAGTTGGAAGTACACTCTCTGTATTCATGACTCAGGAAAGGGAGATCCCAGTCTCCTGAGCTCCCCTGCCAGGACAACATTCACCCTCGGAGCAGCTCTGCTGTGCTTCCCAGACCTCTGCCTCAGAGACTCTTGTGCTGCCTTTCTCCTTGAGGGACAACCCCAGAAGGGCAGGAAACTTCAAGGCAAGGGACATTGATTGTTTTTATTTCTCCGTGCCAGGACAGAACATGTTTTTCCCGATTTTCTCATGAAAATCCAAAGGCTATGATGATCATAACAACTCAATTAGGCTGGAAGAAAAAAAGTGCTGAAATCTGAAGTAGAGACTCTCCTGCTCCAGCCAGCCATCAGTCTCTGGAACTGAACCACAGACTGAATGAGCTTCCCCTTCACTCTGAGCTACCTTGTCTCTGCGACACCATTTGTTTTCTTTTACAGCTATTTTCATCTATATTGTTAAACATTCCTCTGAGATGACACCTTCTCCCCTAAACTGCAGCCAAACCCATTGCTTGCTCCCTGGGTGGGATATGTCCTGGATCTGAGAAGCTGTAGCTGCATCACTGTGATCTTGTGTCTGCTCTTCCTGTCTTTCTCCCCTCCAGTCAGAGTTTTATATGAAGGGAATGCCCTTGTTCCAAGCCATTCCCAGTAAAGCCTGTGAGCACTCACCATATCAAAAGCTGATGCTGGCTTACCTATGCAAAGTAGGGCTGTTCCTCGAGGAAGGGTAAAACGAAAATAAGCTGCTAACCTGCCCCTGAGTCCACTTGGATGCACTTGGATGGAGTAAAAACATCCAACATATCTGGATATTTGTTTGATCCAAAACTGGATCCTTAAGGAGAGACATTCTTGATCAAACACATCCTGAAGGAGGAATGCAATCTATGGCTTGGTATTTCCTTCAGTGAGATGGCAGACTTCTCCAAACCCAGAGATTTCAGACGACCAGCTGCCAGTGGCAGTTTGCTTCCAGAGGGAGGAAAACCAATCCAGCCATAGCCGCAAGCAGGTACAGCTGCCACAGGTGCTTGCAGACCTCCCTGGAGTATCTGGAAGAGGTTACTTAACATGGCAGCAGCATCCCCGGTTGCTACCACTTCCCACGTGTAATACATGCCCTCCTGCGTGCGGCAGTGCTGGAAAAACCAAGAGCACAAATGTCCCACGCTGAATAGCGTTAGGTTATGTGACTGACGGATCACTGCCACCACGACACTGGGAGCAGACACAGAGGGACAGGCAGGGGAACCCCCAAGGCCCCACCGGAGTCGGCTGAGCCCCCGGCGGGGCTGCTCCCAGGACCGTCACATGGAGTCCCTCAGTCAAAGGGCCACTGACAGGAGCTCCCCAGCAGCTCACGGCCGAAGGTGTTGGTGCTTGCGGGGCTGGGGCTCACGGGGCAGATGGCTGGCGACGCGCTCCGTCTGCGTGTGAGCGATGGCTGTGTGTCCGTGCATCTGTGCGTCCCTGGCACACACGCCCAGCCTTGCCGCCGCGGCAGCAACAGCGCTTCTCCGGGGTCACAGCCGCCCGAGCCGGCGGCGCAGCGAGCGGCGCCCTCAGGGCGGTGCCCGGGCGGGGCTCTCCCACACGGCTGCCGCAGCGCGCTGCGCTGCTCCCACCCGCGAGTTTTGACTCCCGTAGCGCTGTGCTGCACGGAGGTACCACTTGGGGTCGGCACCAGCCGCGGGAACGTCTGGAACACACGCACTCTATAAGAGCCAGAAACGGGACAGCTCTGCTGCACCTGAGCGGACCCAAGAAAGGCCGCAGCACGTCTGCTCCAGACGCGTTTTATCCTCTCCTCTCCTCTCCTCTCTTCTCCTCTCCTCTCCTCTCCTCTCCCGCAGGTGCGAGGGACGCACCCTAGTGCCGGCTCGGGGGAGGAGGCGCCGCGCCGTGGAAGGGGGTAGAAGGGAACACGATGCCGGCTGAACCTGACACATGGAAGCACAGGGGCAGTGTGAATGCCTGGAAAAACCCTTTCCGAGCTAGGCTGGGATCAAAGGAACTTCCAGAACGCTGAAGGGCAGCCCCAGAGACGCTTGGCCGAGAACAATAAACGAACAGCTTTTTGACGAAGAGTTGAAGCTGCAAATGCTAAACCACTGCTGGCAAGAAATTACTCTATAAAGACATTTTGAAATTTGGACTACTTCACATCAAAAACCCGTAGTTAACTCCATAAAAAGCAAGTGGATTAGAAAGTAAATCTCAGGGTAACTTTTAATGCCATCATTTACACTTTTAATGACTGTTTGTTTATGGATAGGCTGTGCCTCTTGTCACTCTCCTGGCAGCACAACAGGGAAAGAAAGCACCAAGGCACTGCAGGCCACAGCAGCACATGGATCTACACAGCTGTCCAGAGGCCACAGCCCCTGCCATAACGCAGGAAATTCCTCCTCTCGCATCTTTTCAGATCACTTGAGGAGAAATCAGCTCAAGCAGCTGCACTCTTCTCACTGTTTTCTACTATTTGGTAACTCAGTGACTCAGCTTGAGCATCTCTTCTCCTCCTTTAAAGAATTATTTCTCCTTTTTTCTCCTACGGAATAAGGATTTTTTGTATACCCTATTTTTGTATACGACATTGTCCCTTGCAAGGGCAAAATATAGGCCGTAGGAAATCTCCTCCACATTCGAGCCTAGACCTGCAAGCAGGAAAAGCACTGCCTCTTCAGCGCAGCTTTTTTGGATGTGGCCTTTTCAACTTGCCTCCCAATGGGATGTGAATGAAGTTTGGACACAGCTGCGTTAAATCTTTTGGACCCCCATAGCAAAAAATAATGAAATTTCAAGATTTCGTTTTTGTCTGAGAAGGGCCAGAAACCGCCCACAGAACTTGCCTTTTTCTCTCTCACGACTGCTTGCAGTCCCAATAATGGGAACTTCTCCTGACATATCAAGATGAGGCGGTGCGGGAAAGCACTTCTTTCCCCTTCAGACACCACACAAGCACCCAAATATCATACAGGTGGGACTGCTGCCTTGGGCCTGACTGCAGGTTAAGGGGGTGGAGGGAAGGGACAGAGTCTAGAGCCACAGACAAGCTCCTCCCCACTCTTGAAAATGCCGAGGGATGGTTTTTGCCCTGTTCACAAACAACCCAATCCAAAGGACCTTTTAACCCACATACAACAGAAGACAGTGCAACCCACCACTTCTCCCAACGTTTGTGAAGTAAAAAGTCTGTACCAGCCCCAGATTTTGAGTATGCTTCAAAAGTTTAGTTTGCAACACAAAGGAAACAAAGTCAGTTTTGATTTGCTCCTGATTTTTGAGGGGGCAGGGACAGAAGAAACCCACTCATCCCATCTTTTAACAGCGAAAGGAATGGTTTTAGAAAGCAAATTACCTGTAATCTTTATTTGAACAGGGAAATAAATATGTATTCAATTAATTTTGATACTGTAATTGTGTGTCACTGCACAAGAATTCATACTTACACTTAAAAGTGCACTGTTAATGGGTAAGCTCCATTTTTCACCCAGAAATACATCCAGTAGCTTGGAGAAGAAGCAAAGAAAAATCCATAAAACAAGACGTGTCAAAAAGAGGTTAAAAATAAGATTTATTTGCAAATCATTTTGACAATAAACTAGTATCTCTGAGCTGTGAATTTTGGGGACTACAAGTCAGTTCCTTTGTGTTCTGAGATTTCCATTTGCATGCAATACGGGATACCTCTAGAATTCAAAATGAACTTCGAAGTGTCCTTTTTTGCCTTGCTGTGCTGAGTAATTCATTCCACAGGCACACTATAGGAGAGTCAAAGTCTTTGTAAGGAGAAGCTGTCACAGGAAATGCACAACAAAACAACCTTGGCTTAGAAAGAAAACTCACTCGGGAGCTGTTTCACATTTGTTTAACACAGTGTTAAGCACTTCAAGATTGCCACTAGAAGTACCTGGTGCTGTATGAAAAAAACCCAAATAACCTAATGAAAAAAACCGCCATAAACCCAAAACAAAACCCAAGAAGACCCAAAAACTCAATAAATATCAACATCTACCCATAAACCTCACAGCTATACTGAAACCTCAGATTTCTTTCTGATGTATGAATGCACAGCACATCTGGTTAGGACCCAAGCTCCCTCTCTTGGATGCTGATGAGCTGTCTCATGTAAGAAAACCCAAAGCCTCAAGATTTAATAGTAATAACTGTATATAAATGAGCTCAGGACAAAGGCAATACAAAGTGAGATTTACCTTAATGTCTGACTGTGTGAGGGCAACCTCTAAGTCATGGTTAGAGTCACAGCAGCAGAAGAGGAAGACAGCAGCATCTTCAGAACATTTTGTTAATTTATGCCCACCTTCTCCCTGACCTTCTTCTCTATGCCCTTCATAAAGCCTGAAAATTTTAATTCTGAAGTCTTAGTTTGAATCAGATGACATCAGAAGTGTATTTTGAAACCCCTACATGACAAAGTTTTGAGCAGACCACAATTAATATATCTTGCATTAGGGCAAAGTCGAAAGGTAACAGAAGGAAATGAGGTAACTTGGAGAGGAAATAAAAAAGTCTGACCCACATCTATTTTCAATACAGTTCTAGAAAATACTAATTCTTACAACAAAGAGGGATTCTTTTTTTTCCTCTTTATGAAGCTCAGAATAATCCCAATCTTTGACACTGGAAAAATAATTTTTCTCCCCTCCCATACATATAATAATGCAAGAAAAGATGTCCAGATCTCATTGTTACCAGTTTAAACAAAGCATTAATGAATTCATTAGATCAAATGTAAACAAACATAGTTTACATATATAGAAAAATGCCAAAAAAAAATCAGAAGGTAGCAACTACTGGTGATAACCAGTTCATACAAGTATTTATGTAAAGCTGGAGAGAGTAATAGTCTTAGAAACATTATTTTATTTGGGCTACTTTAGGAAGACTAAAACAATATTCAACTGAAAGCTCTTCATCATCAATCCAGACTCCATCTCACCACAAGGGTTTCCCCTATAGGTTCTGGGGAACCTAGGCAGTTTTTATGAAACAAATATAGTTGGTCATTTCACATGAACCATTACTGAAATGATTCTGAGAGCAAAGCCCAGAATCTAGCAATCTCTTCAAAGCTGAACACCCTACCTAACATCAGACTGCCTCCTGCACATGCTCAAAACTAAAAAGGGATAAAGATTTCAGAACAAATCTGATTTTGACAAACACTGCCCTGTTCACTCACAACTCAGTCATCTTCAGAGTACAGTAAGAGTTGGTGATGGGTGAATTGTAAATCCAGTGGCTATGTTCTCCATTACACAGCTCCAAGGATTCACTCTTCTAAGCCCTGTCTATTCCAGTATTTGTGGTGTAGTCAAATGCACACATTGTTGAGGTTTACTGACATCTGATTTGGGCCACTGTTAGGCTGCAAGTGCAAAGATCCTGCATCAGCCTGTCCTGGTTGCACCTGGGAGAGAGCCAATTTTCTTCCCAGTAGCTGGTACAGTGCTGTTTTGGATTTAGAATCAGAATAATGTTGATAACACACTGGTGTTTAACTGTAAACATGGCTTAGCAACAACTAAGTCAAGGCCTTTTCAGCTTCTCACCCCACTTCACCAATGAGGGGAGCTGGGTGGTGCACAAGGAATTGGGAGGGGACAGAGCCAGGACAGCTGACTCCAAGTGACCAAAGGGAGGTCCCAGACTGTATGGTGTCATGCTCAAAACACCAACTGGGGCGAAAGTTGGCTGGGGTTCACTGCTCCAAAACTGCTTCGCCATTAGTCATCATGTGGTGGGTAACTGTGTTGTGCCTCACTTGTTTTATGTATTTTATCATTATTACTGTTGTTTTTTGTTTCTGTCCTATTAAATTGTCTTTATCTCAACACAAGAATATTTCTTTGTTTTCCCCCTCAAGACTATCCCCTGTCCCATTTGGAAGGGGGTTGTGCAGTGGTGGGTGCAAGTGAATGGCTGTGTGGCATTTAGCTGCCTGCTGGGTTAAACCACAACGGGGCCCTTAGAACTCATGGGATTAGCAGTATTTTTGCAAGACAACATTTGCCACATCTCATTAAGATTCCAAAGTTTGGAAAATTCCTATCCTGAAAATCCACTATTTGCTGAGGAAGTATCCTATTTACTGAGAATCCAAACTAGCTCTGAGCACACCATCTTTAATGGCAACATTTCAAAAAGGTCCCATGCAATCCTACAAGTTCTTTTCTTTTACACATTCAGGTGTGACACCTAGAAATGCTCAGGGCTTGTTTTAGCAGAAGTCCTGTACGAGTGATCCAGTTTTTAAATGTCATTAAATGTTTTGTCATAATAATGTTATATGAAATCTGTAATACACTTGCTAATATTTATCATCCAATGATTACTTATAAGAAGTATTATTGCATTTTAAGCGTAAAAATATAAGAGGTTCTATAAAGAAAATTAAAATAGCATTAATCTAATATTGATAGTCATATAAAATAACTCACAATTATGTAAGTTTCCATATTTAATTACACATTTAAAAATAAGTTATAAAAATAATTAAGCTTCTTTAAAACCCCTAGGATATTTTCTTTTAGGAGTTTTTACTCATATCTACTGATTGTCTAGCATCAGCCACAGCTTCTGGTACTCGAACAGTCATATCATTCATTGATTTCTTCAAGCAGATTTGGCAGCCTAAACGTGATCTGTGGGGAAACAGGACATTGTTAGTTCTAGCCCACCAGCAATCTAACAGCATTTACCCCCTTTTGCCTCCAACACTCAGCCATCCCAAACACACCATGAACCAGGAACAGCCACTCTTGTGCAGGGCCTTAAGCTCAGGAGCCAACCACGTGCATCAGCACAAAGATCTGAGATCTGTGTGGCAGTAGTCAGGATTTACAGCCAGAACAGAGCTCAGCACACTGGAAAGTCCTGCACTGAGTACTTCCGGCTTACTGCAGAATACAGGTGACCCTTCCCTTTTCAGTGGGTCACTAACAGGTCAGTCCAGTGCAGGGAGTGATGCTTGATCTCACATTTGGCACCTCTGAAGAGATAAAGGCTTTCATTCAGATTCATTGCCTCAGAAAAAGCAAGGCCTAACCACCCCCATCCAGGGTTCAATGTTCTCAAACTAAAAAACTCAAGATTGGGTTTAAGCCAGAAAAGTAAGAGTGAAAAGACAAGAAACATAGGAAGGAGAAGGATAAAACAATAAAGGCACCGGAGGAGATGTCATCCTCCATTTTTAGACCAATCATTCAGCATGAGAAAACCGTATGTTGCACATGAGCAATTAAAATCAGAAGATTTACTATCACAACAAAACTCTGCAGACATCACAAGCTGCTTTTATTGCTGGGATAACTTTAATTCAATGTCCATGCCTCAGTATTTAAGTATAGAATACTAAAGACATCAGCAAGGATGGACAATGTTCCATAGCACCAGTCCCTGGCAAAACACTAGCTAGCTAGCTGACAGCCTGTTTCAAGAATGTGAAGTTCCCACTCTTTTATCCACCTCTCCATATGCATTTATCTGCATTTGCCTTTTAACTCCAAAGGTAGTTTCCTATTGCTCAAGAGCACAAAATCCTCGTGCATGTTTTCACAGGCAGGTGATAATATTGCCACATCACTCTAAATAAACCTTACTCCTCACTGTGTTTTCCCAAGTCTTTCACAAAGATGCTCACACTAATTAAAACCTAGCACCATCACTTTTACATCATGCTGCTGATCCCATACTCTTAACAGGTAGCCTAATACTTCTTGTTAAAAGATATAGGGTTTTTTTTTAACCAATTACTTATCCTTTACAGGGCCTTTGCTCTTATGCTGTTGCAACTCAAAATTTAGTAAATGATTTGTAGACCTAAGTAAACTGCATGAACTACAAGATCTTTCTTCATCTCAGGGACTTATATGAAGAATTTCCCTACCTGCATCATACCTCTACAAAAGCTCTGTTGAATTCTTCCCTTACCCACAGCAGACAGTATAGAAAAGAAACAGCCCAGAGAATCAGAACAGTGTTCTTCAGAACAGTTTCAAATCTCATTTTAAAAGATGGGTTGACACTTTCCTATTCCTTTGATGTGGAAACAGTTTCAAACAAACTAATTAAGCCTTACAGACAGCAGTTCAGAAACGCCATTTTGAATGCCCGTAGAGCTCCTGGGTGAATGCTACCTAGCCATTACTATTTGTTACCACTCAGTTTTTTTATCTGCAGTAATACTACTTCTATGAATATATGTTTGAAAGAAGATCACAAAATATGCCAGGAAACCCTCTGCAAAGAAACCTTCCAGTACATGGACAGCCCATAAAATTTGTAGAAATAACAATGCAAAAGAAACTTCACTTTTATGTTACGTTTTTCTATTTTACGTGCACCTTTGTACATCACCCATTGGCTCTGCAGATGAAGTTTCCTGTTTCTGATAGGTCAGAAACAAAATTTGTCTACTTCTGCAAGCTGTTTCTCAGCTTATTTTCTGCTTTAGTATTCTTATTTTAACTTGCCAGGGTTTGCACTCCCCCATCTTACTACTTTCTACTGGTCCACAGTTAATCAAAACAATTTTATTTTAACCTAATTAATCATTCATTTAAAAAATCACGAGCCTTCATGGCAGTTGCTGACTGAAGCTTTCCCAGATAGAGTCACTGACAAGAATAAGCTTTTATGCTTATACCTATGACAAAACATAGAAGTGCATCTCCCTTACACAAATTCACATCAGCACAGGAGTCCAGGTAACCTGCAGCAAATACCAGCCACTTGAAGCTCCATCTTTCAGGAGAGTCATCCTCTCACACATATGGAAGGTGCCTGGCCATAGGGGAGAATGTGTGATGCTAGGAAAACCTAACAGAAGTACCAAATACCTTCAGAGGGTGTAAAGCTAAATTTGTTATGAAGAACTTAGATTGAAAGTAGACACATTTAAACAGGGAGCTCTGGCTTGCTTGTTTCCCAGTTCTTCAGCAAAATCTCCTTGCTTTAGACAAAATAAAAAGGTTTTCATTAAATCATATTCCTCCAGAGCTATTTAGGAATTATTTTGGCCCTGAACCTAAAAGTTACTCTTTAGTATGGTAGGTGGCGGGCTTAACAGGGGTATGTTTTTTCCAAAACTGAGAATGGGTTTTTGTGTGACAGGAAAAAGGATAAAACAAAAGAAGCTACAAGTTTCTCATAGCTTGACTTCTTTGCCTTTACAGCTTCCTATATATGTTCAGATTTGCCTGAAGTGAGAAAGTGTATTGTCATGTAGAAATTATGAGTACAGGATTCCCTTTACTGATATAAGGAGACAGACAAGTTAATTCACAGTACTTCTTTGCCGAGTCATAAAAACTCTGTGCTATACAGACCACATATAACATCTCTGACATCACTGGAAAGATTCTCAAAAACTTCAACAAGCAGTTCCACTGAAACATGAAGGAAAGGGCTTATGAAACCTCATAAGGCACAGCTGCCTACTGTTTGTGAGGGCACGTTCTGTGACAAAAGCTACTTGCGCACCAGCAAGTACAACAGCCCACCTGGAATGGGTCTGTGATGAGGATGTGACACCCTAATTACAAGATGTGGGACGGTGAGGGTGATGCAGAGCAGAGGTTTGCTTTAGAGTACCACTAGTGCAATCCGAATTTCTATCAGCAGTCAGAGCACACTTTAGGATCAGTTTCTCCCAAAAGGGAATCTGGTTTGTGTGCACAAGGAGCACTCTGAAATGAGTCAAAGCATAACAAGTATGTACACTGATATATCCCTAGACTGTTTGTCCTAGAGAAGGCTTGAAGGAAGGATCTTAGCAATGTACATAAATACCAGAGAGGTTGGAGAAGGTGGAGTCTCCATCCTTGGAGATATTCAAAAGCTGTCTGGACATGGTGCTGGGCATCGGATCTAGGTGGTCCTGCTTGAGCAGGGGGTTGGACCAGTTGACCTCAAGAGGTCCCCTCCAACCTCAACCCTTCTGTGATTCTGTGAAAAGAAGATCTGACCAAAACCTAAAATACTAACGTGAACACATTCATAAAATACATTAACTAGCTACAGACTAACAAGGGACAGAAAACAGAAGGGAAGAGAAACAAGAACAAGAAAATTCACACACAGGACAGCAGTGGCAGAGCTTTCATGGAAGGTTTACAGTTGTACTTTAGTTCTAACATTTCTGCACCAGACGTCTCTGAAAAAAAGGTACTGGCAACTGACACTTTTCAGTTACAAAAACAATAGTGACATCTTTTTAACACGAATTCAGATAAGTAACATTTAAACTTGGCAGTCCCATTTGTGTAACAGAATTCAGCTATTCATTAAAAGCTGATTAAGGTGCTCCAAGAACATTGGACTGCCCCATCTGCAAACCTTTCTTCCCATTCTTTGGGGAAGCAATGCAGTCAAGTGTTATGTTGCCTTACGTTTCTGTGAGGCCATATGCCAGGTCCAGCATGTCCATCTCTTCATCAGTAATTGCATCTAGTTTCTCAAATATGTGGTCTTCAAATATTAAATGACAAGTTGAACAGGCTAGTGTTCCTTCACATGCACCTAAAGAAAAATAAATCAAGATAATAGAAAATCCAAGTTTCAAACTGCAGCTGAATTTCAGAAGAAATCCTACATGTGTTTGTCTCATACAAGAAGTCTTGGTTGATTAGCAAAATTAATGTTCTGTATATTCCCACATCCATATACCTACTCTGCATTCAACTGTTAATAGTATTTCTACAGTTCCTATAGCACTAAGATCTACTTAAATGCTAAGTAATTAGTTAAAAAATGCTAAGCAATTAGTTAAAATACTTAACTAATTCCCTTTCCATCATTTAAAGGAAGAAAAGCTGTCTACTGTAAGAATTTAAAAGCAGACAATGCTGCCAATCAACACTACTTCATTTATTTCCTATGCTGATCCTTCTTATCTCTCTCTTTCCCATGGTTTTGAGGTTTCTTCTACAAGTTCAACAGCAGAAATCTGCTCCACATGAAAAATTCCTTAGAAGTATAGAGAGGAGGGATTTTATACTTATTTCTTCTCTCTCAACAGAACACTAATTCACAGGAACAAAGGTAGTCAGCCTAGAGAGAGATGGCCCACAGGAATTACGAGCTGTTCCAGTACAAGTCAAGGATCAAACAAGTGCTGGGGTTGAGCAGCACAAGCACCAACTCCACCTACCTGCTACAGCAATTAGGTCATCAGAGCAGAGTAGAAGTCAGAAATCTAACAAATTTGTCCCTGTCACTGTATTGGGCTGGCACCAAGTTCTCCACATTGTTGAAAAAGTAATATGCAACTTCAAGGAGGGGGGGAAAGCAAAATACCATGGAGATTACAAACCTCAGGCTCTGATTTAAATTTTTCATTTACTTACTTCCAGGGAGAGCAGAACCAAAAATACTGTGACCACATCCCCTTTGTAATCATATGGAAATAAGGAAAGCAAACTTGTATGTATAACCACTGCTATGAAAAGAAATAGTGGAACTCATCATAGGCCCATGAGAACCACAGAGAAAGCACCATGCTGCTACAGTATCAAAAGCACATATTCAAAGTGAGCATGACACTGTACTAGAACATTTCATTTTTAAATTATATCACTTCTTCAAATACACATGAAAAAGCAGTTTAATTGAAGTGTCAAACATAAAATTTGTCATAGCATTAGTTTAAACATCCTTAATGTTGGAGAAGTGAGGGAAGGGATGAGGGGGGAAGGAAAGAACACTGACCAGGCTCTTTGAACAGTGGAAGGTCTTTCCACAACTGTAAAACTGGCAATAACAAACAAACTGAGTGCAGTTGAATCATTCAATAGATCTGAAACCCTTTATACAAAGATAGTTCTAATTATTATTAATGCACATGGGATGCCCCCTAGTGATAGAAGCAAATAAGCAGGATTTACATTCTACTTTTCCCTCGTTACTTTTTTCCTAAACATAGAACATACATTTTTACTACATTATTTCTCTGCCCTAGTACAATGTTTCATTATCAAGTGGTTATTGAAATGGGACTAGCACATGTTATAATTAAAGACTGCTACACTATTCCAAGTTTTCAGTTTGGCTTCTTTTTATTGACAGCATTCCTTTTTCCCACTTTACCACAATGCTTCAACACAGTGGATATTGACACAGAGAACATTTTCTGTAGAATACAAGCAGACCAACCATAAGCCTAAATGAGTCATTTAATAAGTGATACATAAAGCTAGTTGCATTGCAAATTTTTAAGAGACAATTCTTCTTCCCCAAATATAACCAACTCTAGAGACATAATAGCTGCCTCAGATATTAAGTATAAGATTTTAAATAATATCAAAGATTTTATCACTAGCAGTAAAATTTATTTGCACTTAACTAGAGCACACATCAAATTTCAAACTGTGCTACAATACACTGATGCTTTTTTTTCTCACCAGTTGCTTCATGTTATGTACTCAGTTCTGAAAACTGTACTACCCCTTCCTGCTTTATTTCTATTAATTTTTCAGCTCAGATTCATATAATTACCTTCCCAAGGTATTTAATTGCCATTAACTAACACATTTGAGCAATGTGGTCTAGCAGTTTGAGCAATGAGAGCTAGTGGAAGATGCCCATGGCAGGGGCATTTGAAACTGAATGATCTTTAAGATCCCTTCCAACCCAAACAATCCTATGGTTCTAAATATGGAAAGTGCAAAAGTTTGAATAGGGAGAAGCTGTAACTTCTTCCTATTTTGATTTTAAAAAGAGCTCATACCAAGTTAGAACTTCACAAGGTCTCCTTTACCCCAGTTCTTTAATAAGAATTAAACTTCTTGCTCTTCCCTGCTAACTGACACAGATTTGGTTCTTTCTTTCACTGTGCACTCCTCTACCACAGATATGATGCTACAAAAAGCCTGGTAATAAATTCAGAAAGCACGGCACTACAGAAGTAACCAGACACTGTTAGAATTAGAAATACACCTCGAGAACAGAACCTTTCTGCTCAGAAGAGGTCTGCAGGTGGCATGTTTCAGACTCCACTTTGACAGCACTCTGTTCACATTTGCCTCTTTAATACTCAAGCCAAGATCACCCCAAGAAATTTTTTTAAACTTGAACCAAAATATTCTATGCACCTGAAGGAGGAAAAGAATGGGAAAAATCCAAATGAAGTACAGCTCGGCTTTATGTATAAATACTCATTTATAGTTGGATTCAATGACCTGAAGGGTCTTTTCCAGTCTAAATGAATGAGGAATGTAATTTCTAGACACTGAATAAAATGTTCAGTGACTCTACTTACCAAAACCATCTATGTCGAGATTATTGTCAACAACAACATCTAGCAGTGAATCTCCAGGTTTTCCCTTGGCTGTTAATTTGTCACCATCACGGTTTATGAAATGAACAGTTATTTTATCTTCTGAGCTGAAAAAGAAAATTACATAATTGAATTAAAGAATTTTAGAATTTTTTAGTGCTTCAGAATTGATGGAATACTACTAAAACAATAGTCAATACTGCTACTATCAACTCCAAGAAAAGAGAAACCTAAGTTAGTGGCTTTTAAAAGCTGTAACAGGTACAGGCATTTCCTGCTGTACATTGAACAAAAACCATGAAAAGTAAGAAAAAAAAACCCCTTGGTGTGTTTTGTCACTGCAAGCTACAAGGGATCCAGATGTTCTGCCTTTCACCAAAGATAGTCAAATTATTTTAGCCACAATATTTGTATTTTTAACAAATAAAGTAGCTTATTTTAAATGTTTCTCTCCCCACCTTTCTGTGAGCTCTGGCTTTAGATTTATGAACTTCTTGTTGTTCTCATCAATTAGAATAAATTCTAAACTTTCCCATTTCTGCTTACAGTTTTAGATATTTTACTTTATTAATTCCAAAATTTAATTCTTCTCTCCTCCCACAAATGGAAATACTCCAAAAGCACTCTGCTTTTTTAGGTACAGATTCTCTTAGGAGTTCATCTTGTAAATATTAATTCTAGTGAAGTATAAAGTTTTTACACTAGTTTCAAAGAAAGAAAGTTTTATATTTCTTTGCTTTTCAAACAATTGTTTATTTAAGAAATACATCTCTTAAAGTCTGCACAAAAATATCTTAAGACTAAAGCTTTTAATATGCAAAAAAGTAATTTTTTTTGCATTCCTTATTATTTTATTTCACACCCAAATTAAAGGAAAGCTTTAAATAAACTAATAAAATACAGTGCATTCAATTTTAAACAGACAATTTTCTTTCCTACAGTAAGTAAGCAAAACAAAAACTTGTTGGATGGACAGCGAAGAAATCTGCCAAGAGATGACAGATACAAATAGAAAAACAAAAATCTAAATCAAAAATTTATGTTTCCGTGTGAAATCCATGTTTAAGAACTGCATGCTTCATATTACCCATACTCTTCTTAGTAACTGTGGGCCTTGAGTAATTCATACCATATGAAAAATATGAAAACTTGAAAATCAAGTCACCCCCTGGAAAACTCTAACCTGTACATCTGAATATTAAAGGAAAAATTTGAAAGTGGCCATGCTGAAACATCAGTGAACAAATTACTTTCATAACTGGCTTTAAAAGAATATGTGTTTTTAGCAATCTGAGTCCTGGCTTGTTATGAAACAACAAAAAATGTTTGTTGCTGTAGACTTCATACACTTGCCACAACTTTTAAGTTCCACTGGCAGCAGTGTGCTCCGTGATGATTCATTATCACGTCATGTTCAATTCTTTTCCTATCATCCCTCATTTCACTCTCTAGAAGGCAGCCACAAGCTACTATTAACTATAAATTCATTCCAGTACTATAACTGACAGTGAAGAGTTGACCTTGCTGACCTGCAGAATGCAATTGAAGTGTGTACTATAATAAAATTCAGAAATCTTAAAGATGTATCTTTACAGAATGGGATTTATGTTACACAGTCACCTCAGATACCTGAGGACCACCAGCAAACCATTCTGTGGGGGGCTGAAGAAACCACTCTGCTTTTTGTTTTGCTCTTCTGCTATGTTAACACCTCCCACAACAGAACCAAGGAAACAAGAACCCACTTAGATAAACTGTACAAAATTCACCACCTCCTCGGGGAGTTTACGACTGATGGGTTTAGACTGCATCTGGAAAGGTACAGATTTACATTCTGAGAGCCTAAGTAAACATCTGATGGTGTAATTCTAAACTGCTTCAAAAAGCCCTTCCAGAGCTCAAAGTACAGTCTCCTTTGTTGAAATATTTCTGTCAACATGACAAACACAATTCTGACAGGAGACACAAGGCAACGTGTACTTGCATTTCTGGGCATGCTCTGCCCAAGGAATAGACATGGCAAGTACAAAATATTTATTCCAATGTCCTAAACATACTCTTTGTTATAGGATTAGGAAATCACAAATACCATGGACCAAACAGCAACATGTCTGGGCACCCATTAGATCTCTGGAACTTTTGTAAATGACAAGTCAACTCCTTCCCAGTTTTCAAAACACATTTGAAGCTGTCTTCACCTGTGGTTACACTTGAATCTGATAAAACACCACAGCGTCACAAGAGGAACAGCCCTGCCCCCTCTCCTTTGCTCCTCATCTCTCCAGCGCTCACAATGTCCTGCAGTAAACCCGGCGAGGGAATGCACTGGCTGAATGCCAAACTTCGCAGGTCAACAACCCCCAGATGTCAGAACCAGCAGGGTCAGATCTGACGCTTAGATGAAACCTACACCAATTTAGAATGGTTGTGTTACTGCAACTTTACGCTGCAATGACACAATCTAGGTTTCATGGTCAGATTGATTTAATCTCTTTACAGTATAAAAGTGTGGGTTCGGGTGATCCCCACTCCAAATCACTCTGCCATCATCCTTACACCAGTATTACCACAAGTCAACTCCTTTTGCTAATCTGGCTGCAAATCAGCCATAAAAACAAAGTAGATATAACTGGACCAGAAAGCAAAATTGCTTAAGTGCCGCTGCCCACAACAAAACCAAGAAAACAGCAGTGGGATGCCCTTGTCAGTGGGGACAATCTGGTACTTGCCTCAGCCGCCAGTTGTGGACCTGCACTGTGGCTGTGCATGTCTCATGGTGTGGCATTTAGCAAGGGGACAGACTGAAGTATCACCACCAGGTCACTGACTTTTATTAAAAACTGACGCAGTAATTAATCTTTCAACAGGAGCTAATCCACCCTGATTTATAATGGAAATTAAAGTTTATTTATTTGTGTAAAGTTAGATATAGCATCCTTAAGTCTTTCAGTAGATCCATTTGTTTGCTATTGTCACCTTCTATCACTCTTCATATAGCCTAAATATTTTTTAAAAAAATCACTAGTGCTTTACTTGGTGGTGAAAACACCTTCAGAAGTGTGTGTATGCAATAAATCAGATTAGCCAGACATTGAAAACACATACTGACGGCTGGGGGATACCATTAAAAAAATAAAAGTCACATCTGCATGAATATTTAGGTTTTATAAATTTCAAATAACATAGTTTTTATCCACCCAGACATTGTTTGCATAAAGAGAAACAACTATCCAAATACCAACATGCTGTGAACTGGTCACAGGCAATTAACATGAAACGTGCCAGGTCCGTGCAAGTATGAATAGCCTCAGGATTATCAGGAAGAACACAATTCATTTTGTGTTATCTGCATGAAGCATAAATATCCCAATTTATTCTCAGAAAAAAGCTTTTCACGAGATGTAAAATACAATTAATATCTTGATATGGTTGCCAAAGTACTATTAGCATTTTTTATCAAGCTTCACAAGGATACCCTAAGCTAAGCATACTGCAAAGGCACAGAGCACCAGAAAACTGTAAATGCTGTTTGTTGTCCCTCCTGTGCAAATAATAGTAAATACTGCAAAAATCTCAACAACTACTTCTTCCTCCTTAAAAGAATTATCCTTTTGAATCTTCAGCTATTTCTTCCAAGTTAAGAATCACCTCTTACATTCCTCCAAACAAAACATAACAACTTTAGCCTGGTATTGCACATGGCGAGACCAGCTCTGTTATTCTCAGATCCTTTAATATCTAGCAAATCCAACAGCCTTAACTGCCTGAGGAGTTCCATGAATTAAACTATTGTACAGGCCTCAATTAACAGAAGATTTAAATCTCAACTAAGCTTTAAAGCGTGCAATTATTATGATGTGCATCATACTGTACAGCTAACCAGACTGGTATAAAAGAATTCTAAAACTACAGTTCACCATGATATTAAAAGGATGGATAAGGGATAAAAAAGGAGCAAGAGAAAGGAGGAAATGGAAATTAAAACAGAATACCTGATGCTCCACTGAAACCCTTGAAAACCTCTGCTCACAGGAATCACCTCCAGTAATGTTTAGTACAGTGAGGTCTTCATCCTCTAGACACAAATCCAGCTAATTTTACACACATAAACAATGATGTATCTTTTTACTAGAATAACACTGGCTGATTATATGAAGGTCAGGAACTGGGTCTCAAATAGGATGCCCAGAGAAGGTAACTTATGCATAAATAGAGAAAACAATAATATACAAAAATTTTCCTTTCCTCCCAACTCACTCAGCCAGGTTATGACACTGAGTATATAAACAACATTGGAAATACTTATTTGCATAAGCTTTTTTGCTGGTGTGCTTGCAAAACAAATGTAAATAAATTCCATTCTGTATTCAGCCTGTTTGTGAAAGATACAAGGGGATTACAGGTCTTACATTACTATTAGGTAAGGAAATGCCTTCCCTTTATAGGAGACTTTTTTCAATGATTTTAATAACTTCTTAAAAAAACCTGTCAATATTTCACAAAGACATCTTTATTTTTTTTAATTAAAAACTGCAAATCAGGGACCTCAAAATCAACTCATTACCAGCAGGATCCCTCAGAGAAGAGATCTGACTAGCAATTTACTAATCTCATATGGGAGTCATAGGCTAAAAAAGGCTCTCTCTCCATATTAAATTATCTGCTAGAACAAAGTCAAAGATCACCTACAGGAGAGTTTAAAAGCAAACTATTGAGACAGCTTTGATGTCGAGGGGATTATCCCAACCTTGCGGAAACAGGCCAGGCTATACCCCTGATGCTGGGCTGCTGACTG
This sequence comes from Lanius collurio, assembly GCA_020086605.1. Taxonomy (NCBI): domain Eukaryota; kingdom Metazoa; phylum Chordata; class Aves; order Passeriformes; family Laniidae; genus Lanius; species Lanius collurio. The sequence goes on from JACBWW010000006.1 coordinate 15,380,782, forward strand.
TGGGTCCTGTTCCAAGTCAAGAAAACTTCCATAGCAGCCAAGTACATCAAGCTTTTAAAACTTCTGCATTTTAAATATTGAAAGTTAGCTGTAGACTCTGACCTATCTTTGAATATACAAATTACATGCCAGAAGGCTGTGCATAAAGAGTCTGTGACTACATGTAATAAACATCAAAACTACAGCTGTGGACTATGGAATATTTGATGCCCACAGATGTAAAACATTCTGAAACACCTACTCATACTTAGCTGGTGAGGCAAGGAGGAGCTCTGCACATTCAGATCTAACCACAGAATCAATTATGTTGGAAAAGAACTCTGAAACCATCAAGTCGAAGCTATTACCAAACATGACCATGTCAACTAGATCATGGCACTAAGTGTCACGTCCAGTCTTCCCATAAAGATGTAAAAGTGCTCTTCAGTACAGAAAAACTATACCAAAGGCAGAAGAGACTTTAAGTATGAGAATCTCAACGATATGTGCTGTACTTTTACCATAAGCCTAGCCAGACTTTCACGGGGTGGGGAACAAAACAACCAAACAAACCAAAACAGGAAAAAAAGAAAAAGTGCAAGTTTAGTAAGGTCATAATCTCTTACAAAACCAGACTGAGCATCAGGAAGCCTTCCAGGTTTAGCGTTCCATAACGTTACAAGCCATTTCAACGGAGTTCCAGGTCACACCGACCCCGAGCCTCACCCGCGCCGGGGGCCGGTGATGAGCCTCGCCCCGGCCGACCCGCAGCGCCGGCACAGCCCTACGGGGCACAGCTCGGTGGAAGGGCCCACCTAGAGCGCCTCGGTGCCACCGCCAAGCAGCCGCCGGCGGGACGGAGAGAGCAGGAGCGGTGAGGGGCGGAGGGGGCCGGGACCAGTCAGGGGCACCGCGGGAAGGTCACCCCGCGCTAGCCCGGCTCGGGCGGCCCGTGCCACAGACAGCCGCTGGCTGCGCTCAGAGCCGAGGCCCGACCCGGTCCGCCTCCTCCGGACCGCCATCCCGGGGAGCCCGCCCGGCTCCTCACGGCTGCGACCCCCTTACCTGAGCACCGCCCGGGCAGAGAGGCTGAACGGCCGCGCTGTCCTCCCGGCAGCAGCGGCGGCGCTGGCGGAGCCCGGCCTCGGCCCAGCTGCCGGCGAGGTGGAGGACAAAAGCCAGCGGCGGGAGGAAGCGGCGGCGGCCCGGAGAAGCCGTGCCGGCCCCGGCGTGGCCATGGCGGCGGGACGGGGGCGCTGGGACTCGGCGGGGCGGGGGCAAAGTCCCGCCGCTTACGCCCGCGGCGGTGATTCTCGCAGCCGTTTACGCAGTGCGCGGCCCGCCCCCGGCGGCGTGACCGCGGGGTTACGCAAAGTGCGCAGGGGCGGGGCCCGCGCGGGGCCGTCCCGCACCGCCTCCGCCCCCAGGGCCCGCCGCTGGCTCCGGTGTTCCGGGAGAGCGGCATCGCGGTGCCCAGCGTGTGCCAACCCCCTGCCCGGCTGGGTCACAGCAGGGATTCGGCGCTGACATGCCGTGGAGGCGTCACGCAGAGGGTCTTCACTACAGCCCAAAAGCACTTTCGGGCGGTGTCAGGAAAATTAATCCACAAACACCAGAGGTTTATGTCCAAAACGGAGACAGAGGAGCCCTGTTGCTTTATTCGAACAAAGGGAGAGGCCAGGGGGCATTCCCATGGGTTCTCTAAAATTTTTGGAGGGCACAGCCTCCTATTTCTCCTAATTTCCCGACTGCATTTCCCTCTCTCTTTCTCCATTGGCTGAGGTACTTGAGAGGTACAGGCTTCCCAAATTGCTTAATACAGACTCTCTTATAATGTGGACCCCCCTCTTCCCCCCCCCCTTTTTTTTCTTTTCCTATGGAATTTATGTGTCCTTCCATTGCTTTTTTCATCTCTCAGCATCTGTCTTTACCTATCAGCAAACTCAGTTTGTAAAGACAAATCCCTCTCACTCCTTTCATCAGCCAGTGGAATTCCTCCCATTGTTTCTATTGACCTCTCAGTATCCAGCTTTTACCTAGCAGCAGACCCACAGTTTGTTTGTAAAGACAAATCCACCTCATTCCTTTCAGAGGCCTGGCCCGTGGGGGAGTGGGCTCCAGCTCCAGGCTGGGCAGGTGGTCAATGCTACCTGGAACCCCCAATAATGTGGAACTCCCAGGGAAGTGGGGCTGGCAGCTGGGGATTCTGAGCCATCTGCCTATGCTGTCCAAGCAGAACCACAGAGAAATTCCCAGTTCCTCATTATTATTTCTTACAACAGAACATCCAACCTCTAGAACATGGGCATCAGCAAATGGACAGAAGTGCAGATGTCAGAGGGTCTAGCAGGCAGTAAACATTCATGGTGAATGGCTCAAGTACCAGCATGTGCCACAGGAAATTTTGAAATTTCCTGAGCAATCACAGACTGCACATGCAAGCTTAACTTGCCTCTGCTTGTTTGATCAGATGGTTATGTAGATAGCCTTCATTCTACCACACTCTGACTGGAGAGTTCTAAGTGAATAGGGAAGAAATGTAACAAGTACTTTGAAATAATTCTTTCAAATGGGAATGGAAATGAATGGAGGAAAAGAGGAGGAAATGACACTTCTGATACACTTGAGGTTGCTAAGATTATTCTTGATGCCTTATAATTTTCTTGCATCAGAATAAGATTGAAGAGGGAGATAATATAAACTTGAACTTCTGTACTTTCTTTAAGGAGAAGAGTAGGTTCTGGTGGAAATGTCCTGGTGGAATTGTCAAGAGCCTCCAAACTGTATGTCCATAAACTGAATGATCCAAACACCATACTGATCTCATTTTCTTTGGGTTTCACTCTTTTGCACCACAAGAGAATGTGGCCATGAATAACACAGTTTATTTCAGTGCTGTCACTACAGCATGGGGTTATATATGCATAATCTTAAGGCAGTATACAGCTAAATACATACAGTTCCACCTGGATATCTAATATTGTAAATCCAAAAGAGCACATTACATAATCTAGTTTGACTTCAACCAGAAGGCTTCTAGTTGTAAATGAATGGTTAATGCAGGAAACAAACCTGAAAGGAACCCTCTGGCCCTTCTAATATAAAGCTTTGCTGCCACATTTAACTCAAGTAACTAAATAAAGAATAACTTATCCATTCCTTAAAGCTTTCTTGCTGATATTAACTGCACTGAAAAACAGTCACAAAATTTCATTCATTGGAAGTGGAGGAAGCCTAGTTATTTATCAATTTTCAATTAATCTCTTTTATTAATTTAATTCTGAGTATAGAAATATTTATGCCAATTTTCCACAGTCAGGGCTTCTCACAAATTAAAACAAATTTTATTCTTTGTGATGCTCACCCATCATTTGTTATACTTCCTCCAGCCCTTTTATTTTAGCCTCTGTTTTTTCTAGTCTCCTTCCTTTTATTTTAGCCATTGCTATTACTAATCTCCTTCCATAATACAGGAAACTCTCACTGTTCTCCTGGTAATCCCACTGAGCCATTTGTGCATATGTTAGTTTGAATTCCCTGTTCTTAAACTAGGGTGACTAGTTAGTACATTAACTTCAAGTCTCATAGTGTGTCCCTGATAAAGGATGAGTCTGAGTGTCCCTGTATCAGTATGACCCTGATATGGTTGTGTTTGATCTTTTCTCATGTACAAATTAAATCAGTAGCCTCAAATCACAGAGGTTAAATCAGTGTGATCAGTTAATAATCCAATGTCCTTTGTTTCTTCTCATTAAAGAAGCCATCATTAACAGCAAGAGACCTTAGTTTGCCCAAACTGAACAGAGTAAGGTCTTTGAACTTTGCTTTGGTCTACTTTCATGTGGGGTTTTCAGTCATGTGCCATTTTAACAAAAAAAGGCCAATTCCTGCTTCCCCTGTATTGGATGTGTTCCACAGCTCTGTTCCAGCCCTCTGACTGCCACGGCCCTGAGCACGTTACCCCTTTGCAGAAGTTCAGCTGGCAGAGTCCAAGGTCAGTTTCTTCACTCATAAGAGCAGCTGTAAAAAAAGAGAGACAGCAGCAAGGGCCTGTCTCTCCCTCCAGAGCCACTTTTAAGCCTCAGCTTTGCGCTGGCCCTCACCTGTGCAGCAGCTGTCCTCACAAGGTCTCGCATCTCCATGCATCTGGCCCTCATCCAGACTTGCTGGCTCGGCATCCTGGCTCAGCCTCAGACGAGCCTTGCCACTGCAGCCCTGCTGGGTGACCATATGGGCCATGTCTGACCCTGACCGCTGTCTCTTGACCTAATCTTGGCCCTGGGTTGCTGCTCCACATCCTGGCTTCTTGTTGATGAAGTGACTGCTTTCACCTGCCTTGGTATGGTGCTTAGTTTCTAGCACATCTTCTGTTGCAAAGCAGCCAAATCTTGCTGCTCCCTGACATCCCTCACCCCTAAACACAGAGCCCCTCTAATTCCCTTTTAATTTCTATATAATGTACAATTTTGGGTGGTCAAGCTTGAAAAAAAATGGTGGAGCAAATCAGGTCAGGATTTCTCGATGAAATAAGAGCAACACAGTAAAATAAAAGAGAAAAACTACAAACTACAATAGATGTGTACCTATTTTCTCTCAGAATCTTACCTTGGTTCTATACAAATTTTTTTTGCTTGTCTCTGTGGGATATTCATTGTAAGGGTAAACACTCTGTAAGAGGTGCTTCATCTTTTCTTGTATGTTTGTTTTGGTTTTTTTTAATAGGTTCTTGCATATTAGGAAACTTCTTTTTTTTTTTTTTTTTTTGTAATTATATCCTCCAATTCTTTACTATTTTTAAGATTATATTTATAGGAGGCCAACAAACCACTAGATGGCAAACAGTTTCAGCAAGAGAGTTAACGCATGGGTATTGATACAACCTTCTGTCCTCAGCTTCATCATTCCTTTTCTGTCCATCTTCGTGAGTTGGATCTGGGAAATCTGGGTTGAAGCTGATACGGTCCTTCTTCTCCCTGCCTGTCCATCTCTTTTACTCTTCTAGGGTTCAAGAGTCAGCTGTGGGGTGGATTCATATGGGTGTTTTTTGCAAAAAATAACAGGAAAAAAAATAAGAAAGGAAAAAGAAGAACGCAAGCAGTTTCCAGGCATTTCACTTTTATCATCCAGCCTGGAGGCCCACTGTGCAGAACAAGATGTGTCTTGGGAGAAAAGCAGTCCCAGCTTGGGTTGTTTTATGCTGCTGAGAAAGGTACCACATATTCTTTTATTTGACATAGAATTCCAAGTTTCGGGATGAGATAAACATTAAATATGTGTATCATTATCAGCAGGTAATTTCTATAAATGACTACAGATAGTCTCTCTGTATTCCGGTTTTCTATCTAAAACAAATATGGCATGAATGCATATTTACAAAATAGAAATACAGCTTTTTATTTAAGAGCTATTTTGAAAACAAAAAAAACCCACCATTCTATATACTATTAGCTTTTCTGGTCACTATCAAGTTCTCTGTGAATATGTGTTTTAACCAGGATTTTCTTGGAAGTAAAATTGTGTCAAATTATCCCTTTCAGTTAAAATATTCAGGGAGATCCAAAGAAAGGAAAGAATCCATCCAGCCAGAAGTGGAGTTTCCATCTGTAGCTGAGTGAACGGGACACATACTCTGTTACCCTCAGCCCAGAGCACAGGACTTAAGAGGGGTGAGGTCTAAAGTGACCCATGCTTGAGAAAAGGCAGGAATGTGAAGGGGAGGTCATCAACAAATGAAAGTTTAATGGACAGGCAAAATGTTCACAGGGTGGTTGTTTTTATTTTGAGAATGATTGTGGTTTGTAAGCTTTTATATTAAGGGCAGGTGATCCAAATATCATGAAAGTGTCATCACTGCCAAGTGATTCTGTAGCTAAAGGGAAATCTGAGAATTTTGGCACTTTGTTGGTGACGATCTGGTAACTGTGGTGCAGGAGGGCAGAAGCATGTTTTATTTGAAATTACTTTTTTTTTTTTGTGCTGGCTTTGAAAAATTACTTTCCACCCAAAATACAGCTGGACAGAGATAGAAATGTTTGGTGTTTTGTCATTCAGAGAGGTGGCTCCCTAGAAATAAGCCAGAGAGCCTGGTGTTTGTTATCCACTCAGAGTGGAAAGCTGAGGAGGTGGGACTATCTTATGACAGGAAGATGAATTACTGCCAAGAAATTCTGCTAAACTGTAAATAATCCATTGCTTCAAAGTCATGGTTCTGTCATACATAATAGACTGTGAAATCTGTGTGAGAATTTGTGTCTCTGAGTAGGGGATTTTTAACTTAGTTGCCTGAAATTCTTGATACTCTTTAATAGAAAGATATGTGAGTTTTTACACAGGAAAACTTTTCTTCCTCTTTTGAATTTCTAAAATTCTTCAACTTAATATTACACATAACATTTCATTTCAACAAGTCCTTCCTATGATAAGATGAAAAAGTACATGGACAGTGTAATGTGAAATTTTCAAAACAAAGCACTGAATTAGAGCCAGATTTCCATTGTGATTATTTATCTCCATCAATAGGGAACCTTGTAATGTGTTCAAAATGCAACCATACAGTGTCATGGAAGGGAAAATCACTATGAAATATAGAAGCACCATGTCCAGCCCATGTCTGAAATCCTTCACCTGCATGTTGTTGGAAGATGAGAACGTATTCTGGGAAAACCGATGTTTGCTTCATTCTTAGATTCTTTCCCAGGTATCAAATTTTACAGTTGCTGGAGACAAAATATGGGACTTGAGGGACCTTTGGTTTTACATAAAACAGACTCTTCTTTTGGTGTGATGCTTTCCTTATTTTCGTATGTAAAATAACACTCTGAAGTTGAACTTGTTCTTACTGGAGGACAGGAGTTGAGGATCAAAATCCACAACAGCTTCCCTAGTAAATTTGGGCTGGGCCAATCTTTTTCATTACTACCTGTGTCACAAATCCCAATCAGGACAGGAATTAGAGTCTTCAATTAAAGAAAAAAGCATTTCCAACTGCCCAAGATTGGGGTTGGCAATGAATTACAGCCTGACATGCACTCCTCTTGTCTGCTGGCACCCACTTCTCTGGATAATGCTGTCATGAATTCTCAGTAACATATTTTCACTCTTTCCCAGAAGTCTATACAGTAGTTTTGTAAGAATAATTGCAAAAAGTGTAAGTAAAATCTCTCCATCAAGCAAGGATGTTGATTGCTGTAGATGCTGCAAGTCCTGCTGTGCTGTTGGTAGCAAGTGAATGAGTGATGTATAAGGTCCTGCATGCTCATCTTTTCTATCTTTGAAAAACGCCTCTTCATACAAACCTCTGTGAAGGAACACATTTCCTTTTAGTGGTAGTCTATTGGTTTGTAGTGGGAAGCAGCTGAATTACTCTTGAGAAAGGCTTTAGTACAAGATTCTTCGAGAAAGAGTGATGCTCACAGGTAGTGCACTGGGGCAGGGGGTTGTGTGTCCACCAGGAGGCACAGCGAGCTCGGGCTCTGCCTCGCTCGCAGCCCTGAACGTGCCGCACGTACCGGCAGCGAAGGGGAGCAAAAGTGTTCATTAGATATTTACAGCCAGAGATAGAAGACGTGAAGACCTGGCAAGGGGCTGAATGGAATGCATATATGTCAAAATATTCTCTGGTCACAGGTTATAATTTCAACTAAATTTTGCTGCTGTTGTTCACAGTCATTGGAAGTCGTAAGTCACATGACTGAAAAATACAAATGCTAACCGGTGTATAAAGCAACACTGGGGCTCAGCTTCTTAAAGTACATACCAGCAGTTGTGTGAGAGGCCAAATTAGATACCTACATGTACATGTGGAGAGGGACAAGGTTAGAATTATAGAACCACAGAATATCCTGAGTTAGAAGAGACCCAAAAGGATCATCGACCCTGGCCCTCCGCAGGACTGCTGCAAGAATCACACCAGGTGACGCTGCAAACATTTGTGGATATGAATGTCATATCTGCTACATCTTAACAATATAAAAGAGGTTGAAAAACCAGCTGGAAGCTTACCAGTAAGTACTTGGACTTCATGGGAATCCAGGCTGTAATAAGCTGGTCAGCTACGCTCGTCCTCTGACAGTGTAACTGGAGTTACAAACAAGGATCCTTCTCTCTGATCCTAGAAGCATGTATAGCACATCAGGAATGTGAACAGCAGTGTTTTCAAAGTTGCTAAATTTTGTACTTTTTAAAATACTGCAGTCAAATTCTTCTTTTATGTCATTTCAAAATCTGGCTATTAGCTAGGAATTGAAAATCTAAATCCAAGCAAGTAAGAAGTTCTCTTCCCAGGCTTGAGGAGAAACCTGAATATAAGAACATGGAAATGAAATAAAGAGAACTCCAAACTATTATTAAGTCCTCGAGAGTTTTGTTTTTTAATGCCAGCCTCATGACTTTCTGAGAAGCGATTTATTGAAAGCCTTGGTTTGACAATTCTGGGCTTGGCTAGATTGGGCTTGACCCAAGTCCCCTTTTTTCTTGGCAGCACTTAAAACAGTTGAGATGTAGCCTATGCTCCTTTGTAATCCAAGATTGCTGCGTGCAGTCAAGAGCCTTTAAGCATGGGAAATGAATAAAGTGATCCAAAGCCGTGGGGCCCAGCTGGTGGTGTGGGCCAGCAGGGCTGGGATGAGGAGCCAAGGACCCACTCTGCCTCCCTGGGACCAGCTTCTATGTGAGTTTTGTCCAGCAGACACACTCCGGCAGAAATTCTGTTTGACTTTTAAATTTTGCTAGCTTAGCTGGCAGTAGTCCAGCTGCTGGAAACTCAGTTGCATAGAGAGAACTCAGCTGATATTTCCAGTTCTTCAGCATTCACGTGAGCTGCTGCTGCTGCCCAGCAGAGACGCAGTGTGCAGCCATCTCCTGCAGCAGGTCACGTCCTGCTGGAACAGTGCGGCAGCAGCGCCAGGCATTTTCGTGACCGTTCCGCAATCTCAGCAGTAAAGCAGCAAGAAAACAATGCTTCCAATGTACTCCACTGGCTTTGCCTGTCGGCTCTTATTTCAAGGCAGAGCGCTGTGCTGGCGTATACATATCGTGCAGTAGGTTACTCCCGCACCGCTCCGAGGGCTCTGAGCCAAAGTGCGGGCACAAGGTTGGCGTTAGCAACCCATAGCGGTACCGCTGTCATTCCAAACTGCTGAGGTAGTTACCCTGTTACTCTTTTATACATTTCTGTTTTTACATAGAAACAAGGGTAACAGAATCACGCAGCTCTCAAGTCCTAAAGCAGGCCAAAATCTGTGATTTAAACTGGCACATCTGTGAAGTTAGCAGAGTCCTTCTGTGCTGCACCAGCTCAGAGCTAGGCTTACAGTCCTGATGCAGAGGCCTGCGCAAAAACGAGTAAACAGATGTCTAGCTTCAGCTTTTATACCCTGTGGAATTAATTGTGATACTTTTTAAAGTAACCTTAAAAGCAAATGTCTGTCAAAGTTGCCTTGTAACATCTTGGTCTCACTGACTTGCCTGGCAGTTGTGATTTCAGGACTTGTGTTGGTGGTGCTTGACAGCTTTTATCTGTAGCTACTGCCTTGCTAAGGTGGGAGAAATTTGAACTATGCCGTTATATAATGTAGAAGCAAATTATTTTCCAGAAATTACTATTTGTTTATTGAGGGAGAGTAGGAGTGTGTGGGCTGTTTCCTGGGCCACCATAGTTGCTGACCTGCTTGTGTATCTGCTATTTGCTAGCTGGGACATCCAATTAATTGGACTGAATTTGTTTCCTTTCATATCTACCCATTCTAGGTTAATAGTTTAGAGGTATGAAAGATGGAAGTTCCTGGCACTGTGAACATATGAACAGTTGCATTCAAAAGAATAGTCTCACTGTGTGAAAGACCAGGCTGTCGCACAACAGCTACAGGAAAAAATACTTGTATTTTTACATCTGTTTTATTACAAACACACAAATTTTACTGAAGCAAAATACTTCAATTTGAACACAAGGCCACAGAGTTCCATACTTTTATTTGAGAGTATTATACTATAATAGAAGTAAACAGAAGTTAGCAGTTAGAACAGCACTCCCCCTCCAGCACCACTCTGGAACACAACTTGTGTCAAGATGCACCTGTCCCTCATGGAGATGTCAGCCCATGTGACACCTGCAGAAATGCTGACAGGCAGCCCATGGCCATCGTGGTGGCCAAGGCTGAGCTGTACTTACTGAGAACCAGCCTCTGAGGTTCTCAGATGCCCATGCTGCATGGCCGGGTCTATGCCTGACAGAGCACATTTCTTCTACAGGACGAGTGTGGAGCATCCCTCAAAAGGCAGCTGAGATACAGCCACCCAGACCAAATATGAAACCAGAATTACCCACATCCTTCCCTGCAGGATCGATGTCACAAGTTTATCTTCCTCCGCTTCACAAGGAAAAAGATCTGAGGAAAATCCTTTTCCCAGATTTTTGCTATAGCTCTGACATCTAGTGTAAAGAAATATAGCAGTCACAGCTAAATTTAGGATAAACAGTGTATTTTAAGCCATCATTTCTTGATTTGCTGAATTATCTTTTTTTTCCCCACAAAAAAGATAATTTGTTTCTTCCTGACTTTACCTATTTTGTAGGAGAAATACCAGTCCAGTGGTTTTGATTTCACTGAATGTGGAAAAATTTAGTTCTGCAAACCAAAATGCATATGAGCAGTTCTTTGACTAAAATGATCAGTACTACAAATGAGACTCATAGCTCTTTTGAGACTAACTTTACTCTGTGTTTTAACTCACTGCAATAGAATGTAGTGAGCTTTTGAGTAATACATTAGGTACTACACAAATATTTTTGTAACTGATATATCTGAATATATTAAGATGCAGATGAGCAGATAGGTTTTGATGAACAAAAGTGTTAGCAATTAAAATCTCTTCCAGGGATTTTGAAAATGTAATGAGAAGAAAATGACGTCTCATTATGCCAACATCTTGAAGAAGGCCTGAACCTTCTCTAAAGTATTGCTCCGAAGGCTGTAGTTTTTTCAGCAGCAGTTCAGCAGAAGTGAAGAAGTGGGCAGAGAATGTGCCTACATGTGCATGTGACAGTACTGCTGCTGGTTTTACTCACAATATCTGGATTAACAGCCCTTATGCAGACTTCAGGCATATCTTGGTTTTGCTTCTAAAACCACCTTAACAATACAGCCTTCCTTGCTGTGTTTTGCAGGATGTGGTGTTTCAGTTTCATCATACAATTACTAATGAAAAAGATATGTAAGCAAAAGTGTTATACTCTGCTCTGCTACCATTGGCAGTAGTTGTGACTATGCCACAAATTGAAAGATAAGCAGGTTACAGTGAGAGCTAGGCTCTCTTCCTCTAAACAGTTGTAAAGGAGGACTACTGCCATCAGATTTTGGATATGTGGGAGAACGAATATCAAAATGAGCCTTTGAAAATACAGCGAACTGTAAAGAATCTTGGGTGGAACCACAACAGATCCCTCCACATGGAATGGTAGTGCTTTCAAGGATCTTAATAGTTGGCTATTGCAGTTGAACTTAAAAATTTAAATTTCTAGGAAGAGCTATAAACAGAAATCCATCTCACCCTTTTCATGGTCTGTTGCATTTGTGAACAAGGTTTTCCAAGTCCCAGTAGTTGTATAGTAACATCTGAAATGTATCTCTCCATAAATGAATTTCCCAAAAGCCTAAGTTGCCTAAAAGAACTGACTTCCTACGGTAATGAAGGATTTTCTGAACAGTTGTGTAACATGTATTTCTTACATTCCCCTACAGGGTACATGCTCCTAAAGGGAAGTAAAAAATGACCTTTCAGAAAAAGAGAGTTTGGAGCAATTACTTGCTCTTCAGCAGTCTCTTTGAAACTTTGCTTTACAGAATTAAACCTTAGAGATTCCTTCCTCTGTTTTTCCTTGAGGCATGTATAGTTTGATCACTGACATGCTCTCTCTGTGGGCTAAACCTAGTTTCATTTCTAAGAAAATGTTGAACTCACTGAAGCATATAGCTTGCCATACAGCATTATGTTCATTTAGCCCAGCTGTGTATCTGTAACTGTTGTCAATTCCCAGTGCTTCTGAGAAGATGCAAAATCAAAACAAACTCAAACATATTTTTGACAGAATTGGGGTGATGGAGACTTCATCCTAATTACAAACTTGTTTAAATTTTGTGTTTCAAGCTGCTTTTTTCTTTTAGTACCTCTTTTGTAAATAACAAGAATATCCAAAAATACAGTAATCCAGGACAAGACAACATTGTCCTCCCTCTTAGACTCCTGCTGTGCATTTTGACTTTAATAACATCCTGGAGCAGTGAGTTTTGCAGTCTATTATGTTGTTTCATGAAAAGACAACACTCAGAACTGTCAGCTACACAGCCTGCCTCCTCTTGTATTACAAGACTAAGAAAATGAAAGCTCTCAAACCATGTTCTTGATGCTTTTTTTATGTTTGCAATCCTTTTGCTAGATCTTGAAGCAGAATTTATAAGGGAATATTTACTTAAAAGTGACCTAAAAATACTGTATTTCATATTCACAAACAGCTTAATAAAACAGAACTTATAAAGGAGGAAAGTAAAGGTAGGGAAATAAGATAGCAATTACAGTTTTCATAAAAGACAGTGATTGTAACTTAGAGTGGTCCCCTGATTTCTTAGTGCAGGTCACAGCTGCTTACCATCTTAGGTAATACTTTGTTCACTGGCACAATACCTCAAGTCCAGTGTATTGACCACCAGCCTCAATCCAGGCTATTTTGTGTTGAAACAACACCATGTAATTTGGGTTGGTTGATCACAGTCCTCTGCTGTCCTTTCCTACTCACCATCCTGATGGCTGTTGCTTTTTGTCAGTCACTTGTTAGTGATTTTGTGCTTTTTCACAGGAGATAACATATAAAGACACAAATAATCGTTGTTGTGCCAGGAAGATTGCTTTTTACGGTTTTCCCTTCTAGGAGCTGCTGCAACCCAAGGCTTAACGGGAGGTCTTAGATTCAGATGACTACTAGCCCTGAGCACATTTACACTGAGTTATTTTGCCCAGGCTTTTCACATATTCTGCAATTACATCACAATTTCGAATTTATACCATGATTTTTCTCAGTATCTGAATTGTTAACAGAAATACAACAAAGAAGAACCTTCCAAAAGAAGGTTTCAAGCCTGCTTCTTTCTGCTCAGCTCCTTTTGAACCCACAGGATGCAAATGGAGCACTCACCCCCTCTTGGTTTTCCATTCCTCTACAGTGCTCAGAGAAGGGCTGTCTTTGTTTTTTCAAGGGTTTTTTTGTTTTGTTTTGTCCTCTCCTAAGCCTCAGGCCTGCATATTTGAATCTCTTCTTATTTATTTAATTTCTTAGGCAAAATATTCTAATTCAGTTACATGCCTTTTCTCCATGCCAATTCTGTATTCAAATGTCTCCTAATTCTGTAGCCTTCTAGACTGCAACAACCAGAGCTGTGCAGATTTCAGCTGAGATTGTATCATTTGTACATGTATGAATCACAAACATTTTGTTGATCATAATTACTTTACTATCTACATTGATGGCTCAGTCTTTCTCTGGAAACAATATTTTTAACATATAATGTGCACAATTAGTTTTTTGTCTTCTTTACCTTGTGCAAACTTAACTTGACATTGTACTCCCTCTACACAAACACTGAGGAAATGTCCCCATTTTTGTGTAGATTGACACTGTTGTCAATGAAGTTTGCAGGCACCACCGATGCAATGAAGGAAAAAAACCCTCAACTGTACTTAAATTACAGGAAATTACGTAAAGAAACAAGAAAGGGCAGATCTTCAAGGTATTAAACCTTTATTTTCATGCAAAGCATCACTGATTTTGAGTGGCTCCAGGCAGAAGAAACTCCATATAGAAGATGATGAGCAATCAGCAGGGCAGCCAGAGTAAGTCTCCTCTTGACCTGTCAAGTGGGTGCAAAGAACATATTTTGTTTGAAAATAAACAAGAAGTCAGCAAACCCAACCTCTTTGCAGGAGGAATGCTCATCTAATGACACTCAGAAGAACAGCTGGACTATAGAGATGCATGCAGCAGACAGATGTTCAACCTATTCCTAGAATTCAAATTTGGGATGTAAAAAAATTTTGAATTTTCAGATGGAAAAGGTAGTAATTACACCTGCTGGTTTCAATGTAGGCTGCAAGTAGCATTTAATGCCAAATACCAAATTTAATAATGTGTTATCTACAGTCTAATCTGAACATTTGTCCAGGATATAGGAAAAAACCTTGTTCATTGTTTAACAAGGTAAATACCTGGGATTGGTATTTCTTCTGCCTTCATAGGGGATCTCAGTTTTATAACTTTATTTTCAGCCCAGCTTTTGTCATCCAAGTAGGTTCCTCTGCAAGTTTACTTGATAACTTTAGAACCTGTTAGCCAAATACAACCAAATGCTACAAAGGTAGGAGCCTTGGAAGAAATTAATATCCTAGAAATTTCATGAAAAACATCCATCAGAAAAGAAGAAAAAGATAACTGAGGTGTTGCCAGCTGGGAAGGATTGACTGAGGAATCTAGTAACTTACTTGGTCCACAGGGAATCCATACCAGGTGGAGCTGACAAGTTTGCCTCAGCCACAGGAAAGAATTACAGCTACCCAAGTCAGTCAGTCACAGGGCTCTGTTTCCAAGCATGCACAACCTAAGTCAATCTACTTTTGTGGAGAAACTTAACTATTTTGTAATTTCAACAGCAGCATCTGAAGTGTCAAATCTGCCTTAAGGTACCATCCTTTCAAACTCTGTTCACCAGGTAACAGAAAACCATTAGCAGAATTTAAATCCTTAAGGGGACTTATTTCCCATTTCAGTTTAATCATATGTCATTGTTTTGGTACTTGTAATATTGTAGCCCATCTGGTTCTTCAACTGCCTTTGAGGTATCCTTAAGGGTAGTCAAAGACTGCATCTTTTAATATTTTTTTCTAAGGCAAATAAATACTCTTAGATCTTTCAGACCTTCTTCATACACAGTGAAATGCAAAAGAAGCAGCCTTTAAAAATATACATGGAGACAGAGCACACTGAAGATCTTAGCACCCTAGAATTATCTTACCTTTTTCCTTTTCCTACCTTGTTTCTCTTTGATGAACTTCAGTAAAGGGTGATTTTATCAGATAAGTTTCAATTGCAACATTGCTGCTGCAAAAGTATGTGCCCTCTTAAGGCTAAATTACCTTCATGCTCCCAAATTATATCTTTGTAGGTGCGTTGATGATAAAGCTTTGATATTATTCTGGTTCAGCAAATGAAGTGCCTTGATACATTCCTCACTTGTTATGCTTGTGGGATGGAAAAATTAATCTCTGGGGAGATCTGCTTCAGCAATGGAGCTGTAACTGGTTTTAATGACACATCTTTTTGCTAATATTATCTCAGCCTTCTTGTTCCTAAATTCCTTCAGAAATTTAGAATGTCTGTGGACTTAAGACCTTGTACTCAGTACTGGCAGATTAACACTGATCTAAGCCAGTGATTTCAGTGGAGGCATGGAACATTTAAATAAGAGAGGAATTACATTCAGTCTCTCACTACCTCTTTATGTAATGTTAATGCTGAGACGTTTTTGGGGGTTTTTTTTGAGCAGAGTTTCATGATTAAGGTTTAGCTGAAAACAACTTTGGTAAAAGTAGGTTGAGGAGACTCTTGTGGAACACCCCCTTTAAAGAGGCAATTAAGTGTTTTCTTTAGGAATTTTTTTCATCCTTTGAGATACTACTGGCACACCATCAAAAATGTCCCATATCCAGAAAACACAAACCTGAACAGTGTACTTCAATTTTCACTCTTCCCCCCCCGCCAAGATATGTAAGTATTCCAGAAAATTCCCAGAAATAAAATAAGGATGGATTTGTTAAGAAATATGTACTTCTATTTTGAGGTTTTGACATCTACGTTTTTGTAAATCTAGGAGATGACAAAATCTTGAGAACATATTTTGCCTGAAAAGTTGTAACACTCCTTCTTTGGTTTCGCTTATTTCTGCTTGTTAATAAAGAAGCAAGTAAATGCAGTAAAATTAGAAGAGGTCAGGACCTAAAAATACTTCAGTGATGGATTCCTAGTAAAAAGCTCTAACTTTTATTATGATTTTATTATTCACAAAGTGTATAGCTGTCTCTCAGAACAGTGTACATCTACCTTGGGACGGACAGAGAGAGAGAAAGAGAGAGAAAGAGAGAGAAAGAGAGAGAAAGAGAGAGAAAGNNNCACAGAAATAGTTTCTTCAAAAACAGTTGTCTGGATTGGTGCCTTTAACTGCTTAGTACCTTACATACTATTTTAATTTATTATAACATTATTTCGCTGAAGTGAATATGGTTATCAATGACTTTGATTTCCAGGGCTATAGACATGGCACAGCTACTGCTACATTCTAACTAAATAAACACTGTCACTAAAAAAACAGTGCTGTCACTGCAGAACAACTTGTACTTGTCATAATAATTACAACTATGAATAAGATAGAAACAATTAAGTGGACACAAGCAGGAACTGCAGCTAAGTGTCAGCTGTTAGATGATGACAGCCTTATGTATCAGTGAAGGCATGTTAGGGTGATATGACACAGGAGCAGTGACACATAAGAAATCAGACAGCTTGCCCCAACCTTAACTGCAAGCAGCTTTATTTGTTAAGATGTCTCTTGTGCAATTACCAATTAGCAAAAAAAAAATCATAACATTATAAAGGTGACTGAAATAATAGATGGAATGTAAGTGCTGCATAGTATACATTTTGTGTACAAAAATTAAATTAGCAAATTATTACAAAGAGATGTGAATACCGATTCACTTATACTGAATACCAAATGAATTGCTGAGATCCACATTTGGCACTTAAATAAACACACTCATCTACAAGTGATTCTACTACTCCCTGTCTTGAGTAGAAAAGGTATTAAAATTTGAGATAGATGGACACCCCTGTGGTATCTTTGCTGTCGTACCAGAGACTAAATACCAGGAAAAAGCCAAAAATCTGTCATTGGAAGAAGTCACCATGTGTGACAGACAATCAGTGATAAAGCCTTTGGGCTTCTTACTCACCTGGAACTTCTGATAGGCACAGTCATCAAGAACAACAATGTTCTTAAATCTTACACTGGCAGGAATTGATTGGGCTGCAGGACAAAGCTTTTGCAAAACCATTCGGATTTTCAATAGGAAAGGTGTGTGCTGGCCAGCCGGGCTTCACAGTCACTGTCAGAGGCTAAGCTTCCTCAGCAGGGTGATTAAATCAATAGGTGGAAGGACAGCCTGACACGGAGCCAGCTGCCAACACTGCAGCTCAGCAGTAGATTACCCTGCCCACTGTTGTTCAGGTGTTTCAACCAGGCTTTCAGGTGCTGATTTATCCTGTTTCAGGTGCTGATTTATTCCTGTGTCTCTGGGGAGGGAGGATACCCCTTTCTATGGAACTTTTTGCACACTCTGTCTGCCCTCCCTCATTACAACACTCATGCAGGGGATTATCCTGGACATGGACTCCTGAACTTCTTCACTGGAGCTGAGGATTCCGGAGGTGCTGCCCCAGTGGTGTCCCTGGAGGACACTTAAGTAAACTTCACATACCTATGGTATTTCAGAGAGGGAAAAGACTAATTCCCTAGGATCATACCATATTTTGCCTTTTGAACTTGATCAAAGCTGAGACTGTACACATGCATGCAATAAAGGCGACTTGGAATACTCAGTGCTGCTAATGGAACCTTCTTATTTTTATTGAATTTTGGTATTTTAATACCATGCATGAAAAATAATTTTTGGAATTAGATACATTTAAGTGACAGACAAATTTAACGAGAAATACAAACTATCACTTCAGACTTTTGTCATTTCACCAAATATTTAAAATACCTGTGGATTGGTTTCATCTAATAACAATAGAATTCCTTAAATTCCAGTTGTTTCTAGAGAAGACTTTAAAGGGCAATCTAACATACTTGTTGGAAAAATAATTACTATTAATGCCCATTAAGGCAATGTATCCTTTTACTGTTATTCAGAAACCAACAAAAGAAAAAGCAATTTAGCTTTAGAGCATACAATTAGTAACAGTAAAATTATCCACCAATAATTTTAGACAATGTCAGGTCTGCTTCTGTAAATATATTAATAGCTGAGTATGTGTGTTGAGTCATAAGTATAATTATTCCCTGAATGGCTGCCTTCCAGGCGTGTAGACTGAGTCCATGTATAACTCTTTATGTTAGGGGAATGGTACGGGCAGCACTACACTTCTGTCCAGGCTGATGGCATAAATCATAATTGAATTAGGCAACATCAAGGTGTTTTGCCTACCATTTAAAAAAAAAAAAAATTAGAAATGTCTCATCATGGTGGGTTTTTTTCTTAGTTCTCCCTTCCAAAATACCTTGTCTAGTAAATGCCCCTTGAACCGTACATTTGATTTTAGAAAAAGTAGATTCCAACACACAACCGACTGATGCTTTATGCTTTTGCAGGTGCACTGCAAAAGAAACCTTGGCCCAAAAATCTTTACTTTCTAAAAGGATTCTAGGATTGATTTCTTAGATCAGGCAATGGAAGTTTAAAAATCTGTTTTTTAATGAAGAGCTGGGTTTTGGCATTACTGCTGGAAGATAAACTTTTATGCCTTGCAGTTAGAGCATTCTTATCATTAGCCTTATCTTTATAACCTACCTCTTAGAGAACTGTGTAATTTAAGTTTATAGGGGTATCTGAAAGCTCTCTTTATTGCCTGTGGTTCTCTCTGTAGTTTCAGTTTCATGGCTACAAAGAATATGATCTCTAACTACACTTCTGTTTTTACTGCCCTGTTTTATCAGACAAACTGCAATTTTACACCTTGTTAAGGAAGCAAGGTGAGAAGAAAACCACATTATACTGTTGACAAGGGAGATAAGACTATTATTTACCTTGACATTTCTGAGCAATAATATTCTTCATGTAACAGGATAAGAGATAAAGCATATCCTGCAGTGATAATGCACAAACTGAAAGGAACTTACTTCCACATGCTATCAACACCAGTAATGAAACTGAGCCCTAGTGCAATAATCCTGTATTTGAGCCAGTTCAGAATTTGTGAAGAAAGCAAGCCTTTAATTTGGTCAACTAAAGTAAACACATTTTATCTGTGCACTGCAGTGAATCATAGTCAATTTATTTAAGTGACCGAATGAAGGGTTTGTTTTTTCTGTGGTTTGTTTGTTTCACTTCCCTTACTTGGACCTGCAGGTAAAGGCCATCTGAACAGGGAACAGTACAATGCACACTAAAGGCGGCTGCTCTGTGGAACTCTGCATCTGCAGACCTGCAAGATGCCTTAGAAGTTTAATGTACTGCAAAATACTGTTTCACACAAGGATGTTCTTCACAATGAAGAACAACAGAGACAAGGAGGAATTAGCCACAGTTGCTTCTTCCTTGGAGCAAAATGGCACAAACAAAGCTGGAAATGAAATTTTAGTCCATGTGAGGAAACTGAACATACCTTTCATATACTGAGATGTTCAGATTCTGTGGTGATGTTTAGATAAATGCCTGCTTAAAATATACAACAAAATGCATAAAACTATCACAAATTAAACCCATTAAATATCTCCAGAAAAAGTAATTACATTCAGGCTTATATCAATAAGTCTATTTAATTTCATAATAGTTTGTATTATCTGGTCATTTGCCTTATCAGAATGTTGTTTAAATTTTGTCCAAAAATTTTAAAAAATTTAGTCAGTGAGACTTCCACAAATTCTCTGGGAGATTATTCCTTGTTTGCCAGGCTGCTGGTTCCTCCTCTTCCTCTTCTCCCCACCTCCAATTCACCCTAGAGTGTTCATTTCATTCTTTTCGAAGCAGCTTTTAATTGAAAATTCCTCATAGTTCTTCCCCCAACCTCTCTTTATCAGACAGCCAGAGGGCGAGGTGTATTAACAGCAGCGGCATGACTCAGAGTTGGTAGCTCGAGTGGATCTCTTTGCACTGAGCTTTGCTGTTCGGCCTCCCCGCTTGGGTTGCCGCTGAGCTCAGGGAGCACCTTCACTTCCTGCAAACAAAAATAAACTGAGAAAGCACAGTGGGGGCAGGGATTGCCTCAACCTCTCTGTCCTTCAGAAGGATTCTCCGTAAGGCTGTTTTCTTCTACATTCCCATTGGGACTGTATTAAAAAACAAAAACAAAAAAAGGTGTGATCCCGTCCACCAGCGTGACTATATTCACAGGACTGAGTGATGAAAAAAGAGAAGAACGCCCATCACTGCGATGATATGGAGCAGAGGAAGAGGGTCAGTGCTCTCCACGCAGACTGCATTCCATGCTCTTTCCCTGAAGGTATCCTGATCTCATGAACCATCATAGCTCGACCCTTCCCAACCTCAGGCTCGCCACTCATCCCGCTCCTGCCTGCCGCACCTCGGGGCTGGTGGCATCGCCAGCTCCGAGCCACCCTATCTGGCTAGACACCAGGCCTCCCAAGGCGCCCCGGAGCTCACGCCTGCCAAAAAGGCGGCACTATGCCTGGCGAGGCTTTGGAGACAAAAAAAAAGAAAACCCACGCCGCCAACTCCCCCTCCCTAGCTCAAGCCTCTACAGAGGTTTTCCTTTCCCGCCCACCCGGCGGCGCGAACGGGAGAGCTCCTTCTCCTCATCCCCTCCTCACTCGAGCGCGCAGGGAGCTCCTGGAGGGCAGCTCTGCCGCTCAGCAGTTGCCACAGGCTCATGTAACACGAGCAGGGCTGCGCTCGAGTGGGCTGCGCGGAGCCCCCGAGCACCGGCTGAGCGCGCAGAGAGCCGCAGAGCCCCGCGAGGAGGAGCCACCGACTCCGAAAGTGAGCGCCCGCCGCCATCCCTTCACGGGGACTCCGTCTCCCGCCCCCGCCAGGAGCCGCGCTGCCCGAGCCGTCCCCGCCCCCCACGGGAGCCCCTCGCGGCCGCCGCCCCCGCGCCCCTCCGGGCAGCGGCTTCGCGCCGCGCGCCGCGCATG
>JACBWW010000006.1:15411729-15460053 GCA_020086605.1 Lanius collurio
GTCATGACTGATACTGCCCAGTTCTCTAGAGTATCTTCTGTAATTAAAAAAATCTACTGGAATGTAATTGTCTTTAGGCTAGGCAAACAGTATTATTACACCTTTAGAGCTGGGCTAGATTACTTATATCATAATGAATGTAACTTCAAGATAGTGTTTTAATGTTTTTGGGGCTGATTTTTCATTAAACACAGTTGTGTTCCATATCAGAATTATGCCATTAGATCTCTTTTTCTGTCATCTTTAGTTTTAACATTTGTTTTCTTTACCAGGCAACAACATTTATGCTTCTTAAATTGTTTTAATCCTTTATCTGTTTTTTCAGTTCCTCTTTTCAAACGTTTCTCTACAGATTAGAAGAAAAAATAAAAAATAAAGTGCTAGTGCACCTTAAATTGCTGTTTCTCCCAATAACATTGCAAGCATATTTTTTCAGGGCATATAAACTTTCTTGAAACTGAACACAATATTGAATACTTTCATTACCATGTAGACATAACTTATAGCCTTCTGCTTAAAAAGAACAAAGCTCTGTTACTCTAAGCACAGCAGATTTTCTTCCTTTTTTTACTGTGTTGGTATACTTGCATTTCTCTTCATTTGGGAAAAATTACTATCATTCCTTTGCTGAGAGAAACAAATTATTTTATAGCCAGGAAATACAGTTTTGATGCTTTAAGATTATGTTAGAGGGTTGATGTTTTTGTCTTCATGATGTTTCTTGCCAGTAATGTTAGAGGGTTTTTATAGTAGATGATATATGATAACAGGACCTCTAAAAAAATTGTAGTACTTGGGGAACTGTTGTCTCTTTATTGTAACGTTACTGCATAAATGTTCTACAAAAACTAGGAAGGATGTTACTGCTTAGAGACCTGTCTTTCTGGCACTGGCTAAATTAATTGTTCTTTCTATATCTCATCTGAAAATTGTATTTTGTACATGTAGAGCACTTCCTTACTTGTTTTGGAATTTGTACTATTTGCTATGATGTACATGAACTCAGTTTTGGTTGATTTAAAAACAACCCTTTTAATTTTGTTTTTGGCAGAAGGAGGCAAAGAGTTTTTGGAAGATTTTAAGTGGACAGGAGACTGCAGAAAACAAGAAAAATGCCGAAACCAGTAAGTAGCAGGTTTATATTAATCTAAAATCTAGGAAAGGTTTTACATTTTGGAGGGATAATCTTGTAACTGTTCCAGTTGTTTTGACTCTGCCCTTTTTAGATTTCATTAGATTTGATCGTGTAAAATTGAAGTTGAGACAGTTTAGTACCGACATGGGGAAAATAAGATCAAGAAGGCTTGGTACTGCAGTTTGCATGGAGGCTGGAAATGGGAGCGGTACTTGGGTCCATTTGGTTGGCAGGAGGAATGACTTTTCAGGAATTGTTGACTTTGAGATGAGCTGACTTACAGTGGTTAATGGAGGCATAATTTGAGCCTCAGTGTCTGTGAGAATCAGTGGAAGGGTTTGCTGCAGGATTTTGCAGGAGTAGACAGAACAAGTGTAAAGTGTCTGCTCTAAGTTAGTACTTTTACCATAGTAGAGGGTATCACATAGAAAGCAAGTTTTAAAGGGAGGAAATAAGCAGTGTTTATGGTCTCCTGTTCCTCTCACTTCAGTTAAGGGTTCATCCACTTTCTATCCAGGGGGAAAAATAACACTCCAACTTTTGTTTTGATAATAATTCTAGAAGTCTTTGAGGAGATAATTATTTGTTAGGTTAATTCTTTTTCTGTTGATGTGATATTTTTAGATTAGGATTTGATTTGCCATGTGTTAAATGAGTTTTGCTTGTCCCTTCTGCTTGTATCCAGTGAGCAAACCATTCAAGAAAGGGAACTGAATTGTCAGATTATTTCTACTCAACTCAGTTGGTTTATGTAATAGCCTTCAGGCTTTCTTTGTTTACTGATGTTTCATTTTGGTAGCAGATTAGGAGTGGGGCAGGTCTCTTGCTAAGAATAAATGTGTCTGTGTGCATGTGTATACCACACGTACACCCCTCTACATAGATATATAAAAGGTTTTTGCTGTTAATCTGAAATTACCTGTGGAAATCATGTGTATTGTGTGCCAGTATTTGGAACTGGTACAGCTTGATGAATATTTTGAGCATGAGACTAAGGGTTTGAAGTTCTGTTCTGAGCTTTGCAGTTGGTCTGGTGACCAACTGGCCATACCTTGTTGTTTCTGTAATTTCTTCTTCTCCTGTCAGTAGATTAGGGGCAGTATCTTGGTACTTTCTGCAGCTGGCGGTAGTCATCTGTGTTTTGTGACAGAAAGCTGCACTAAAGGACAGGAAAATGAATTGGCAGCATACTGTTTTCTGACCTGAGTGCTGGCTGTGAGAATTGAGTGCTGCCTTTGATAGAACTTCTCAACTGGAAAACTCTTTTAAGAATGAGGCAACAAATCATTGTGAGCTCAAGTGGTTTCTGAGGCCTTCAACTCCATGCAGCTGGAGAGTCATGAAGCTACAGAGTTGACTAGGAAAAAAAAAAGGCCCGGGTAAGGTAACTTCTTTTTAAATTCTGGGATTGGAACCATGAAATTTAGGCAGGCAGGGTTCTCTCTATTTTAAGGACCAGAGAAAATTGAAGGAAATAAGAATTTTAGAGTTGTTCACAAGGAAAGCAATATCCGTAGAACTGAGATTGCAGTGGTGTTGAAAGAGCACACAGTCCACCCTAATAATGGATATTAGCTACAAGATCTTGGGAAAGAAGCTGGCCTTGTGCCAAAGATAATTTTTTTTCTGAGGGACTTTTTTTAAAGAGTTCGTGTGTCTCTTGAGGATATAGGTGCATGTGAGATCCTAGAAGGAAGCCAAGTGAAAGGAGCCATTATAAATGATATTAAATTGATTACATTTCTCAATGTCTTCCTGTAAACTGCAGGTTGCTGTAATTATAGTTGGTAATCAGTGAATGAAGAAGTAGCACACTTGCCAGAGGTTAAGTAGTATTACCCATAAAAATCGAACCTCACATTTTGTTCTTGTTGCTTCTTAAATGATAGATGGCTTTGGAGCTCTCCTTCTCCCTCCCCCTTTTTTTTTTCCTTCTTTCTTCTTTGGAGACTGAGACTTCAGAGCCTAGCCACAGTTATGTTTGATGAATCCGACGTTGTTCTTTGAAGAGTCTTGCTGTTCTGCTTGGATTTGATAGCACTGGACAGTAGGAGGTTTCTTGCTATGGATATTTACTGTAGCTCTTGGGAGTTGTCTTTATGGACAATCCACAATTCATGCTTTAAATCCTTGTTGCTTATTTTTGACAGCTGTTGCAATAAGAGAGTCAGTGTTCTGTAGCTTTATTGCTGGAAATAATTTAACCTAAAAATGAATGAAATAATCGTGGGTAAGAGCTTAGAAAACCCAGTTAACATAACTGGTGAGATTTTTAACAGTGTTATTTTATATATCTTCTGTATTACTGTGACCTCTTTAGGTTTTTGGTTTTTTTTTTTTTTTTTTCAAACTCTGCTGTAATGATCCAATTGATAGTTTTCAGTAGGTCTGGTAGTCTGGTAAATATGAAAACCTGTGCAGTACAGCTGTAAGTAAATTCTTCATGTGTTTTTGGGATGAATTTTTTTGTTGAGAAAATAAATAAGCCATAGATCAGTTTAAATGGAATCAGTATGTACTGAACCACAGAAAAGGCAATTAAACAGATTTGGTTTCACTTTTTTTGGTTTCATGTTGAAAAGTTATGTGGTATTCTGGACAAAATTAAGTAAATGAAGACTAGTAGAAGATCTTGGCTTATTGGAACTTTCATTTTTGCTGGATTTTTCTCAATCTAAAGAAAGTTTCATGCTCCTGTGAGTGCTTCTTATACATGGTAGTAAAAGGTCATGTGTTTGGGATTTTCTCTCTTAGAGGCTAGTAGGTTAAATAGCTTGGGTGAAGAGGCTGTTTTGAAAGGGTAAAAGCAACTTTGGTATATAGTCCTGAGGTAGTAAAGTAATATGTGTCTGAAAAATACTCATGATTGAAACATTTTCTTGTTTGATTGCTTCAGTAGAAAGTCTGTTTCTTCATTTTAGCTGGGCTTGTGACAAAGTGACTTTCCAATTTTTCAAGCTGTTACTCAGCATCTACTCTACTTTTAAAACAAAATAGTTTTTTGAAGAGTCTTACTATTCTCAGTTTTATAGACCTAGCATTATGAATTTTAGTTTCATTTTGCATGTTATGATCCATCTGAATAAAACTAATGACTTCTTTGTTTAATTACATCTTTACTGCTGTAATCAAAATTTGAGCTGTTCTCAGTGTGCTTACATCTCGTCTTGCTGAAGAACAGAATATTTGTTGACTCTTATTTTCAGTGCTTTCTTCCTAAAAGAATAGATACAAAATGTTTCTCAGCTGTATGGCATTCTCACAGATCTGCACTGAAAATAGAAACATAGAAGCTAAAATTAGACCTCATGGGTTACATAACTGTTAATCATTTCATAGGCTAAGAAGATTAGATTTAATTGACTGAAATATTGCATTTATATTTACATTTATAAGGTGTGGAAGGAGTTAAATTATCATCTGCTTTTGGTGGTAATTTGCAGCAGTTTTGTACAAGACTGCAAGGCATGAGAGAAAGCAAGCATTACACTGGGGAATAACAGAGCTAGATGTCAAAGTTACTAAGACTAAAAAGGATTTTTTTTAAAAAAATATTTATTCAATAATTTATGATGTTGTATATTCAGAAGGAGTAAATAACAGATTCTGGAATAATATGGTGGTTTAAAATTCTAATATTTGGAAGATCAAACTAATTTCTGTAAGGTGGCTGAATTGAAATAGCATATACTTTTTTTTACTACAGTGGTGTTATGTAGGAAAATCTTTGTGTGTAATGCAGTATTTGAATTATGGCTTGAATTAATGGTTTATTTCTGTAGTATATATAAATAAACAACCGATGTCACTTTGGAGAAGTGCTTTCTTTTGATTTATCTCTTAGTAAAATCTATTTGACATTATTCTGTAGCCTTCTGTTCCTAATGCTGTTTAATCCTTACCTGTTTACCATATCTTCTTGATAAAGTTTTTTCTTTCATCTCTTCATATATCTACTTTGATGTTGGTATGGAGAGAGTGCTGTATGTTTGTGCAGTCTGCAAAGCAGTAGGACTAATATACTACTACTCTTAACACAGTTTAATATGCCAACTTGAGATAGTAAATGGCTGAACCAGTGTGAAGAAGCTCTTTGAAGAAACTTTTTTTTGCCATATGTAATTTTCTTAGGAATCAGACTGGTTTTTGTGGCTTTTGCAAATTACTAATTTGTATTGCATTTATTAAACCAAGGCAAAACCTCTGGAAACCTCTTCTATGTTTTTTTAAATGGCATTCTAAGTATATTGGCACCTATGCAGTTTTGGAGTTTATGAAGAAAGCTGAAGTGCCATAATTAATATTTGCAAAGAATGACTGAAGTACAGTAATAGAAAGTGTTAGATTATTAAGCTTACAGCCAGGTTTGGTGCATGTTCCATGGACTGTAGCTCTTTGAGGAGAGGTTCACAGGTTAATGTGGGGATGGTGTGATATTCCCTTAAATTGTGGAGGGTTGAAGAGAGGTTCTACAGGGGAACGTAGAATTACTTTCTCAAGTCCTTAAAGGTAAAAAAATGCAATAAAAATATAATTCCCTTCTGAAGTACATGCTTTTATTAAGTGCACATTGATATTTGTTGTTCCAGATATGCTCATTGACTGTACTCTTTGTTGATTTTGATAAATTATTTAATAGATAATTTGTGGTAGAACTTTTTGTATAAATACTGTTTTGTGAGCTGTGGCAAATAGCCTTATAAACCCATTAGCAACATTTGTTATCAAAACATGAGTTGCTCCCTTGGCAAAGAATAATCAACACATAGTTCTTTAATGTGTGTTCTTCCCTTTCCTTTGGCTGTGTTTAATCATTCTGAAGTCAGTCTGGTAAAATACAGATAAACTCAGACTGCTGCTGATGCCAAGGACCTGGACAAGCTCAAGAAATGGGCCAGTGTGAACTTTGTGAGGTTCAACAAGACCAAGTACAAGTTGCTGCTCGTTGGTTGGGGCATCCTCCCAGCATCAACACGGGCCAGGGGATGAACAGATGGAGAGCAGCCCTGCAAGAAGGACTTGGGGGTGGTGGTGGATGAGAGGCTGGACATGACCCAGCCAGGTGCACTGACAGCCCAGAAAGCCAATGGTGCCCTGGGCTGCATCCAGAGCAGCGTGGGCAGCAGGGCCAGGGAGGGGATTCTGCCCCTCTGCTCTGCTGAGACCCCCACCTGGAACACTGCATCCAGCTCTGGCATCCCAACACGGGAAGTACAGGAAATGAAGGAAATGGTGGTGTTGAAATAAGTCTAGAGGAGGATCACAGAAATGGTTCTCAGAATGGAGCATCCCCTCCAATGAAGAAGGGCTGAGAGAGCTGGGGTTGTTCAGCTAGGGGAAGAGAAAGGTGCAGGGAGACCTTATTGTGACCTTTCAGTACTTAAAGGGGGCATATAAGAAAGGGGGGGATAAACTTTTTATCAGGGCCTGTTGCAATAGGACAAGGGTAATGGTTTCAAACTAAAAGGATATAGATTCAAGCCAGATATATATAAGTACGAAAATTTTTATGATGCAGGAAGTGAAACACTAACAGTTGCCCAGAGAGGTGGTGGATGCCCCATCCCTGAGAACATTCAAGGTCAGGTTGAATGGGTGTCTGGGCAGCCTGATGTAGTGGAAGCTGTCCCTGCTCGTTGCAGGGGGATTGAACTAGATCTTAAAAGATCCCTTCCAAGCCAAATTATTCTGTGATCTAT
Source organism: Lanius collurio (assembly GCA_020086605.1). Taxonomy (NCBI): domain Eukaryota; kingdom Metazoa; phylum Chordata; class Aves; order Passeriformes; family Laniidae; genus Lanius; species Lanius collurio. The sequence continues at coordinate 15,418,564 of JACBWW010000006.1, forward strand.
TTAATATGTAAACTTGAGATAGTAATTGGTTGAACTGGTGTGAGGAAGAGATGTGGGATCCTGGCAAGAGCAATTTTGAAAAGCAGGCATTGAATGGATCTTGTGGTATGTGTAGTGGTAGCCTTCCAACACTTGCTACAGGAAACCTTTATGCATTTCTCTTGTCACTGCTGCAAGAGCTCCTTCCTGTTTCCATATTTGTGTGGTAAAGTTGGTTCAGATTAGTGCCTGTCCTTGTAATTTGTGGTACAGATAATTTCCCCCGTCACCAATATCACATATAGAGAATTGCTTCAAAGTAGCTGGATACCCAACAGCAAGTTACAAGAGTGACCATTGCAGAAGATCCTGAACCTTCTTTCTCTGCCTATGTTTGGTCAATTCCCTGCCTTATTTATAGAGTGGAAACTTCCCTCATGACTGTTGTTAATGCAGTTTGCTAGCTTTATTTTACAGACAATTCATCTGATACCAGAGGTTTGATTTTTGTCAAGAGGGTGCCATGTGATCCAGGTTTAAATTAGAGAAGTAAACTTTTTGGGGCTCTGCAGGTTTTGACAAAAGTAACTTTCTTATTTTCCTTGCCCAGAAATTATTGAAGGTGTTAAACAATGTTACAAGTTTGTAGAAGTGTGGTATTTGTATGCAAAAAATGTTAAGTCAGTCCAAATGCCATCAGGCAGAAAATGAAGTGGAGGGTTAACTTTGTAAGTCTCTTCTTAAATAGTTCATATCACAAAAGGTAACATTTTAATGTTGCCATCATTTAATTTGCAACTTTTTTATTAAAACTGAATGTAAATATTAATTAGCAGTTGAGTTATCTGTTAATTTGAAGTTCAATACTGTAAGGTGTGTAAGTGGCTAGGTACTCTTAATATCTATTTGTACCTATTGCAGTTGTAGAAGCTGTGTACTCTTAGAGCAGAGATTTTAGGACAGTAGCATCCAGAAGCAAACAGAATTCAGAGCTGTATTGAGTTTACCTCTGTATTACAGCTATTATTTTACTGTTTGGGTATTCTAGTTCTTGTGAAGGATAAACTTTCAGGTAATAAGTCTTGCATTTGTACAAGATGACATTTGTTGTAAGGATATTTATATAAGAAGTTCCTGCTGCCTACTGCTGCAATTAGTTGAACTTGCTGTGCTTTGTAGATCTTCTATGATGCTTCTTGTTTTGGTGATGGTGCTGTTATATTATAGAGCACTTTGGCATATAATAAAATTATTTTTTAGCCTTATTCTTTGTAACTGGCTTACTTGTAACTGCCCTAAAGAAGGCTTAATTTTATTAAATAGAAGAACTGCTTTAAAATATTAAATTTTTGTAATTAAGGGGCAATCCCTCATGCTTAAACTAGTGCAACTGACAGTGAGTTAGACCTAGCATTTAAAATTCATTATTTTGCTAAAGGAATTCTGTTCTATAAGGGTTTTTTTTTTCTTTCTACTCTTGAAATGGACAGACTGAGAGAATCTACAGAAAACATCTTTTCCCCTCTTCCTGACACACACCCTCTATTTTTTTTTTTTTTGCAATACAATGAAACTATCTTTTACTCCAAAGTCTTCACCTCTTGTTGTTTATCAGTGTTTGCACACTTGGTAAATTTGGCTAAGCCCCTTCTGTTATTCTTGTTTGCAGGTGTATAACCTAGAGGTCCTCAGGCTCCTGCTACTCTTGTCTTGTATATCCCCTTTGTGCCCAAAGTTGCTTACCTCTAAAGGAAGCAGTGATCAAGCTTCATCTGTTGCATGAGGACAAACTGCTCTGCAGTTTTCTTTTCTCCACCTTAGGTCTCCTGTCAGCGTTTTGTCTTGTCTTCTTTTCCAGACACTCACTTCTCGAAGTATTCCACCTGGTGGCAAAATTAGGGAAATAGTCAATGGAAACAGTTTGCACATGCATAGATCAAGTACTGTAAGAACCTGTAATACAAGTCCTAATTTATTCCTGTTCCCTTTTTTTCAGTAGAGAGAAATTGGAATTGATCTGTGTGAGTTTAGTTTTTTTGCATTTATGGAAAAGTGTATTTGACTTTTAGCACTTTACATTTCTACTCACTAAAGATAAATAAAATATGATACCCTGGCAGTAGGACTGTAGGACTGTTCTAACACTGAGAAGACAGTGCTGTGCATTTAATACTTTGTTCTGTTTTATGGAAATTATCACTTCTATATGTACCAGCTAAAGAGAAATTGGAAAAGACTGTTGAACTTCCAAGTAAGGCTTCCAGTTATCTCCTGCAATATTTGACTTTTTGTTTTATAAGAAGTAAACCCAGTGATTGTCAGGAGTCATCTGGAAAATGGTCTTCCCCTTCAGGAGAAGGAAGTTCATTGAATGGTGGCGATTCTTTGGATTTGTAATATGGGAGTTGAAGGGGGTTGGTACTAAGAACTGACTTCTGTAGTTTTACTTTCCATTGAGGAAAACCTGCTACTTGTCTGTCCTGAGATGTACAAGCTCTTCTAGTCCTAAATACTTTGACCACCAAACTGCTTGATTTTAGAAATGGCAGGCAGGAGGCTGTTTGTCTTTTTTTATTGCTAGGTATAAATACCTTAAAATGATATCTGTGTGACCAAGAACTTTTTCTTTTGCATGCATTTGGGAAGACCTCTGAAAGATAGTGCCCAGTAGCCAAGTATCCCAATGTTCTTCAGCTGTTCAGTAGTGATGTCAGTTATCCCAGTAAATGAATTTTGAACTTTGTTCTCTAGTTTGACCTTCCAGCCTGCTGGGAAATACTATCCTGATTATGCTTTTATACTAAATAAAGGATGAGAATTTTTTCAGATTCAAATTTTCTGTTTTTCTTGCTGCTGTGTTCTGTGTGTAAACAAGACCATTAAAATTGTTGAACTTAGTTACTGTTTCTTACAGGCTGGTCACAAGATGTAGAAGCATTACATTGTTACAGTATGATTTAAATATTTCCTTGTGTTCTGTAGATCAATGTCAGAGTAACCACAATGGATGCAGAGTTGGAATTTGCCATCCAGCCCAATACAACTGGCAAGCAGCTCTTTGATCAGGTAACTTACATGTTTCTATGTATATATGAGTACAAACACATAAGACTATAGTGGTTATTAAGGCATAGTTCAAAAAAGTGGTAGTGTTCTCATGTAGAGATAGTTTTTCCTTATGTTAGCTAAGCTATGCTCTGAGTTAGTGTGAATTTCCTCATTACTTCTCATGGAATGTATTGAATTCAGAGACATCTCTGTAAATATGTTACCAGTGAGGCTTCAGAGAAATCGTGTATAGAACTGCTTTGATATTGTTTTTTTCTATGTCTAAAAATATTATAGTTGCTACTGCAATATAGTTGTTAAAACTGCATATATTAGAAATATGTATGTAACAGCAAGTTCATTAATGAAAGCTAACACAATTGTTTTCCAGCAATGGATGCTGTAAGATGGTTTTTCACTTCCCAAATCTTTGAACTAAATAATGTTGTTCTATGAACCAGTTTGGAATTTATGTTAAAAAAAGGGAAGGAAAAAAACCAAAGAATAGTTGAAAATTATGACTTTAATGTGCTTATGGATGGCAGACCTATCAGAGGTGCACACTCTCACTTGATGGTATGTCTGCTGTGCATCGGTCAAATGGACAAAGTGAACAATTTCTTAAAAAGGGTTGTTCTTGCACTCATGTGGTGTTAATCATCAGAATCTCGAAACACGTTTTTCATCTGTGTTGTGGAGTGTTACAGGAAACGTTAAGAATAGAATCTTGTCAATGTGTAGTGTCATTTCCCAACAATATACCAATAAATGTGTTTTATTATCTACATTCAAGATGTATGTGTTTATTTAGGAAATGTGGAAGTATCTGAAATTACTCTTAAAAAATAGTTTAAGTAGATCAACAATTATGTCAAGTAGTTGTTTCTGTCCATTCCACTATAGATGCTTGAAGTATGCAGTGATAAGTACTAAGAGAAAGTAACACATTGAAAGATTTCTCTAAACTTTTAGTTGACCTTTAGAGTCAATTAAATGTCTTATATAAATCGAAGAGAATGTTTATTGTTTTAACAATGAACTTCTTTTTTTAGATAAATGAAATTGCCTTTGCAGTTTTTCTTTTGAAATGACTGACTCTTAACACTTACTGCCTGCCCTTTTCTCTAATGTCAGTAGCAGTATATCTTCAGCCCCTACAAAGGAATAAATTTCATGACTCTTAAAATGACTTCTGAAAAGGGGCTGTCCTGCTTTTTGTCTAACCAACATCACCATCAAGTAAAAGTACGGTATTCTGTAGCATAGAAGGCTCAAGCTGTTACTTGTCTTTTGCCAGCCATTGCTATCTTCTGCCATGCACTGTTGGGTGGGGTGACATTCTGCTGTGTAATGTCTTGTGCCCAAGTTATCAGGTTCATCCAAATTGGGGCATTTGCAAACCGGGAACAAAGATACAGGTCTGAATTTATTGTTGTGCTCTCTTCTTTGTTCCTCAGTTTTCTGTGTGATGTTTTGACATTTCACAAGCTCTTACCTCTGGAGTTTTAAATTGAAAAAAATTTAGGTCAAGAAAAATCAACCAGAATAGTTGTGTATGAGAACTTTTCAGCTTGATCTTAAATTCACGTGTGAGTTCCACAGTGTAACATCAAGAGCTGAACTATATTGTGAAACTAGCATGAAATTTTCCGACAAAAAGTTATCCTGTTTATCTATAGAAAGAGAGTTGAATAGCACTGTTATTGAAAGGATTGGCCTTCAAGGTTTATGCAGAAGTGGTGAACGTGGCAAGCAGGTTGGTTACTGCTTGCAGAAAATAACCTCGCCATGAATTCAGCTGTTATCTAGTGCTGCTCTACATTTTTGGCGAACAACCTTTCAACCTTTTATCAGCCAGTGTTCTTTTAAGCTTTTAGTTGGTGTTTTCTGGAGTTGTTGATTTGTTTCTCGTTCCATATGCGTGTTCTCATCATCTTTGTCTGCTAGCAGACAAGAATTCACCATTTGAAATATGTGGTTTTCTTTTTTGTATTGTCCAACTCAGTAAGCTTCTTATTTATTGTACAAGCTTTTTTTTTTTTTTTATTACTTGCATTTTAGAAGATGTTCTCACATACCTGTCATTGGTCCCTCTGTCTATCCTGTTAGTGGTCAGAATAGGTAACGGGATCTCTCCTCCTGTAGTCAACCAGTTAGGCTTCTATAGCTTTCCTAGGAGAGGAAGAACCCTGTGAGGGATGTTTCCACACACTGGTGGTAATCCTGGAGGGTTGTTCTATTGTGCTAGCACTGTGCATTAGTATCTTTTGGTTCACTGTAGTTGCCATTAAGAAAGAATGTGAGGTTTACCTCCTTATTTTGTGTTGTACCCCACTGTCCCTTCCAGATGCCTCCAAAAGCCTTCTTTACAGTCTTTTGGAAGGTGACTATTTTGAAGTTCTTGTTAGGTTGTCTTTATGTGTATGTTGTGATTTGCCTAAACACACATTGTTCAGATTGCTTTTCTTCTCCAAGAAGTTTTTATTGCCTATTAATAGTCAAGTTGTGGGATGTGATGGTGGATAAATGTGTTTTACAGATGTGATGAACACTTGCTTGAAGCTACTTAATGGGAGCTTTTAGCCAGAATCATACTCCTAAGTTTTTCATTCTCTACTTACTTTTTATATCATGCTACTGCAGTGCATAAGTGCATGTATTATCTTGGTACAAGTTTCAGAAAGGTTTCTTGTCTTTCCTTTGAGCTGCAAGGCACTGTAGGCAATACTTATTTCTTATTTATGAATTCTGCTGGTGTGAGTGTTGATTTTGCAAACTTGTGTAGCTCTGCATTGCTGTATCCAGGTTGTCTGTATTTAAATCATGTGCCTCTCAGGGGCCACAGTTAGTGGGTTGAGAGCAAAATGCTGATGTGAGGATAAGCACTTGACTCCTTATGCCTTACTGGCAGAGCTGTTGAGCATCTGCAGTTCTTTGCAGTTTTCAGGGCTCAGCTTGGACAGCTGCTAAGTAAAAAACATTCTCAATCATCTGATAAAGCCATAAGTAGTTTGATCAGCATTGTATAGGAGACCTGTGCCAAAAGAAACGGTGGGTGTGAAATTTTTTTTTTTGAGACACCAGATTTAATGTTACTTGGTACCATACTAGTAACATATACCCATTTTTACCGTCTCTTGTGTTTTAAAGTAAATGATGTGGGAATTCTAGAGGAAATAACCATGTTCACTAAAAACATCAATCAGGTTGGATCCACAAACATTGCCCATTTTGTGCTTTGGACCTTGAAGGTGAATGGATAGAGGAAGAAAAATGGTGCACACTTGAATGGTTGTTAAGTGTTTATGCAAATATGCAAGGCAGAAGAAGTAAGTTTGTGTAGTTATCTTACGACATTTTCTAATTTTCAAAATCTTAATTTTGCAACCCGATAGTACTACTTTAAAATGGAGGAGGATCTTTGTGTAAAATTCTATTTACTTCACATGCATCTGAATGCTTCCATAAAACAGCCTTCAGTAAAGCAGCTTGGCACCATGGTCCAACCTGAGGACATATGTAAGTACTACCATACGTGATCTTTGGAGCCAGAGTTTCCAGTCATTTAATAATCTTTGCTGGACCTTTCTGATTAATTGCTTATTAAATCCACATGTGCTTTTGCTGTGCAAAAGACTTGTAAAATAGTTCCACAATTTCATTATACTCAGTAAAAGTGCTTCTTTTTTTTTGCTTCAAGCCTGCTATGTCATGATTTCTGTTGATTTTCTTAATTCTTACATTATGAGAAATTATGAATATTCATTCTCTATTTTCCTTCTACATGCCATGCAAGTTTTATTGACCTGTATCATATCTTTCCTTATTTCTGTGTCAGTAGCCCTAGTTCTTGTCTTAGCTATGCATAAAATGTTCCATTCTTTTCAACATTTCTTAAACATTTCCAGTGCTGCAGCATCCTTTTTTATAAATTGATGTGACCTTTCCTTATGTAGAAATAGGGATTTGTGAATACAATACATGTGTATAGTAATGTAATGGCTTTCTTGCCTTTTTGCTTTACAACTACAACTTTGTTCACATAACTTAAATTTTTGTCTTTTATCTTTATTGAGGTTCATCTTTTTGCTGTTATTCACAGATCTTTATGGAAGGCTTTTTTCAGCAGATTTTGTCAACATCACTTTCATCTTTTTTTGAAGTCCTGGAGGACTTCCCTAGTGATTACCCTGCAATTCTATTACGAAAACAGCTTGGTGTTTTTGTCTGTCTTTTTAAGTGGTGTATCCGTATGATGACCTTCCCTGTATTCAAGGACAATTTTGCTTCTTTAGTAGCTTTTGGTGATAGACCTGATCAGAAATCTTACAGAAAAGTCACGTATATTTAATTAGGTAGATCATCCTTACCCCTTTTAAAATTAGCTCTTAGAAGATGGCAGAAATATTTGAAGGAGGCAGTTCACCTTCATTACATCATACTTGCCCACAAATAGTACTCTTTATTATCGCTTCACCAGTTATCTTCTGTTGAAGTGTACTCACTTCTCCATAGGTCTGCAGATCACTTCCCAGATGTGCTTTATAACCTCAGGGTCCTGTTACTCCCTTCTGTTCCTCAGGTGCTGATGTACACAATACACAATAAGCTGCACGCTCCAGTTGGTAGCTTGGAGTGTTTGAGTTCATTTAGTACTCTGGGGTTCCCTGAATCTGACATTTTGTACTATTTTATCTGATTTTGTTCTTGTAAGGCTTGATTACATTTCAGTGTGAAATTGTTTGTGTAGCTTTAGTAAGCTACACAATACCAGTTTAAAAAAATTTATTGTGGTGATTACTGATGATTATGGCTCATTTATCTTTAGGTGGTAAAAACTGTGGGTCTTCGTGAAGTCTGGTTTTTTGGGCTGCAGTATGTGGACAGCAAAGGCTACTCAACGTGGCTGAAGCTAAATAAAAAGGTAACAATTCCGTCATATTTAACCAAGTGTACAGTTTGAGTATACTTTATAAGGTTTGCTGATGTAATATTTTAAGTGGGGTGTAGTTTTCAAATTTAGTTGAAAAAAAGCTTTTCATTTGAAAATACAGTCTTCAGTTAGATTAGTTATAAAAAATATGCAAAACTGCATCAATATTTAATTTGAGGAGACAGTTTCCAGTACTGTGGAATGCATGCATGCATTAGGAATACTTGAATTCATATGATTATCTCGTTTTCATGTAGCAAAACATAACAGAATAAACATTTTACAGTTTGGTTGTGTGTATGGGAAGTAGTTGAGCTTCAGGGATTTGTATGCATACAGCTATAGATTTTAAACAAGGCAAAATAATGGGCTTCTAAATTTAGGTATCTAGTAGGTAGATTGTAGGATAATTTATCTTTTTTTTTCCAAACAGCATTGAGTACTTTGTATCTCACACCTACTGGGAACCGGGTCATTTTACTTCAAATTGTATTTATGAATTTGAATGTTCACTTCTTATTTTAGTATTGGCTGTCAGATCGTTTGTTAATGTCACTGTTGAGAATGGAGATACTTGTTTTTTAGTTCAACGTAATCAAGAATAGCTTTTTTATCTTCAGTATTAGGAGGCACATTGGGAGGGTTTTAGGAGCAAGTCTCACTGTCTGCACTTACTTAATCTTTGCTTCTCCTCTCTGGTAAATCCAGTGAGTTATGCCTGCTGACCACCAAATCTGTCTCCTAGAATTTCATGTGTCTTGTTTCATACACAATTAACATGGTGCTTACAGATGCTTTATTAGCTGTAATGGCTTGTCCAAGTCATTGGAGACTATGGGGTTTATTGCATCAATTGTGAAAAATACAAATGCTCTATGAAAACCTTTATCAATTTAAGTTGCTGGTACAGTTCAGAAGCAGTTGAGGGTGGGCTCATTTTTTAAACTTTGACTAAGGCAGTTATTTATCTTTTCTTTAGAAAAACTTGTAACATTTGACTCTGAAAGGCATCGAATTAACTGGCTCTCACTTTTAATTTACTATTTAAATATTTTCAGTAAATATAGATAAAATCTGATAAAGAATAGATGTGCAAGTAAGATTCTATTATGGCGACCACAACTAATTTTTCACTGGTGAGATTTATGTGAAATGCTGCATCTGTAAATAATGCGCGACAATAAGGAAAATTGAGCAAAACTTTAAAAACTGAAAAATGTTGAATATGTATGTGCTTATGCTGTCTTAGGTGTTTAGAAGGTTGTATTTATTATATTCACAGTTTGAGACTTCCTACAAGTTGAGCAAAGAGAAATAATTTCATGCATAGCAAAGAGGTTTTAGTGGGACTAGTAGTGCACGTAAAATTAAATGTGTAATAAAGTGCTTGAATAGAGATGTATGAGAATTATTTTACTGTGAATGTACATTTTAACAATTAATTTTTAATGTTAAAATTAGTTTAATTTTGAATGTTTTTACTTTGGTCATAATTGGTGTAGCAAGCTGAGCACAAATGAAATTCTACATAAAAATGAGTTTTTCTTGAAATTTGAAGTAGAATGAGTCTTAAGACCACATCTGATCTCTTTGCAGAAATCACAGTTTTTAAGCTTATCCATTCTAGAAAAACAATGTGATTAAAGGAATTAAGGTTTTTGCACAGGAACAAAACACGTATATTTAGTTCAATAGTTGAAAGACTTTTAGAAGAATCCAACTTCACACTCACACTGAAGAAATATGCAGTACTTCTTACTAAAGAACCATTGATAGACCCTAATTTATTACTTCCTGCAAGTCATCCTTGGATATAGTTTTGATCTTTTTCATGTCTATTACAACTTCTTTGCTTCTAGATCTTTATTGTGATAAATACAAATTCACACAATCCTACAAAAAGTCTCTTAATCAGCCTTTAAGTGGTATTTCAAAACTGTCTGGTTTATTCAAACTGATGTACTTGTTTGTGCCATGTGAATCTTTCAGTGAGTTCCACAGTGGGCTTGTCAGGAAGCTCTGGGGTTCAGTGTAGAGGAGCTAAGGATTTAAGTACTACTTAATCACCTGTAATTTACCATTTAGTGCTCTTTTTATTTTTCTCCTTATTCCTTTCTCTCAGGTAACACAGCAAGATGTACGGAAAGAAAATCCTTTGCAGTTTAAGTTCAGGGCCAAGTTTTTTCCAGAGGATGTATCTGAAGAATTAATTCAGGAAATAACTCAGAGACTTTTCTTCTTGCAAGTCAAAGAGTCAATCTTAAATGATGAAATATATTGCCCACCAGAAACTGCAGTTCTTCTGGCTTCTTACGCTGTCCAGTCCAAATATGGAGATTACAGTAAGGAGATCCATAAGCTGGGCTACCTAGCCAATGACAGGCTTCTCCCCCAGCGGTGAGTGAGATGAGTTTTGCACCAACTGCTGCATATAAACTTAACTATAGCACATTTTTTATAAATGAAACGTTAGATGACAACAGCCATTTAATAGTGACTTTCTTAGAGTTTCTATTTTTGGTACTAAAATTTAGACATCCTAATTTAAACCTCAAATAACAAAGAAGCCACAGGTTTCTTGAGACATATTTCCTCTCCTGTCCACAAACACCTGCACAGATTTAGTTGAACACATTTCCAAAGTACTCCAAAATAATGTAATGTTCCTGACACCTGGCTTCTGTTAAATTTAAAATCAAAATACTCCAATATAAAAGTAACTAAAATTTGTTTGATACTCTCTCCTTTTATTCAATTTCTGTTTTGTTACACGTTAATGATAAAAATTTCCTGAAAGTAAAAGTGTGCTGCTACTAAAATATATTGCGGGAGAGTGCTAGCCTGAACAGAAACTTTAGAAACTAAATTGTTGCCATTGCTGTTGAGAATAAGCTCTTTTGTATCTTGTCAGTTGGCTAGGGAAAGTAAGCACCAAGATTATTGTTCTGTTTCTTTACACAACTGAGATGATGCTCCCGATGTGTTTGGCATGAAGAGAAGCATTGCAACACAAATGTACAAAGTGAGACAATTTTGTTAGTGTAGATGAATACATAATGCTGTATTGTGGACAAACACGTACTAACTAAATATGTAACATTGGTACACTGTCAAAGAAATGAGACCCATACTGTATTTTGAGATTTCTTTAAGTCATATGCTTTGTCTCTTTGATTTGAAATCTAAAAGTGCAAGCTCACTTTTTAGCATAACTAAGCTTGAGTCTTTTCTAACAAACAGGCATTTCAAAGATTGTGAGGAAGCATTGAAAGAAATACTTCTGGAAACATTTTCTGAATTTTAAAAATCCTGGTGAAAAGCTTAAGTTTGGTTCTGCTTCCAGCTTGTGACAGTGAAGTTTATACTTTTTGTACAGGCTTCCTAGAAAAATACCCTTTCTTAGAAAGTCAGGGAGATGTAGAACCAGTAAAACTGTCATTGCTGAGTATGTTCAGAAATCTTGGTTTTTGCTCAGTCATGATGACAGTCTGTGAGTGCTGAAATGCTTGGGTACTACACAAATTCATATATTTAAGGTGTTCCTTTTCAGTAGACAAATGCTCAGATGATGTTATAATTGTCCTTTAAAACAGTTTCTGCAGGAATGCCCGAAATGCTGGGTGCATGGAATAAAAGCATAATAAAGTTATCGTATGCCTTTGATTTTTTACCGCAGTACTACACTGGAAGTTCTAGTAGACCAAAATATAATTCCATCATTGCAGCCTCTTGTAGATTAAACATCAGATAGCTTCCTGAAGCTGCTTCTCTATTGATATTATTTTCAAAGGAAAAATAAACAAAAAAAACCCCCAACAATGTTGTCGGCTTACTTGTAATGTCTTACTTTTTCTTTCAAACAGAAATGAAAGCTTGAGTGAATCTTTGCATAACTAGAGATTAATTTGCAAGCATTGTTGCCAGTAGATTGTATAGGTGTGCATTTTCAGCTGTTGCAAACATTACGTTTTATGACTTAGCTGTAAGTTGATGTATGCAATGGTGTGACTTTTATATTACTAAGAATATAGAATACCAGGAAAAAAGAAGTGATTTTCACACTATTTTGGAATTGAATTTGTTGAAAAACAAATTTTCTGTTTCTGTACTGAAAATATGAGCAGTGTACAGGAAGTCATCTTTAAGTTTATTCAATTAAAGCATAGGTTGTGCTGTGCAACGAAAGGGGTTAAATTTGTTGTCAGAGTCATTTAATAGCAACAATTTCTTTTCACAGTGTGTTAGAACAGCACAAACTGACAAAAGAACAGTGGGAAGAAAGAATACAAAACTGGCATGAAGAGCACAGGGGAATGTTAAGGTAATCATGTAAAAAATGTTCATGACACCTTTCATTATTACTTTCATTATTATTAGGGTGTATTATGGGAGGTATTTGTTTAGATAGTGGCTTTCTTTTATTCTGACCAGGGTAGGTAGTTATGAAAGACTTCCATGAGAGTTGAATTTCCAGTTTGGTTACTGGTTTACCTGCATGGTTTCTGGTAATGCTGTCAACTGCCTTTGTCCACAGTTGCCTGCCTGTAAGATACATTTAGTATTTCCTTCAGCTCATGGTGCAGAAAGACAAAATGCAATGATTGGACTCTACTTGGATATTAGGGTGTAGAGCTCTTTAAAAGTATCTGAGTCAAACTCTTTCAAAGAGAGATTTAATTCATAACTAAATTTTACCCCAACTGTTTATTCTGCAATAGTTCCCTTATTCTTACAATGTACTTATGATTTGTTGTCTAAACTGTACCAATTTTTCTTCTTCATCAGGGAAGATTCTATGATGGAATACCTTAAGATAGCACAAGACTTGGAAATGTATGGAGTCAACTATTTTGAAATAAAGAATAAAAAAGGAACTGAATTGTGGCTAGGAGTTGATGCTTTGGGTCTGAATATTTATGAGCACGATGATAAGTAAGTGGGTAATACTCATTTTGCAGTTCTGTCCTAGGAGATGCTGTCTGAGATTGTACAACCCCCACCTTACAGACGGTTCAGTAAGATGTAGCAAAACAGCTTCTCCTTCTAATCTATATAAGAGATAGAAAAAGAGAGAGAGATGTTAACTGCCAGAATGTTTGTATTTTAAAGATTAAGGATGCAAAAGAAGGGAAAGGAAGAGCAGTTCTATAGAAGTTTAAATTTACATTACTTCATAAGGATTACTACAGCTAGACTGTCTTGATATGGTTTCTTCCTGTACCTTTCTCTCAAGACATTCTTCAGTCAGGATGAAAAGGATATTTTAAAGCTGAGCAACATATTTAATGAGAAACATTTGTAAAAGCCGTGACAAGGATTATAGATGTTGGAGCATGAAAACTTGGATATTTAAAAGTGAAACCTTTTAGACACCAAAGAAAATAGATCAGTTTTGTGTCCTGATAAAGGATCAAATAATCTGTTCTACTTGGAAAAGCTGAAATGTCAGGAATATGAAGAATTTGGAAATAGAACAACAGACTTATTCTTTTCTTTCTTTACAAGCACTTGTTAGTAGTATCTGATGTCAACAGACTGTTCTCAGTGATTTGAAGTTAAACATGATGTGTCAAACTCCAGATGGGAGCAGTCAACTTCAGATGTATATACTCTAACAAAATTCTGTAAGCCTTAATTGCCATTAGATGGCAATATAACTCCTGAAAGAAGGAAATACTCAAAATGTTCAGATCAGATTGAGCTATGAGGCAATTTTTGGTATTTCCTATCTCCTGATAGTTAGCAATCAAATATTAAATATTTCCTGATTTTTATAATTAAGGTAATATGAATTGAAAAAACTTTCTGTGCTGACAGAGAAAAATATTTACTGTTACACAGTTGATGCATAACACGATAACAGTTTCTGAATTTATTTTGCTTAAGATGCAAGGGAAACAAATTTACTTTGAATTCTGAAAATATAAGAACACAGATCTGAGCTAAACAGAAGTACAGCATGGCTGAAAGTTACTTTAATTTTATTATTTGACATGTCAGTTTATCGAATTTAAATTGTTACTCTTTCAAGTGAAAATGCAGTTACTAATACCATATAAAGAATGAGTACATGATTGTGATGTTTAGCATCTAGGTAATAGTAGTAGAGTAAGTCACAAATCAAAATTCCTTTTGTTACAATGCCATGTAATTTATTAAACTGTAGTTAATTTGGTGGAATATTTGTAAAAAGAAAAGTCTACTAAAATATACTTGAACTGTTACTAATGTTTACATTAAAACATAATGTCATAAATGTAATATTCTAAATGTAGTTAAGTGTAATAGTGAAAGTGGTACAGACATAAGCCCTGTTGAATTCATATGCATATATATAAAGTGCATATCATTGCCTGCTTCTAATGAGAACTTTTTCTCTTTGAAGGCTGACACCCAAGATTGGTTTTCCTTGGAGTGAAATAAGAAACATCTCTTTTAATGACAAAAAATTTGTCATAAAGCCAATTGACAAAAAGGCCCCTGTAAGTAGGGTGTAGAATAGTATCACTTCCTGTATGAAGAGATTTAAGCCTGTGGGGACTTTCTGTGGCATTAAGGCATCAGTAAATATTGGTGACATTTTTCACTTTTAATGATAGAATAGTCACTAATCAAAAGAAAGTGTTCATTTTGAAATATAGTTATGTTTATTTTCTCCCTTTTCATTCTGTTTGATACTCTTAAATTGTTGGGGGTTTTAAATTAATTAATTCCTTGTGATGTGTTGACAAGACAGCATAAGATGCTAAATTCTTTGCTTCTTCCCTCCTGTTTTTTTGGTTGTTTTTTTTTTTTTTTTTTTTTTTGTTACTAGAGCACATTTCATGAGACTTTCTAGGTCAAGTGTCATCAGAATAGAGAACAGTCTTACATTTTTAGAATTTTAAATAAATAATTTTGTGTGAACCAGCTAACTTCTAGACTGTTCCAGGTGCAATTTTTAATTTATCTTACAAGTTTCTGACAGTAACTACATTTATAGATTACGGTGTTTGCTTGGTCAAAAATATGAAGATACTTGTAAGTTTTCGTTTAACCAATGCAAGAATGCAGTAATGCTTTGAATCTTGTCATAAGTGTATTTTTTTAGGTTAACGGGTATACTGGAATTGTTTTCCTAGGATTTTGTTTTTTATGCACCCCGTCTGAGAATTAACAAGCGAATTTTGGCACTGTGTATGGGAAATCATGAATTGTACATGAGGCGGAGGAAACCTGATACAATTGAAGTGCAACAGATGAAGGCCCAAGCTAGAGAAGAGAAACATCAGAAACAATTGGAAAGGTAATTAACAAACTTACGTGAAAAAGAAAAAAACTCTACCTTTTTAAGAAGTGATAGAATATTGTATATCTGAGAATTCTAGAAAAGAGAGGTGCTTTTCTTTCTGCAATGTTTAAGCAGGTTTTTGAATTGGCATGGCTCACCTGTCTTAATAGAAAAACGTATCTTTTTGAGCTTTCAGCGCAGTAATAGTAGCTGTACTGTTATTCCCCATTATATATTTTGTGAAAATCTTGCCTCTCTGTTGCTTGATTCTTAGGGAATTTCATACTCCATGGGTGAACCCTTAAAGCAAGTTCGTTGAAGAATGTCTTGGCTTCTTGGCTTTTGTGTGTTTAAAAAATACTGGTGCCGTTTCTAGCCCAGATGAAACATCATGCCTAAAATGCAGATATAGTTGCAGATTTATGACTGAACCATAACCAAGGGTGATTATCAGTTCTGTTAATACATTTTTTTCCTCTACTGTATTTTGAAGCAGAAACTGAATTAGAAGCATTTAAAATTGTACTTCCCTGCTAGCTGAGTAAACTGAAAAATTGTCTACCAGCATCCAAAGAGTAGCGTTTAATATGTTGGAGGGTGAAAATACCTTATTACTGTTTTTTTTTCAGGGCACAATTAGAAAATGAAAAGAAGAAAAGGGAGATAGCAGAAAAGGAAAAGGAGAGAATAGAGCGTGAAAAGGAGGAATTAATGGAACGCTTAAGACAAATTGAGGAGCAAACAATGAAAGCTCAGAAAGGTGAGGTCATAGATTTCTTAAATCTGATGACAGTGTTTAGTTTAGTTGAATAGCTCAGTTCCACAGTTCTCGGTATGTTGGTGTGTTTTGTTACCGTGGGGGGGGTGGTGTTATTTTACTAATAGTGGCAAGAATTTAGTGGTGTTTGAGTTGATGTAAGAGATACTCTATTTCAGTGTTTAAACAATGGCATGTGTTTGTCTTTAATATAAAACCAATTTCTGATATAGCAAAAGTTTTGATATAGTAAAAAGAAAATTAATGCATACATAGTTCAGCTCAGAATTATGAAATGCTTAAAGTGCTGAATATCTGGAGTTGGAATTAGAGGGGAAGATTCAAAGTACTTTTTCTAGGATTTAGTTGAATTTAGCTTTTAATTTGGAAATTCTGTGTTCCTTCCTCCTTTCCTATTCCCTTGTAAGATTTGAGATATTGGAAAATTAAGGTATTGTCAGATGTTAGTGACAAAACATGTAGTTTCACCAATCACAATTCTTTGTGTTTAATCACCCTGTAGCGTCCCTGCCTCTGTGACTTCCCAGTCCCTCCTCTCCATGTGTTTTTTTTTTTTTTCTTTTTTTTGTCTACTTCAAGTTTAGTTCACATTCGTAGAAGTTTTGTTGCTCTTTTCTTTTCCTAACTCTTGGCTTCAAGCATCATAGAGAGAATCACTGATTAACACTATGCAAATAAATTACATATGCCTGGCACTGCTCCCCAGCTCTACCCCTGCATTTTTCAGTCTTTCAATGCAGAGCAGGTTGGACACATCCAGACAGGTAACACACTAACTGTGCCATGAAATTGTTTAGCAAGAGCTATTTGGCCCAGGACAACACAGTGTCAGGGTGATTCTGGAGGTTTGACAATACACATTTTCTCATAACTTTGTCAGCAGTGTAGCCTAATTTCTGATGCAATACGTAATGTTCATATGTGCTGGTCTTTTTAGCCTTCTATTCACACATGGAAAAGTCTTTATGTAAATGGTGTCTGTTGTAGTTTTGCTTTCTCCATCTTCATGGAAAGATTTGTTTCAGTAATGTTTTTAAATAATTTTGTGTTTTATTTAATTTTAGGTACTGCATTTGTAGAACCCCACATACTTGTGATGCTGTTCATTTAGTTTTTATACCTGAAGTAGTAGTAGGCCTAGGAAGCCAAATGAAGAATAATGGTTACATTACTACTTAAAACTAGAAGTGCAAAGATGAGGCATATGTCAGCATACCTGGGGAGGTGCTTTTATAGTATTAAAGCTTATGGTGAAGGCAAATGGACTGCTGTAAAAAATGAGTAGTTGTTTAGGTTTTCTGGGGAGGGAGTCTATGAGAGCTGTGCCTGGCCAAGTACATAGCAGAAATTTTATCATTAGAACCGGCAAAGAGCTTTAGAGAGACTTTTTTCATAGTCACTTAATTTTTCACATCTCAGGAGCAATGTATTTTGTCTATGTAAACCTAACCTTGCAGTACTGATAGATTATTACTACTTCCTATTTCACTAAGGGTTGTTCTGCCCTTTAGATTCCAATATTTTGCTATGCAGGCAGCTAGACAGCTTTTATCTCTCCCTTGATTTAAAATTTTCTTCCTCTGATGTACAAAGAATTTTTCTGACCCTTTCAGTTGGTCTTAAGTCATTTTGCTGGAGGAATGTGCCTAAATTTTCAGCTGTGATTAAAGAATCTGCCAGGCATTTTAATAAAGAAGACAATTTTTTTTTTGCTTTCTGTAATAGAGCAATTTAATGTACATAAAATAGTCTCATAGTAGGAGCATGTGCCTGTATATGTACATGTATTTTGGTGTTTAGTTTGTCAGTGAGGTGACAGTTTTCTGAAACACTGGGCTATCAAAACTGTCAGGTGAGATGAAGTATATCCAAAGAATGTCTTAAAGTGGGAGGGAAATCAGACATGGAACAGAGCTCTGGGTAACATGCTCTACAGCTTTTCTTAGCTTGAGGTGGTCTTGGAAATCTTGGTTAGTGTTCTAAGTTACTTTATTTTGAGTATATGCTGGTATCTGTGTTACATATGAGGAAGAGCTAGGCAGTGATACCTTGTCTGTAAACTTTCCTCTTGGCAGAGCTAGAGGAACAGACTCGAAGAGCTTTAGAACTGGATCAAGAACGGAAGCGTGCAAAAGAGGAAGCAGAACGCCTAGAAAAAGAGCGTCGAGCAGCTGAAGTAGCCAAAGCCGCTTTAGCCAAGCAGGCAGCTGATCAAATGAAGAACCAGGAGCAGCTAGTAAGAAACTTCATCTATTTTCTTCAAAATGGTGTTAAAATTGAAAAAGATAGTTGAAAATTTATTTTCTCTTGTTTACGCCAAATGAAGAAGTACGCTGAAACACAAAAGTATGTGAGATACTGTTACAGATTGTTTTGGGAACTGTTTTAGAAAACTGCATTAGACTTGCCACCACTTTGCAGGACACAAATAAAAACTCTGGATCCATAGGAAATTAAAAGAAGACCACTGCCTTTCAGACCAGCAACACTCACTACATTCTCTTTCTAATAGTGTCAGGCTTATCCAGCTGAGAACAACAGTAGCTTCCTTCTGCAGTCCCCTGGAAAACCTGTTCTCTAAGGCAGGTCTGTTCTGAAGCTTGATGGTGGTGGTGGGGAGTTGGTGACACTGTAGTTTGTTGGAGTTCTTTTTGTTGCAGTTCCCCTTCTGTTTCCAATATTTGCAATGTCTTCTCACATACTGTGCTAGACAACTTCTAATTCAAGATTTGTGCATAAGAATCAAGGAAGGCATGAAAATAGTAGGAGAAATGATTTCTCAACTATAAATTAGCTTTTGATCATCTGTAAACTTAGCACACAAATCTGATGGCAAGATTTAGCTTAATAGTACTGAGATTATGATCCAGAATCATAGTCTTAATGATGGGACTATTAAAGTTGTATTAGACTGAAACAGCATGAAATGCTAGTTGGTAACGACAGCTTGCTGTTTCTCAGCAAGCTTTGGAAGAGCAGAAGATAAATATTTTTTTCCAGACTTATTTCCATTAGGTGAGAGTAATCTGATTCATTCCCTCTTCCATGTATGCTTAGAATTTGTGTTTCACAGAGAAGTGATGGATGGTAACTAAGTCTTTTCAAGTCGGATCACAACAAAGGCTCTGCTTTCTTCCACTGCAAAGCCAGGATGATACCAAATTAAAACTTGTACTTTGTTCCTCTGTTTGTTTCAGGCAGCAGAAATTGCTGAATTCACAGCCAAGATTGCACTTCTAGAGGAAGCCAAGAAAAAGAAAGAAGAGGAAGCTTCAGAATGGCAGCACAAAGTAATGAGCCCATGCTGTGTGAAGTCAGAACTTCAGAGAAGCTGAGGGAAATGAGTGCGGAAATCTCACTGGAAGTCCATGGGGTCAAATCTTTCCCCTTAGGCTCAGAAAGTCTTTCTTATAGGTTTTTGTCATGCAGTCTACTGAAGCCAGCCTATACTTCTGTTTAACTCATTTTTTGATATTACATAGTCATGAAGGGGGGGAAATTCTCAACACAAAAGTATGGTCAAAGATTAGAAATGGCTTCTTTTTGTATGAGGATGAAATAGATTGGAACTTTATGTTAGAGAAGAAAACACCTCAGGAGGGAGGTGTATAAAATCATGAGTTTTGGTAGAAAGATGAACCAAAACAGTTAACAAAGGCATGTGAAATGCAAATGGAAAAAAGTTTAAAGCAAAATAATATTTCTTCATAAAATCTATAATTAGCTATGGAATGTGAATAGTTACTGTGTGCATGGGTTCCAAAAGGGTTTGAACAAATTGTCTTAAGTTCTGGTTAAGTATGAAATTTGAAGACATCAACTTTGATCTAGGAAGTCTCTGGGCCTTAAATTTCAGGAGGCTAGGAGAGTTGAACAACAGTCAGTATGATTGCCGTATTCTTCCACTTTTCTCTTGTCTACTGCTGGAAATAGGTGGTAGAGCTTATTTTGAGCCATATCTGGTTTTACTCTGTGTCTCTATTTAACAATTTTCAGTGTGTAAGCTAGTCATGTCAGTTATAAAGGATAGTATCATGTGTCTGAGAACATCTCAAATATTTATTTTTATTTTTCTGACTCTTGATAAATCATTTCAAAAGATGCTAAGTACTGTTTACTGTATTTAGGCTTTTGCAGCCCAAGAGGACTTGGAAAAGACCAAAGAAGAACTGAAATCTGTGATGTCTGCTCCTCCTCCACCTCCACCCCCACCAGTTATTCCTCCAACAGAGAATGAACACGATGAACATGATGAGAACAATGCTGAAGCCAGTGCAGAACTGACTTCTGATGGTGTCATGAATCACAGGAGTGAGGAAGAACGGGTAACAGAAACACAGAAAAATGAACGTGTTAAGAAACAACTCCAGGTAATGAAGATTCATAGTTGTATCAACACAATTCCAGCTTTGGCTTTTCATTCTTCTTTTGTCAGAAATTGCACTGACGTTATGGTCTGCCAAGGAAACAGCCTATTTATCATTTATTAGGTTTATTACTAATTTACCAACCAGTATCATTCATAGTGTTCTAGAAGTGAAATATAGAGAGAGATTGGATGTAAGGTTATGCTTTATAGCTTAAAGGTGTAAGTATGCTGTTGCATTGGCCAGTAAATGTTTCTAATAATTATATAATTTCCAGAACTCTGCATGCTAAAATATAATGCTTTCCTTTTTCAATACTAAATTAAGAGGTATGAACAGATGCTTGCTTAGTAGTATTTGTGTTTGTTTGCAGTCACTCCCAGATGATAAATGCAAAAACTCAATTACGCCCATTTTATATTACTCTTATTTCCCTGAAACTGAGCACTTCCTCCCAGGCTGTGTATTCCCTCTCAAAGCATAATAATCTGTATTAGTGGTAGCCCTTTTCCTGGTTATGAAATGTTTATTTGGGAAATAAACAGGAGAAAAGGAAAGCTGCTACTCTCTTTGGCAGCATTATCTTAGTAGCGTGTGTGTGTAGCATTCTTGGAGTCACTGAATAGATCAGGGAGATAAGTCTTTTAACTAAAGAAAAATTGAAAAATAAGGTGGTTTTCCTCTTTATCCTGCTGGTCCCTTTCTTCTTGGATTTTATGGAGTATGCGGCTTTTTTAAAAATACAGTTTCATGCTTACACTTATTTAAGGAAAGAATCCTATTGCTCTCCTTATCTTTCCTTCTGCGTTCCTTCTGCTAGGCTTCACAACTTGAATTACTGAGCAGCACAACAAACATTTCATAGGTTGGCATTCAAGAAATTCTTATCCAGATTGCAGAACAGTTGTTATCAGAAACTCCAGAGTCGCTAAAGGATTAGTCAAAGCACTTAAATTCAAATATTTTATTCAACAGGCTTTAAGTTCAGAGTTGGCTCAAGCCAGAGATGAAACCAAGAAAACACAGAATGATGTCCTTCATGCTGAGAATGTTAAAGCAGGCCGCGATAAGTACAAGACTCTCCGGCAAATCCGACAAGGCAATACAAAGCAGCGTATTGATGAGTTTGAAGCAATGTGAGAGCTGGTATTTTGCATATCATGTTCCTCGTAAAGCTGAACCACCAACAGAGAAAAAAAGCAGGTCTTTGCAGATTTGATGGATTGCACCCCACTTTGCCAAAGCACTTAATACCAGGTTGACTACAGTGACTAGAAGACAAATTTAGGGGAAGCTATAAAACAGTAAGGCAGTCTGTTAACCCTAGGTTTTGGGTGGGGGGAGGGTGTGGAGGATAATAACAGGTTTTTTCCCCCATTGTGTTTTCAGTTTCATTGTTTGTTTGTTGGTTTTTTTCCCTTTGGAAACAGATGTGAAGTACATAATGACTGACAAGTGTATATATTGCTTAAACATTAAGAAATAGAAAGAAGAATGGAACTGTACCTAAACTAGATAGGTGCTGTTTCAGTATGAAGTTTGAAATTAGTTTTCAATGTAGCTACTCCATTAAGAGTTTGATATTGCTCACTTTAAGTTTTGGTTGTTTTTTTCTTGTTTTGTTTTGTGGGGTTTTGTGTTTGTGTTTTTTAATCCCAAGTGAAATTCTCTGGTGTTTCATGTCCTGTCATCATTGATGGTTTTCTTTGCCTACCTGTTCACAAAGGTCTGGATGGCAGGTGGTAGTTCCAGGAAATGTTTTTAAATGGAACACTACCTGTGGGCAGCACATGGCTGCTGATAGGCTTGAGTAAGTATTGCTTTTCCTAGCTGATTCTTTTAGATGTGCAGAATGTTCCAATGCAGCAAACAGGGAAAAAAATAAACCAAGCTTAATGTGCTATTTGCTTGTAATTATATTATTTGCAGTAGGGAGACCTGGACCTTTCTGGCAAGGGAGCATATGAAAACATCAGTCCCAGGGAGGGGACAGTATCCTACCTCACTACTATGTACATGATGACTGGTCCTTCAAACACCATGAAAAAAACTGTTTAAATTGACTGTCACTTACACAGTGATATCATACGTTGCTAGGAGTCCTTACTCCTAGGATTTTATTTTACTTTATGATGGATTTATAGTGCTAAATACTGTCTAACTGCCTTCTGTTGAGTTTAAATTGTATAAGTATCTGGTGTGTTTTAAAGCTGTAACCTGTCACTGGTATGCTATATTCTGGGAGGGGTGTAGAATGTGCATGTCAGTCAGTTTGGGTTTCAAATACAAAATGAAACTTCCCAGAATTGGAGTAAAAGTGTCTGTAGCTTCAGTTTTCAGTGAAGCTAGTATTGTAGTTGTCATATCTGATGTCAGATCATTAAGTCCTTTCCCTCTTGAAAAGGAAACCTGCTTTTTTGAGAAATTTGCTTAGAAATTGAACTTTAGTAATAACTTTGCAGTCAATGTGGACTTCAGTTACTCCCTGTGTTAGAGTACCCTAGTAAATATTGACAGTGGAAGAACCTAGGTTTCTCTGAGGATGGTTCAGCTTTTTTTCTGTTTGATATTATGCACTCATAAATTTACACTTATCTATTAAAATTTGCCATTTTATTAAACATTTTTTTCATGCACAATAGGTTTAAATTTCTTATGAACAGTCCGACTAAGTTTGTTTTTTTTTATCTTGCGGAGTAAAAGTTTGGCTATGTGGGGTGACATCAAGAAAATTTAATAAAGATACATTAATATATTTTTGGTTTGTGGGCCTAAACATATCTGCTTGACATTGAAGACTGATGTGCAGATGCTGTGCACATGCTTCAAAATGCTGCTTGGTGGAAGTTGGTGTTTCAACTTGCATTGCATTTTAAGAACAGTTTTTGTTTCACAGGCTTCACACACTGAAGCTTAAGCAAATTTCTGAAGTATTTGAACAGTTTGCCATAGCAGGTGGAAATACTGTGCTTCCAGTGAGTTTTCATTTTTCCCTGAAAAGTGTGCACTAACACTGATCCATCAGTTTCAGTGTTGGGAAAAAAAAAGTAAAGATTGTCGTTCATAAATCTACAACATGTAGAATAGGGCTAAATGGATTAGATCCATTTATAAAGCTGTGTGATTTATTTTTTTTTTTAATCTAAACAACCAGGGACAACCATTTGTAATACAGATTTTCACAATAAACAAAGTGGTAATAGCTGCTGTTGCCAGCAGTTGGGAACACTTACTGGTGCAGAAATACTAAGAATACATTTAATGATTACTTGGTGAAGTAATTTTCCACATGCTTTTTCCTTTAGCATCATGTTTTGTGTTGTACAATTAAGCTACAATTACATCTACTATTTTGGATAACATTCATTGGTTAACAATAAAGAGATACAGTTAATCTCTCTGGGGTCCACTGTTGTTATTTAATGCACTTTTTTTCCTAACAGTTTTACTCAGAACACTCCGATAGCCTCTCTTTCCAGAGCAGTGTAGAAATTTTGAACATCTTTTTGTTTTATATTCTGGTCAGAATTAAATAAAAAAATAAATCAGATTTATTCTCTACCCTAGAGAATGGTATTTTGCTTAAGAAATTACCACATGCAGTTAGGAGGAAGCACTGGTGTTTGTTGATTCAAAACAGGATCTGAATCATCACAGCAAATTTGCTCTCTTGAGAGTAGAGGATAATTTAGCCATATAAGAACTCTGTGGGTAATGTAAGAATATTCAATCACTGCCTACATATTGCTTAGTCCCAGGTTAAGTGAAATTTAGTTTAATGGATTAATATCTTAATTACTGAGAAACCTTGATGTGATTTCTTTTTTTTTTTGATACTGCACCTTATAGTGGACAGTGCTGTCAAATACATGCATGGCCATGTGTTTTAAACAATGGCAAGTTATTGGGCTTCTTCATCTCTCTAATACACTTGAAAAAGACAGGAACAGTCTCATGTAAATAGGTGTACAAATAATCTGCTAAAATGTTCTCACAGAAATTAGACCTCCTCTCAGGTGGCATTCCATTCTCTCTGGTATTTGTTTGGCCTTGCACTCAGTACAAGCACATGACCTTTTCTGTTGCTCTGTAGGGCAGAATTGCCATCAGGAATTAAAACTTGGTACTTGTAAACGTGCATATTTCTAGTTTTATATTTCCCTCGTGTTGGAGTCCCTCCTGCTGAAGCCTTAGATGTGAGGTTTCTCACTTGTTAGAGAGCTTCTGCATAGCATAGGAATGTAGCTTCACAATATTGTGCTTGAGAGGGGAGGTAAGTGCTTTGAAAGATTATTTTTTCAAGAATATGCTCTTGAGGTGGAGAGAAGAGGATGCAAAATAGTGCCACTATTTACAGGCCAGACTATTACAATCAAACAGAATACTTTGTTGTGCAAGAAGATATTTTGTCTTCTTGAAGCAGTCCCTTCTGCACATCAAAACCTACATTTTCCACCACTTGTACCACTTTGGAAAGCATTATTGTGGTTTTGCTTTTTTCTTAAAACATGTTCTCTAGGGTTTTTCAACTTACCTGCTTTGAGCACCTCTGAGGAAAAAGGTTTGTTCTAAATGAAATATTTCAAACTTCTGAAGAAAAGGTACCCCAAATACTTTTTCTAAATTTTTAAAGAAAATATAGAGATTAAAATAGTTAGTTAAAACCTTTTGTTTTTGAAGAGGAACTTTTGTACAAGCATTTTCCATGTCTTTTTACATATGGATAATCTAAAAAGTTGTTCTGCCCAAGACTTCAGGGCAATTTCAAGAGTCAGGGATTTTAATTAAGGTAATGTATCCAAGTGGGCTGAGGTGGTTGATCCTGGTGTTTGTCAATGTATGTTGAGTCAAAACAGCAACATAAAATTGAAAGCCGTCTTTTAAAAGAGAAAAGTTCACTTTTTAATAGAAGTTGTCTCATACACATAATTTGATTTTTTTCTTGGCTAGGTAAAAAGATTTTCCTGGAAAAGTAATAAGTGTCAATGTCTCAGCATACAAGCTGTGGTGATTTTTTTAACCCCCATGGAGCACATTCTGCTGTCTGTGCTTGTAGGTGGAGAGTACCTGCCTCCCAGTGGGAGTGCTGTGCTGGCTGCTTGGGTGGCTGGGGAGATGGTTCTGGCTGATGGCCGTGAGCACCTGCCATGTCCCACTGCTCCATTTCCAAGCAGTGCAGTGCCTTTCCTCCCCACACAGTTGGTCTGCAGGCAGGGGAGTTCTCCCTGACTGCTCCTTTTCCCAGCTTGGGGGGGGACCCAGTTCAAGGAACAGCAGCAGGGGGCAACTTAGGGCTGATGTAATTGTAGAGGGCTATAAGAGGGGAGAAAACCCCAAATGCAGATGTGCACTAGTATCCCTTACTGGCTCCTTTATTTACTTGTGTGGAGAACTCCTTTCCAGTGTAGTCCTGTGGCAGCTGTGCGACCAATAATCTGTTTAGCAAATTTAGCAGCCAATTTTCTGGAGCAAGTTGCACTTTTCATTTCACTGTGCTGAGTCTAGATGTATAGGCAAAGGCCAGTTACCTGATTTTTTTTTTTTGATTCATGGAGTTTGTCTCTTGTGTTCATTGTGTTTCTGGGTTAATAAACTGATGCTTTGCAGTGCAGTTAGAGAAGCTTTGCTTTGTTTTGCTTTTTTTTTCCTTCATTCCACACAAGAGATTGCTGCTGTATCAAATGTATATGTTTTGTTCAATGTGAGTGAAGTGGGCCCACCAAGCTGAAAAGGCTTTCTCACCCAGCTATCAAATTTCTTCAGAAGCGACCACAATACTTGCAGCAGTGCCTCAGGAAGAGACAGATTATCCCACATAGTTTAGGGAAAGACAAAGTTAGCAGGAGGAAATGGAGCATTCTGAATTGCTGGTATTCCATTAAGTGTTTATATTGGCTTTTGTAAATAATATGTTGAGAGTGTTTCTGTTCACAGCAGTAGGCTTTAGGCAGCAGAAGAAACGAGGGGAGATGGAAATGCCCATCAAAGGAGGCGGCCTGGTTGGTGCAAATATTCCTAATGCACGTGTGCATAAGAGTTAATGTTTCCTGTCCTCTGGATAAGTGGATCAGGTGAAAAGAGATCATGCTCAGAGGTAGGACAATTGCATTGCTTTTTCTGCTTATGTGTTTTTGGGTTTTTTTGTTTCTTTGTTTGCTTTTAAGCTACGTTATTTACAGAGGAGGAATTGCCATTATCTGAAGGCTTTTAGAAAGTCTGCTGCCCAGCACCAAAAGGTCTTGGAGTTCTTAAGGCCACAAGCTCCCAGCCTGGCCTCTGTGTTGTAGTTTTAACTTCCTCTGCAGTGTGGTAATTTTGCCCTAGCACATTTCTGCAGTGCCAAGAGCTGTGTCCATTCAGGGTTCAGCTGCCCCACTTGCTTGTTCCAGCAATGCGAAACCCCTGTGTGCCCCTGTGAAACAGTAATCGCTCCATGGCCCTGCGGCTGCCTACACAGCTCTGCGGCATCTTGTATCCACAGCTCCCTACAGCCTCAGCTTTCACACCTCTTACTCACCCTTGATTTCTTCTTTGAACTTGATACAGTATTTAACTTAATCTATGGCTTCAATAACATTGTTCTAAACTGAGCTTACAGTGAATGGTTGACTACAGTGTCAAATGCTTTCTAAAAACATATCAATGAGCCATACTTTTATTCAAATAGCACTTCTGATTAATTAATAATCTCTATGAATATGGTAATTGCAGTTGTGTTGCCAGAAAGAGATTCATTTGCATTGGGACTGAGGCTCAAAACTTTCCTGCCAAGTGCATTTCAGTCTTCAGCAAAGTTGAGAAATAACATCCAGAATACACAGATGAGCCAACCGTGCTGCTGCCTTTATTGTTGGGAACAAATTCATTTATATCTGAGTGAGCAGATTCAGTGTTGGAGACTCGGGCAAACGTGTTCACACATCAGAAAAAATTCTAAAAATCAGAATAAATCTTCCCGCCATTAATCAGCACTCCACTGTTTGTTTCCTTGGATCGCTTCTCTTGTGAACAGCATTCTGGGCATCTGTCTCACTGCTTAGTGCCACTTGTAATTTTTCCATACCATTTGGAAACACAGCTCTTTCTTCTTTTGCATTTGGGATCTTAGTGTTGTTTTCAGCAAAGCCAGTGAACTCATCTTCAAATTTAGAACTATTACTGCTGATTCTCAAAATAGTCTTCGGATTAATTTTGGATGCATGTTCTCTTACCAGACAGCCATGGCTTATGCCACCTTATAGCATAAATAATTGTATTGATAGTTAATAGTTGCTGGCAGCTTCCTGGAGAAACGTCAGAAAACAAATATGTGAATGCAGAATCCGAATCACAGTGTTCATATCCGTGAGGTTCAGCTTTGACCCTAGCCCTACTCACACAACGGAGCATGTGGAAGAGAGAGAAATTCTGTGCTTTCATTGTGTAGCTCATCTGGCTGTCTGGACTAGGCAGGAGAAAGCACTGGAGTAGGATGGTTGTTCCTGCTCAAACAGCAGAGCTGTCAGGCACAACTGCATAGTGCTGCAGCTTTGCTTTTATGAACAAGAGGTGTTCTGGATGTAAAAATAAAAAGAAAAAAAAAGCAGCTATAAAATAATTGGCTTTTTCTGTGGAGTCTTAAATTAGACTTATTTATTGTTATATTCCTGTCTGGCTTGAACCTTCTCTGCAGGTCGCTCTTGTAAAAGCTGAACTCTATAGCATAAGCCCAGATACCTGAGAGCAGGAGTCAGGTATCCCATGACTCTTCAGCCTGCCCTGTCTGAAAAAAACAGTGGCAGGTGTGGGGGAAAAAAATATCTGTCTCTGTTTGTTTTAATAGAGGGTCATGAAAATAAATTCTGTAATTCTGCTTCTTTCTAGCAGTGTCTTCTGTATGCTTTGGGATGGCCCTTTTGTATGTGCTTCTCCCAGTCTTCTTTGAACTGGTTCTTACATCTCTGCTTCTGCTTTACTGCTTGGTTTGGGCTTGTCTTTGTTGTTTTCTTTTTTTTATTTCTTGCTAATGTGTCATGCCTTTTATTTCATCTGAAGAGCAGATTTCAGTTTACGTCATTGAGAGCTTTAATGCAATTATTTGTTTCAATATGAGAATGCAAATTAAGACAGGGAAGGAAGATGTTGCATAATTATTAGTTTAAAACCATTGTTGAGGGTAAGTTTAAGCCTTAAGTTTTAGCTAAAAAATATATTGCACTTAGCTGACTACTTAGACTTGATGTGAAAAGTGGAGGCAGACAGCTAGATACAGCAAGGTGGACTTCTCAAACTAAATTCATGATAGAAAAGTACTTTGTGAAAATTGACTAGGCTTTTTATGCATTTACTGGGCTATTTTGAGAGCATACTGGGTTATTTTGAGAAAATACTGAATGATTTTTCAGTCATATTTCCTTTAATTGCTCCTGTTGTGGCTTATTCCACAAATTTGAGTCAAGATGCATTTTTTCCTCCCCAGCGATTTTGTAAAATTATGTTTTGCTATGACACTGAAATTAACTTTCTGAGGGAAAGGTATCATAGTTTGTTTTGTGTTCAATGGAGCTTGGTAATTTATATGTATGTATATATTAATGTATCTGTTATATGTGCATATATTTATATGCACATATATTAAAAATATATAGTTAGCATGGTTAAACTGGAGATTTCTAATACAGCATGCAGCATTAGGCCTTGTAATGACTGTATTCAAGTGAAATATACAAGTTGCTGCTTAGAGGAACTTTGATCTTGAATGGTTTTAGAAATGAGACTTTTAAAAACTGTGTTTAAAATACGATTTAAAAAAATATCACAGCAGGCAGAGTGAATATGATTCAGTTTTATTCTTGATCTCAAATCTACTTATCTTCATGTTTGATTTTAGCCACCTGTGAAAGCTAGTTGTTTCTGGCGTTCTCTTGGTACCAGGAAACATTTCACTGGTTTCAGTGATGCCTTCCCAGCCTGCAGTTTCACTCACTGACAGAAACCTGTTTCTTCTCCCCACCCATGTCCAGGAATTGCTGTCAGACTTTTAAAACACCTGTCTTAACCACATGCCTTATTTGCTTATTGTCAAGCCCTGGAAATTCTGGCTTTCTGTGCCAGAAAAGGATCTGTGTGGGAAACAGGCTGAAGTATAACATTTTGATGTTCCTACACATTACATGCTGTACCTGCACTTGTAAATGTAAAAAAAAAAAAAAAATGCTATTGAAGGCTTCTTACTTTTGAATAGCTGCTCATTCCCCATGCTTACTAATTACAAAGCGAATCTGGTTATTTACTGTTTTTCCTATTAATTTTGAAGAGTATTATGATATATTACTACTTACAGCTGAAGTGTTTCTTTCTCTGAAACAATCAGAATGAGATGTTCACAACAAAGGAAGGCTCACATAGGAATGTTGAATGTAAAATACTGGTTATTCTTTGCCTAGTCAGTATATTTAAGGAAGTCATTCTCCAAAAGGAAAGCAATTTTCAAGCCACTTCAACAATGATTTTTTGTAAAAATCAACATGGAAAAGAAACATTTTTGAAATGTATCTTCACTCAAGTAAGTTTTGACTCATTGTGAAGATTTCCACCAGAGAGCTTTAAACTTAAGAAGTAAATTTGAGAGAGATTCTTTATGCTGTCCTCACCTTTTTCTCCAAAAGGCTCATGCAAAGGAACAAACAAAATAAAATGAATGCCAAAGCTTACACAGCAAACAGCACATGTGGTGTGCTAAAAGGAAAATATCTCTGAAATCATACTGGCTGTGATTGAATGTTCTACAAATATGTCCTATATTTGGTGTATTCGTGCACAAGGCATTTTATTTCAGCCATCTTTGGGAGCAGTTTTAACACAATCTTACCTCTGTTGCACTCACATGTGGTTTGTGTTACCTGCAATAACAGATTGGTCCTTTAAAACTCCCCCCAGGTGGATTTTCAGTTAGGTTCTTTGTAATGCTAAAATTTGATACCAAAAATGAACTGCTATGTGCAAAAATTTGGCATAGAAGTGTACTTAAAGAGTTTGACCTGCTCTTCAAGCTGTGAAGATGGGTTCTGGGTGTCCCTGGGTGCCTTGGCCACAAGAATGGTGTGTTTCTTAAATCACTGTGTTTCTGATGCTCCTTCATTCTGCTTAGAACATTCTGCAAGTTCAGTCAGAAATTAAATATGGAGTAGTTACAGGTAGTGAAGTATGGCTTACATGATGTTGCTGCATATTTCTATCTATTGTTTAGTATACTTTTGCTAAATCTCTTTGATCTCTCTGTCTTTCTGTGCAGGTTACAAAAGTACGATCTCTTGCAACCCTTAGGATAGGAGCAAGGTAAAGATCAGCAGAAGACCTGGGGTCTGCCAAGGCCTGCTATTGCACTTCCGTAAATCTGGACAGTGTACAGTGCTTTAAATTAGGTGCTGCCTGGTCTGTGAAGAGTTTTGGAAGGACCAGGAAGTGCTGTTACAACATTTCGTTAGTGTTTGATTCTCTCATGGTCTCTAAATCTTTCCTTTGTCGTCTTTTCCCAGGAGAAAATTAGCTATTTGAAGTATTTAAGCTGTTGTTCTTTCCAGGAAAACAGGAAATAATGTGTTAATCTTGTAATGGGATGTGCTACAGTAATGTGACCCTCCAAAGTGCTTGGGACATCCTGTAGGCTTTGTCCACAAGTGATGTAGTGTGGGAAGCCTGACTTCTATCCAGCCTGGGTAAAGTGAAGTAACAGTAGATACTTTCCAAGTTTTATTGGTTTTCTACGCAGTTTCTAATAGCCTTGATGATACCTGAAGAGTGTCAGACAATTTTCTAATGTAAAAATCCCGGTTTAATATGTCTGTACATACATTCCCAGTGTAAGCACCTGTTGCTCCTTGCCTTTTTGTACGCTGTCAGGATGTGCATTCTGTGTGTACGTAACTGCGCTGGACTGTGCACCCTGCACAAAAGCCTGAATAAATGGGTTTTAACGTTCATCCAAAGAATCACTATTCATTTGATGATCAATGATGCTAGTGGATTTTCCTTCACTTCTCTGAGAAGTTTTAATTCATTTTGTAGCACCAATCCAAAGCAGAGTTTCCAGGTAAAACATCTTGTGCTGTGACCAGGTAAGCCAATGAGAGGCTGTATTTCCAAAGAATGGATTACTCTTGAAGGAAAAGACAGCTGGTAATTAAGGAAGCTGTTAATTGAGTAGATATACACCTGAATTATTCTCAAATCCAGCTAGCACCTCCTGGGAATATGTCCTACCTTGGTATTTTCCTCAGAGTGTTCCTCACAGTGCCTTCTTGCACAATGTCCTTCCACAATGTGCCAGTAGATCCATCAGAGGATTTGGATCTGAAGCAGCAGTTGCCAAAGCCTCTGGCATGTGCCCAAAATCATTAGGTGATAACTGCCTGAGGAGGAAGTTGCTCTGCAAACATCCCATGGACCTGGGACCTGCCTTGGTGCTGCTGCTGTGTCTCCTGTAGGCACCACCTCTGGGAGCAGCACTCTGGCTTGGCTGAGGGAGGAGGGGCTGTGTGCCCTGGACCCTCCATCCTGGCAGGGTTTGGAGCCACATCCCCCACACCTCAGGACTGCAGGTGGGTAGGGTGGGCAGTGGACCATGGCCAGCTTCCTGCTGAAACCCTTGCAGAGACAGGGGCTGTTGAGAAGGAAGCCTCCCCTGCCTCTGATTGGCACACCAGGACACCACCAGCTGAAGCAAGACCCTGGCTTACCCTTTGGCGGACAAGGTTTGGGTTTAGGATGCCAAGAGGATGCCAAAATACAAAGCTGTGGAGTTTCAGGGTCTGATCTGCACACATAGGCCAGCACTGGGGTCTCAAGAGTGGCTTGCTCAGCACTTGAGTGATTATTTAAAATTGTGCAGCCTCCCTGTCACTGCATGACCCGTGTGGGGGCTTAGAGATGTTCCTGGTCCATCAGGGGACCAAGGCACGGTGGCCTCCATGAGTTTTATGTCTAGCAAAGTGTCTCTGCAATAGCTGCTCCTTGGAGCAGCCTTTTCTAGGACTGTGCTTGCTTCAGGTACCCAGAGTGAAAGGTAATAAGACCCTTTCATGCAAATATACTTTCAGTGCCACCACAAAATGTTCCCAGGGATTTTTTTCTAGTGCTGCCCTTGCTGCCTAGGATGCTTTTTAGCTTCTCTTGTCAGTGTTGAAGTTCTCTGGTGGATGCCCTGCAGAGCGGGGAACTGGGCAAGATGAAGTGTACCTTAGCAGCCAGGCTTAGAAACATGAAAACAGAGATTCTGATATAATGAAAGCTTTGGGTCCCTCTCACTGTTGATTGTAGTGTTTGCTCAAGCTGGCCTGGTCTGGCTCTGATGGGATTGACAGTTTATTAGCTGGAACATGCAGGTTCACACCTGCTCCTAGTAGCCAGCAGGAGCTGGTCTGGGAAGGGGTTGCAGCTGTCCCCTGGCAGCTGCTGGAGGACGCAGCCTGGAAACAGCGCTTCCTCTGCTGCAACAGTCACTTTGGATGAGCCTAAATGGCTGGAAATGGTCACAGTCTGCCCTGCAGGGGGAAGGGGGGAGCATGGTCCTGCTTCTGGTCAGCACAGGAGGGTTCTCCGTCACCTCTGCAGCAGTCAGGATTTTGC
The DNA here is from genome assembly GCA_020086605.1 of Lanius collurio. Taxonomy (NCBI): domain Eukaryota; kingdom Metazoa; phylum Chordata; class Aves; order Passeriformes; family Laniidae; genus Lanius; species Lanius collurio. The sequence continues at coordinate 15,451,545 of JACBWW010000006.1, forward strand.
CCTGGTGAAGGTGTTGTTGGAATTGCCTGTAGGTAAAGGTCTGCCTGAAGTATTGTTGTAACAGAGTTGTATGATGAAAAATGCTGTCCTGCAGGGAAGGAGAGTGAATTCAATTGTGCCTGTAAATGGCTGGCTGGCATCAAAGAGCGGTGCCTGGTCTGTAAGGCAGGAAGCAACTTGATTGCCACTTGAAATGGTGGAGTCCTTCCTTGTCCCTCTCTCCTCCATGCTATTTCCACACTTGATGGCTGGCCAGCAGCTTCTTTCCTTGAAGTTCATCCTGGGTCTTTTCTCTAAATTCACAAGTGGTCTTTGCATCTGTGCCTGCACCAGGATATGGATTTGGAAGCAGCCGGGCTGCAGGTGGCCCTGGCCAGGTGGGCACACAGTCACTGGGATGCAGACACCTGCGGTCTTGCAGCTCGGCCACCTCACTGCCCTGACTGCAGAGGGCAATATCTGTAAACTTGCAGCCATTTAGGGGTTTCTCCCAGTTTTTGTGATGGTCTGACTGAAGTTCTGCTGCCGCTTGGCTTTGTGCAGTTGATGTGCACGGATGAGTAGTGAGTGGAAGCCTGCACGCTTCCTATGGCAGCATTTGCTGGCCCTCAGCTGGGGATGAGTACTCTATTAAATTAGCTTTAAATGTCAAAAGGTGGGATGAACAAATTAACTTTTGTTAAAAGTCTGATCCAGGTTTAGAATTGGGTAGCAGCCCCATTTCTTGGCAGCACATGGCATACTAACACTTGCCATTTTTACCATGCTGACGTTGTCCTTTTTCCAAAATAATTCTATAGATGTAGCCCATGCCAACCGTGAACAGCTTTGCTGCATCCTGTGTGTGCGGAGTTTCAGCATTAATTAAATCCCTTTGTTGCAGAGAAACCAGGGGAAGCTCATTTAATCAGGTATTAAATAAACAAACAAGCATAACATCACCCCTCTCTGCAGTTCCTGGAGCAGCTGCCTCTCCTCGCCATGGTGGCCATGACCAGACCAGGGCAGAGCCTCAGCCTGCAAACACTGGGGGCAGGTTTGTGCTGAGGGTCACCATGGTCTGCACCCCCCAGAAAACCCAAAATGTTTAACTGGGTTTGAGCCCCAGGAGCTCTGTGTTTATAGGGACTCTGCAAATGTGTGGCTCATGCCAGAGACCCCAACAACTGCTGGAGGTGGCTGCAGTGGGAGGACAGGTAGGAAAACACATTGCCTGAGACAGGGAGTTCTGCTACTGCATTCAGTTCACTTTTTTTTTCCCCACCAGGGAAAATAGACTTTCTATTCCTGAAATTGGTAAAACATAAAATCCAGGTTTGTGCATGCCTGAAAGTTTTGTAGAGGTGAATGAAACCCAAAAATTCCTTCTCCCAGGCAATCTGGCCAGACCCCAGTGCAATTTTCCCCCTTTCAGGCCACTTCCGAAGGGTTGGAATGTAGGGTCACCCAAACCAGCACTGCAGCTCTGGTTGCAGGGTGGAATTGGGGATCTCTGTAAGGTGAGCCTGGCTGGCATAAGGAACCTGCCTGGAGAGCATTGCCAGCTCCTTATCCACCACAGTCTTCTTGCTTACGCTTTACCCAGCTCATGTAAATTAATATCAGCGTTGAATTTCCGTCATACCTACCTGCTGCTCTTGGCAGTTCAGCTGGGAAAGAAAAAGCCCGACTGTTGCTATAGAGACCATCAGATGGAGTGGCACCAGAACATCTCCCCCACCACTGCCACCGCGTGCTCACGTGTGTCCCAGCACCCAGCTGCTGGCCACGGTGGGACTGGGACACCTTGAGCCATCCCTGTCCTGCCCTCTGTGACTCCAGGGATGACTGATCTCCTCGGTCTCCTCCTGGATTTACGCAGGTCTTCCTCAGCCTGCAGCTTGTCCCAGGCTCTCCTTGAACAGGCTTGTGGGTTGGACACGCCCCCAGGGATGGGCAGGGAAATGCAGGGCAGCAGCTCCTTCCTGGCTCTTGTTGTAGGGCTCTGGGAGCCTGCTGGAAAGCCTCAGTGAAACAGGGTGTGCGACAAAGCCGGTCGGTGGAAGCAATTTAAACCATTTTCAACATTTCTGCTGCTGGGTCTGCCACGCCAGGTGTCTCAGGAGCGGGTCCTGAGGTTACTGAACACAGGTCCTCTGTTGTGACACAAAAGGAGGATGATGGTGGCATTCAATGCATGTGCTCATAATGTGCCCAATTCCACACCAGCTTTTTCTCTACAGTCAGCAAAGGGGCAGTTTATGTACTGGGACACAAAATCTCGAAATGTCCCTTCATTTTGTCAGCATGGTATGATCTCAAAGATTCTGTGAGGCTGGAGGATGCTGCCCAGAGCAGCACAAGTGACACTTTGTCCTGCTTGGAAATGGTCTCACAAGGAGCATCTCTGTGTGTTCATACAGCAGCCTCTCCTTAGCTTCTCCAGACAAGGTCATGCAGGTTGTCAAGTTCAGGTTTCAGCTCCAGAGTGAGTGACAGAGCTCTTTAAGCTCCAGTGTCACAACACTTCAACCTTTATCAGAGACTGCTGTGATGCCTGTCAGGCTCACAGGCATTTTGTTAAAGCTTTTGCAAGAGAAATTTGTAAACTGGTGACAGGCTCTCCAGGCCTGCCCTGCAGGTGATGCAGGCAGATCTCAGGGGATTTAGAGACCTGACTGAATTGGGGAAACTCACAGTCCTTGATCAGCCCAAGGGAGAAAGCAGAGCTACAGAGGAGAAGCGTCAGGTGGTGGTATGACCACTATCCAGAGACCAAACCAGATCCTACAAACACCAGCAGCTTGATGTATTTGGCATTCTTGAAGCAAGCTAAAAAACTGAAATCCAACCTGTGCCAGCAAATCACCTGTGAAGAAACCAGCATGTTTAGGGACATGGCAAATCACACTTACAGCTTTATAACCGAATGATCCAGCACACCAGTTTCTTCAAAGAAAGGAGACTATGTTCACTGGCACAATGTCTAAATCCAAAATTTGCTACTATAAATGACTGATGTGTCCTCTTAATCCCAGAGGCTTTTTTCTTGGTAAGCAAAAGAAAGGGGAAGAGCCTATTAAATACAAATTACTACATGAAAAATGAACTGATAATCTATAATCATACATGTTTATGCATGGTCCCACATGACACCCTTCCCTCTCAATTAGAGAGATGTGTATTTGATGGCTGGACTATTCAGTAGATAAGGAATTGGCTGGAGGGAGGCAGCCAGAGGTTTGTGGTCAATGCCTTAATGTCCAGGTGGAGGCCGGTGATGGGTGGTGTCCCTCATGGCTTGGTCCTGGGACCGATACTCTTTACAATCTTCATCAGTGGCACAAAGGGACTGACAGCACGCTCAGAAAGCTTGTGTGGCACCATGTTGGGTGGTTCAGGTGACATACTTGGAGGACAGGATGTCAGCCAGAGGAAAGTTCAATAAGTCCCGGTGCACAGTGCTGCATCTGGCTCAGGGCAATTCTAGACATGAGTACAGACTAGAAGTTATTGAAAGAAGCCCCATGGAGATCTGGGGTTTCTAGTGGATGAAGAGCTGGACATGAATCAACAATATCTGCTCACAGCCCAGAAAGGCACCTGTATCCTGCTTGTGGCTAGCAGGGAAAGGGAGAGGATCCCACCCTTGTGAGACCCCACCTAGAGGGCTGCTGCATCCAGCTCTGGGATCCTCAGCTCAAGGAAGATGTTGACCTGTACAAGCAGGTGCAGAGGGTCACAGAGAGGATCACAGGGCTGGAGCACCTCCCTTAGGAAGACAGGCTGAGAGTGGGGGTTGTTGAGCCTGGAGAAATGAAGGCTCCCCAGGAGGCCTTATAGCGCCTTCCAGTACCTTAAGGGGAATTAGAAAGAGGAGGGAGAGGGACTCTTTATATGGGCAGCTAGGACAAGGGACAATGGTTTTAAACTAAAATAAAATAGGTTTAGATTAGATGCTAGGAAGAAATTCTTCACTGTGACAGTGGTGAGGCACTGGAAGGTTGCCCAGGGAAGCTGTGGATGCTCCATCCCTGGAGGTGTCCAAGGCCAGGCTGACCATGTCCAATGAAAGGTGTCTCTGCCCATGGCAAGAGGGTTGGGACTAGATGATCTTTGAGGTCTCTTCTGAACCAAACCTTTATATGATTCTGTGTTTTGAAACTGTTCTGATTTACTCAAAGTGAGCAGTTTTGTTATGCAGGTAGGAACACAAAGCTGTCTATAACTCACTAACTGCTCTAGAGATTTTTTTTTTTATGAAACAAAACCAGCCCGCCAATGAGGAAAATGAATCTTTATTTTTTTTCTCTAACAGCAGAATCCATGTACACGGTTTTTTGTATGGTTTAAAGGTGGTTTTAAGATGTGAATAGTCACATCACAGAAATAATACAGAACAACCATTGAAGGAATGAAGAGCCAGTTTGACAACTGTTTTATCAAGTAGCCCAAACATTATTTTTAATTAATGGTTTTCCCAGAGCGGACTTCAGGACAATATTAAAATCTCACCTGCTTAACACAAATAGAGATAATGACTGGGAAAATAACTACAAAACACAATTATTGCTGCTGTATCTGCTTTGCTTCCTTATCTATTGGATGCTGGGAGATCAGTTTTTAAACTTCAGTTTCATTAAGAATGTCATTTAGATAAATAAGAAATAACCAACCAGCCAATCTCACATGGTCAATTTATATGAGACCCGAAGAAAATGGACAGTTCAACAAAAGCAGAGAGGTTTTGTTTTAAAAGGCAAAGAGTACACTGTTACACTTTGAAACACAGAGGATGACTGTGCTTAAGCATCTAAGTAAATCTGGTTTGTAGGTGTTCCCAACACCCGCAAAGGGCAATCCTGGCCAAATGACCTGTCAGCACTAGTGAGATGTCCCCTGTGTTTGGGAGGAGGTGGCTCTCCAGCTGTGCTCCTCACAGACTCAGCCCTGCTGCACTCACACACACACACCAGTCTGACTCAGGGCTTCTCTAACACCACTAAACCGGACAACGCCTCTACTTCTGCTGAAGTCAGGCATACGTGTCAGTGTTTGGGAGAGTGTGAGAGGGAACGAGAACTGTCGCAATCATTTGGGTTAAAGGGCAGACAAAGTAATAAACACTCCAAGCACAAGTTATGACAACCCTTTAAGACCTGAAAATGGAAGCTGGAAAATTATTTCAAGCACACTGATAACTGCGAACCACACACGCTATTTGGTAGTGCCTTTATAAACATCTCACACCGACTTGATGTGCACCAGCACATTGCCCTGTACTGCACAGCAAGGCAAACCTCACATTCTGTAGGATGTTTCCCATGCAAATGTGCATTTCCCGTGTGACTGGGTGCCTAGATCACCAGCTTTGGATGAAACCTTGAGAAATGTATTCTAGAACATCTAAAGGTGAAATTTGAACATCTCTCACATTACTGAGCAAAATGTTAGCTGGAAAAACCATTCAATACAGATGCTTCCAGGTTTAGTTACATGGTAAGTCTAAACAATGTGCCCAAACATACTTAATTGGAACAAGACTCTTAAACTACGCCTTTCTAAAATTTACAAAGTATATAAAATGTGATTTGACATTTATAAAACCTCAGCCCTTTTACAGAAAACAAAACAAGGCCATAAAATTTTGTTTTAAGTTTCAATCTATTGTTTTTTTTCTCAGCAGTTTTAGTTCCTATGATAAAAAAACCTAAACCAACAGCACTCCACCATGGCCTTACAATGCAAGGAATAAATTAGCAAGTCACACTGTAAATAAAAATAAATAATTTCTAAGTTATTTTTATTTTTTTAAAAAATGGTCTCTTTAATTGCACAGTATTTTAAATTTTCAGTAGCAATGAAAAGTCAGTTGGGTATTTTTCTAAATGCTCCAGACAGCAGGAAAGCATTCTGTCTCATTTTTCAAGCTTAACACATCGAAAATACCTTGGTCAAACCATCGACTGATAAAACTGATAAATGTTTTGGTAGTCTCTTACTGTGGCAAGATGCTGCAGAATCTCTCACCCAAGGCATTTAGTCCTCCGGCGCTCACCCTGCTGGAGCAAACACCTGCAGTGTCCCCTTCCAAGTGAGGTACTCTGGTTTACACCAACAGCTTTGATATTTTTGGAAAGGTGTTCACCGTTAGCTAAAACTTTCACAGCAGAAGTTCCACACCAGTCCGCATCCGCCGAGGCTGCAGAAGTCTCCTTCCAAGGCTTCCCCAGCCCAGCACCCCTTCCCTTTTTGGGGTGTCACACCAACACATCAGGCTTTTGGCTCTCCCCAGAGCTATTCTGCAGTGGAGGACCAAGCTACAATTCAGACATACCAAACAAAATGGACACCTGGAAAGGTACGATCTTTCCTCAGACCACTAGTAGTATCTTAAACCCACTTGCCAAATATATGTGTGTATATATACAAATATATATATATATTACACATATATTAAGAAATAAAAGATAACAAAGTGATTAATACTGTCATAGCCTGGGCATATTTAACTCAAAGTTAGTTATCTACAGGACATACTTAAAAACTCTAAATATTGCCAACATGTTGTTGTATTGAAAACAGTTATGGGCAGATGCCTAATGTATGTGCATTAAAAATATTGTATATCCATATACTATTACTAATGCAGCTATAACAGCCTGGAATTTTATCTAAAAATGCCGAGTTTCTGCTAGATATCAGAACAACTCTCAAGTACTGACAAAGGAGAAGTGTTGCCCTCTTCTTACCTGAGGGACAGCTCTAACCTGAAGGTACTAAATAGTTCATTGTATCTCTGGCACTCAGCTGGGGCCAAGACAGTATCACTGAATTACCTCTGCTATTTAAGTACCATGGGAGGTTACAGTTCAGTTATTTGCATCAATGCAATTACATAGACAAAGGCAGTATTTGACCAGTATCATTGCATCCACGCTTGTTACTGGTGTCCTCTTTAGAAGTCGTTAAATATACACACTGATCTCCTCATCATGGAGGAGCTCATACATAATTCCTCAATCTGTTACCACAGCAAAACAAAAGGAAGTATCAAGGCAAACTTTTTGTCCACAGTAAATTTCCTTTACCCAAAATAAACGAGTCTAAGGGGAACTAGCACATCATTGCACAACGTTAAAATCCACCAAATTACTCCTGCTCTTGTATTTTTAAAGCATTTTCAGTGCTTGGGTGCAAAGCACAGAACCTATTACAAGAATCACCACTCTTTTGGGGATTCAATACTGCCCTGGATATGTGCAGAGGCAATGGACTGTGGTATCTCAGGCCTGGGCAGTGCAGCTCGCAGTCCCACACGCCTCCTCTCACTGATATCCCAATGGCTAAGCCTGCTGAGCCACTGCTCTAGGCCAGACTGTGACACGTGAATGGCAGGAGCATCCTGGTGCTCACATCACAAGGAAAAACACAAAGCACTTCTTTTACATATGCACATTTCAGTTCATGCTTAAAGGAATTGAACTTCTGGCTAATTGGTAAATACCTACATAAAAATAAATGTAGAAACCCATTAAAAACACAAAAATAATAATTGCATTATTAAAACAGCTGCATCTACACTATGGTGTAGTACTTCAGTGTAATTCAATTTAACCAAATCTTAGCATACAACTAAGATGAGATCCATTTCCCAGTCCAAACCTCAGCGTCAGCGCTGCATCGATCTCTACATTAAAACATGCTCTACGGGTGGCGACCAACCAAATCCAGGGAAAAACTGTTGCCACAGGTGAAGAGGTCTTCTCCCTACACAGACAACGCAGGACAGATGGTGTAGAGCCCCTCTGGCCTTGCCACAGGGACAGGCAGTGGCAGAACCTGCAGCGCACCGGCAGTGGAAGCTGCAGGAGCACCACGTCCTGAATTGGTTTGCTGAACATGGTTCAGATTATTGGATATGTCTATAGCACAATGCTCTTTAGAAGCATTTACTGTATACCCAAACCCTACTTGCTGCAACACATGGTGTCACACAAGCAGTGAAAACATCTTCGTATTCAAAGGTGCTTGGACATAATTTTCAGGCAGCATTTTACCTTTATTTTAGTGAGTTCCCACTACAAAGATTTTAGAGGGAAGAAGATGCCAATAGTTTATTTTTTCCTTTTAGTATGTGAAATTGAGACAGACACCTAAATAAATACCTACTTTTACTTGCCTAAATCTATTCTATGTCTGCAATCTCTAATTTTTAAATAAGGGATAAAATGTTGCCCAAAAGCCTAGTTATACTTATACATTTGTGTTTCTAATCTACAAATCAAAATAGTTCTCAGTTAAAAAGATACAATTTGTATCAACAGTAAAAGGTACTTTCTGGTTCTTCAGGGCCTTACTTAAAATTCCAGCAAGTGTACCAAAATTATCAGCTGTAATAGTGTAAACTAGTCTCACCTTTTTAACACTGAACATTGTTACAATGGATGGAAACCTAAAACTCTCAGCAACTGATCACGTCATGGAAGTACATCTGATGTCAATTGCAAAAACTCTTTCTAATTTACAT
>JACBWW010000006.1:15460453-15500686 GCA_020086605.1 Lanius collurio
ATATAAAAGCTTATGAGGTGCAAGTAAAACCCATAACTTTAAACCAGAAATATCCTTTACTAATGCTAAAACAGACTTGGTATGTCTGTTTCTAAAACTACACTATTTGTGGCAAGAATCAGGCCTACACAATGAAAAAAGCAAAAAACTAACTCCAGGAACACATATGGTATCTTCTCTCCCCACAACCCTCCCGTCCCCAGCCAAAAAAGGAAAAAAAAAAAAAAAAGTTTAAGTTATTATTTTGAGCTACAATATCATTACCATAGTGCAGTTAATAAATGTTGCATATCCTGAACACACAAAAACCTTTTCAGGCCAGCCTTGATAAATAGCAAGAAAAATCAAACAGTATCTTAAATACAAAACTTGCATTGAGATAATTAAATTCATTTAAAAACAGGTAAATATTTTTTGAAAAGCATCTTTTATCCAGTACAGTTGTGCAGCAGTACAAAGGAAAAACATATAAAACAACTGAAGAGGGCCCTACCATTTCAGGTCCCCATCTACTGACCAGAAATACACAGAGCTGGGTAACAACACACGGGAACTGAAACAGGGTGGCCTGGTTTGGAGTGGTTCTGAGCATTTGCTGCTTCTCGTAGCTTCCGAGGGGGTGCAAATTCTCAGTACCTTTGAAAATCAGGCAATAAGGCTTTTACCATATCCATAAATTAGTAAAAAAAAAAAAAAAATTCTTCCTCTGTTTGCATCTGATCTTACTAATTGACTGCATCAACAAAAACATGTAACTATTTAAGCAAAACAAAGCAACGAAAAGTGCCATACTATAAATTACCAATATATTGTTACCCATTTCACTGTTAAGTGGTAACTTAATTATTTGTTTCAAAAAATGAATTCAGTGCTGTAGTAAATCTTTGTTTTCCCACAAACAGATGATTACAGCACAACAAAGCTCACAAAAACAAACATACATCAGACATACTTATGGTGTTGTAAAAAGTTCAGAGACTTGGCTTGAAAATTGGCTTCAAAATTGCCTGCCAGAAGTGGCAAAATCCTCTTTCTGCAGGTTAATATCTCACAGCCCAAGGATAAGTATCCAGCAAGTTAAAAAACGAAACCGAAAATCCCAACAAAATGTAACAATGATAAGAAAGTGCTGCATATAAACCCCTGATGCACCAAAGAGTATAACCAGAGACCACAGATTTTTTTTTTTATATATATATATATTAATTTAAACTGGAACATATTCCAGATGTGAAAATAGCCATTTAAAAATTTTCAAACTAGAACACAAAACTTATCTGGTACTTCCAATGCATGGGGCTATACATACAGACTCCATGATACAGTATTTCACATAAACGGATTACTATATAACCTCCTTGCTGAGAAGGAGATCCCAAATGCTATTGTAGCAAACCTCCCTCAGCATTAGCGCTGAGCTGAAAACTACGAGACACCACAAAGATGCATCATCTCTCAATAACCTAGCTGAGATTTCTCCACTAAGATGGCAGCAGCGAGCTGCTGAGCGTCCGTCACGTGAGGGTTCTTCTTCATCACCATCCTCACGAGATCGGGGGGGAAGATGTTGCAGAGGTTAATGTAAACCTTCTCCCGGGTGTCTTGGTGCCTTGGGGGGTCTTGCGGGATTCCACAGTAAGGTACGCGCCAGGGCTGGTCCTGCTGCTCGGGAAGGCTCTGGAAGGCAAACTGCTCGTAGCACGGCTGCGTGGGGTTGCTGGGCAAGGAGTACGTCTGGCGGTAGCCGTAGGCATCCATCCCGTAACTCTGCCTGTCCCAACCTCCCAGACCTTCCTGGGCAGCATAAGGCTTTCTGTGTCTTAGCGGAGAGTTTTCATACAAACGTGAGTCTGAAATGCTGTCTATTCTTGTGGACACCAGGGCTCTCCCCAGATGGAGCGTCTTTGAATGAGACGAGCTCTGAGATGCGGAGTAGTCGTTCGGACAACTGGAACGAGCACCGACTGCTGGATGCTGCAGATGCACAGCCATGTACGGAATGGGAGATTTGTGGTGATGCTTTGGTTCTTCGTGACTGTAGCTCTGCACTCGTGTGAGAGGCTCGTGGTAGCTCTGTAGGAAGGGCTGGGTGTTAAGGCGGCCGTGGGGGTGCATATGTTGGCACTTCAAGTTCTCCTCTAGCTGTGGGTCAGGCGAGCTCATGTACGAGCGATCGCTGTAACCCACATAGGAATCGCTACTGCCACAGCTGACGCTCCCCTCGCTGCTGCAGTCGGAAGCTACAGAGCTAATCCTATAATCTGTGTCCAAGGAGAAGCGCCTTTCCGGACTACGCGGACCAGATATACTGAGATTTGAATACGCACTCAGCATGGAGTAATACCCTATATCCACCGGAGACTCACATTTTGGATACTGGTCATAAGGCATTGGTGTTCCATGATTTTTGGTTGCCATCATCACTGTCGGATACTGTCCCTGTGGTCTTTGATCCTGAGGTGGGAAGTGAACTCCGGATGGAAGGCCGTTAGTTAAAGGTGCAGTACTTTGGGGTTTTCCAGCAGAGGAACTTGGTATACTAACTAAAGAAGGTACAGACCTGGTTTCCAATTTGTTTTTGGTGGGAAGCTTTTCCTCCAAGTCTTGATAGACTTGAGTCCTTATACTAGGATCGGATTGCCTCTTTGGAGCAGCACGCTTCAGCTCTGAAGTGCCATCGCTTTTAGTGCTACAGGGAACACTATTGCTTTTTACCAGTCCTCCTTCACTTGTAGTTTTGGCAGCTGTGCTTCTAGACATGGCACGAAGTTCATCAGCTACAGATCGCTGAGGCTGATTTCCTCTTTCTGGATGGTAGTATTTGCATTTGTGTCCATAGGTACATTTCTTCCCTGTTAATACAGACATAATCAGATTAAAAAAACTTCAAACAAGATCTGTTAGCCATCAAATAACAGAATACCCCTCATTTAATGTTTCACTGTCGATTTGAAACATCTTGCAAACGAGATAGGTTTGGTGCAACACAGGGTGTGCTCTAAGAGCTCCTCTCCCGTTTGGTGGGGAAAAAAGAGGCAGTGGTAGTGTCCTGCAGCTGATGCTCTGGGAATGCAGACCAACATTACCAGCCATGTTTTGAGCTGAATGTGGCACTGCCAGGAAGTCTACACACCTGCTGTGTCAGGCCAAGGCAATATACAAGCAGAAAACTTAATAGGGAAGTCCCACAGCCATAAGGCCAGCAGGTTTCAGCTCAGTCAAGATGCCTGCAGGAATGCTCAGTAGCTAGCCTTCAGATAGGTCAATTAATTTACTGGAAGAAAATCTCAATATCTCATGACATTAGAAAAGGGCTTCTGGAACCTGCAGAATTTAGGTGTTGATTTGGATCTATTCCAATGAATGATTAATTAAATTGTTCCTTTAGTTCAACTAGTAGACAGAAATGTTTTCTAAGTAGCACATGAAAACATCTCTTCAGTTTCCACCATCAGCTCAGCATTTCAACACATCTCAGGCTAAAACAACAGTGTTAAAACCAATTTTAAAGAGTTTTTAACAGTTCTGGCAATGTTAAAATAAAGCAAGAGCTTGGTCCCCAGTCCCCCCAAAAAATGATGGTTTAAATCAAATTACCATACGGACATGGTTGCTTCTTATGTTCTGGCACAATAGGCTTCTTCCTAAGAAAATTGTCCAGACTTGGACCATGGCGACCAAGAGGATCATCAGGAGGCATAAATCTATAAAGAAAGAAAAAAGTATTATGGAAACAAGCAGGCCTTTTCATACTCCTCATGCAATGACCTCTATGCTACACCACAACCTGCCATCCTGTCGCTTTTAAACCTGAGTACCTCGAGAGCAGTTTTGGAAGGCCAAATTACAGGTACTGCAATTTGCAAGTACTGCTGGACAGGTAGGTCACAGGAACAGACTGTGTGGACACCTCCAGACTGCTACAGACACCTTTGGTTCAGCTCAGCTGGTGCTTTGTAGCAAAGCAGGGCTGCAAATAACCCATCCCAAAATCAAAAGTAAGGGCAGCAATACAGGCAGCCATTTCTTAAAACACCACTGCTGGCTTTGCAAAACTGTGCTGACTGCCTAGGTCTCTTACATGAGCATTCAGGCACCTCTGTGCAAGAGTCTGGGGTACTGAGTCCCTCCCACTACAAGAAGCCACCAGCTGCAATGGCAGTTGATCTGTAGGCTGGGGTACAGAGTTACTACAGATGGATCTAATCAGGCAGTTGAACCATAGACCCTGTGAGGCTCATTCCAACATGGGTTTTTCTGTGACTCTAGGACTTAGGAGTATAACCACAGGCACAGTATATCAACGGTTGGAATATGCTGGCTCAGAATATCAACAGACCTGGAATATTATACCATAGCATACACTGAATATACATTGGCATACACCACAGAGGAAAAAACAGCATAAAAAGACACACAAATGTTGCTAGAAAAACAGTTCTGAGTACTTTTAATCAGAAGACCAATTCTATGATTGACTATTCCTCCTGTTTTCCTACATGTACCTAATGATTTGGGTGTAAGATAAAAAATTCGTACACATCTTCAAACTTTCTTCAATTATTTTAGTGGCACATATAAAGACAGAATGACTTACTTGTCATTAACAAATGAATACATCAACAAGCGTTCATCTATGAACTTCTTCCATTCTGGCTTTTCATTAGCTAGATCCCTGTAGTTATCATTAGAGACAATGATGCCATCTGACTCAAAGGCCAACTTCACTATAAATCGGTCATCGTAGCACACCACCCTTCTCCCTTGCACGCGCCGGGACGGTGTGAACACAAGAATCTTCTCCTTTTCTAATTTACGTAAGATTTCTTGATCTATAAGGAATAAGAATCGAAAGTCAAACAATAAAGAAAAAAAAATTGCTTAATCTCTAAAAACACTTGAGGAAGAAAACCCAAGCATTTAGGACTAAAAATTAGATGGTTATAGTCCAGCAGAAGGTGTTCCATATATGATATATGAACTCACAGTCAGCAGTCAGCTGGCAATACTTTCAAAAAACCCTACAAACAAATCAAAACTTCCTGCTCCACACCATTTCTCTAAGACTAACACAAGGGACCTTGTTCATGTTCCTGTGGTTCAAAAAAACCCCGTTCTATCAAAATGTCTGTGCAGAACTCCTCTGGTTGAAGGGGTCATTTCAAACACCACTGAATAGGAGGACTATACCCAAGAACAGCCATGGCTTTCCCATAACTGAGCTTCTTGGTAAGGACAGACCTTTTTAATTTCTTTGTGGAACCCAGCAAGAAGCATCTGTTTTAAAGAATTCCAGTAGCTCACATTAATGGGACTGTCTCATTGAAGTCTCTGCCCATCAAGAGAAGGGGTACCCACAAGGACCAGAAAACCCACATTCTGTACAAGCACTCAGGCTCTCCACAAATATTAACAGCATTCCCCAGAAAGACCTCTGCTGTCACCTGTCAGCAAAAATGGTGGTGGTCTGTTTTGTTTTGGTTTTTTTTGTTAACATCAGTAATAGTTTAGATTGTATCTTTCCTTGAATGGTTTACATGTTTATACTTAAGTTCTTATCAAAGCCAAACAGATTTCTCTTCAATCCTTCTAAATAAGCGTATTTAGCGTTTTATGTAGTTCCTTCTTGTTCTACACAATCTGTCATGCACATATCCCAAAAGTATTTTCCCTTCTCCTGTGCAGAACCCGGAGATCCCAAGGAGGTTTGAAAGATGGACCTCAGGCTACTAAGGAGGTTGTACCTAATACTGAGGCATCTGCCCCTTATGTCGATTCTCCTACCTATCACTCTCCTCGGAACAGATAAGCTATGAAAGAAAAATACACAAAAAAACTAGGCAACATCTAAAACAGCAGAAGATGCTTGCATAGTGAATATGAATCATGACTCTTAGTAATGGTTAATAACTCAAATAACTCAACTGTTCTGTAGCATAAGAAACTTGACAGGGAATATATTCCATCTGGGAAAAAAAAAGATTCCAACAGGAAGAAATACAGCATTAATATTACATACAAACAATATATTTGATACAAGCATTTATCTGCTTAGTAGTAAAAGCACAAGATTTTAAATGAAACCCAACATTTCTATATTCAATCCCTCACAATGTGGTAAATGATGAGTGAGAGTGTGATGCAAGGTGATTTTTTTTCCCTGTTAAGAAAGAGTAATGTGATGACTGGCAGGTGCTGCTAAGAAAGATGTGGCTGTTGTTTAGTCCAAGAGACTCTCATGAATGCAGTCTAGAGCCATCCCCATGTTAGTCACCTAGGGCTTTTTCAGAACTCCAGCTGGCTGCATATTTCAGGTGCGTATCTCTGGAAACAGAGTGTCAGTATTTTACACGCCTGATAGCACACAGGCTTTCTGCATCCTTAGAAGAAAACAGAAGATGCAGTATTTTTACAGAACATACAACAACCTGCTCTGATGTTCCTCCTATTTTCAGGGTACATGATGATATATGGAAAACTGACTTCTCATTGCTAGACAATTGACCACTGCAAGGTCAATTCTAGCCTTGCTGCTTTCTTGAAATACCTTTTGGGTATTTAGCCCTATGCACACTTCAAACAGATGTCACTATTTATTTCTAAGTGGTCACATTTTTATTCCTTAGTCAATGCTCTTCTCATACCCCAAACACCAGTACAGCAAAAGAGAATGGCTTCAAGAGAAAGGCTCCCCACTGCCAGTGCCAACAGGGTAACTGCGGCTTTCCCAATGTTTCCACGTGTTAACATGCTACATACTAGTAGCAATCAAGCAAATGGAATGAAGTGCTGAGAGGATCTTTCCAGATATTTGAAAATGCACATGGCAATCAAAACATGCTTCTGTATTCTTTTAGAAGCTATTAGTCTCAACAGCCTCCCCTTCTTTAATGGCAGTCATGTTAGGCCCCTCCTCAGAAAAGGCCCTCCCTCCTCTTCAAGTTCTAGGGGTTTTTTAACCCCCAATTCCTTTCTGTTTCAACTTTAGGGCAGTTGAAGGATGTCTCTCCAGCCTTCACACAGAACCTGTTAGTTTGATGAAGGAATCAATACCTCTATACTGTATTTTTTTTCTATATAAACACATTCAAAATTAAAATTTTCAAAAGTTGTCTATTTGCTAATAGTAATGACAAAGAGGAGAACCATTTCCTTTCTGTCTGGATAATTCCCATAATCCAGAGCAGGGGCAGTGACAGGCCATCCTGGCAGAATCTGCTCACCACAAGAAATAATACCCACCAAATGACTAACTTCAAACCTCTTTGCTACTAATGCTGCACAGACATAGCATATTTTTAAAAAGGCAATTACATCCTTCAAGAAATAAGTATCAATGTTAATGGAAAGTTGAGCAGATGAGCAGAACAGAACAGGAGGACTTGTAGAGGGCATTGCTTTGTCTTTTTCCTTCCCGTAGGTCACAAAGAAGTCACTACAGCAGAGATAGTTTTTGTTACAGCCTTTCATTGCTAAAGGTTTGTTCATTTGAGCAGTAGCACTTGTGCTGTGCAAAGCACTGAGAAACCAAGCAAAGATGGAGCTTACCTGTTATAAGAGCATCTGGTCTCGACTGTTCTTTCCTCCATGCTGGCACAAACACAGTAACATCCTTGTGGCCTCTTTCCAAAAACCAGTCTACTGCCAGTTTGATTCCTCGACAAGAAAATACTTCTTTGTTCCCGTGGCTGAAACACACATTAAAATTCTTTATTAGATGACTTTGTTTTCCTATGACCATAAACGGAGCTCAGTAAAATGAGGATGTCAAAGCCATGCTCTTCACTTGCTCCATGGTTTCTAAAGGCAGCTGGGAGTCTGTTTGAGCCTTGCCCAAACACAGCCATCATTTCCCAAACAGCATGGGAGAGGGCTACTGAATCTGCCAAACACATTTATCACCTGTACGAAGATTTGACGAGTAAAGAAAAATATAAGCGTGGGTTTTTAAAAATCCTCATAGCCCAGCCAAAAGTATGGAGTATAAAAAGTATGTGGTATAACAGGCAGCTCAAAGACTTGAGGGAAAGCAGAGGGCCCGAAATACCAACATGAGAGTGAACTGGATTTAGGAAATGTTAGCAGATGAGCACAGATGTGCATGGAAGCAGGGGAAGGGACAGCAGAGCCTGCTGCAGGTGCTCTGTGAGCTCCTGTGTGAACAAGGAGAGAGGAGAAGGCTTCCAACCCAAGGGGATGGCAGGCACTCAGCAGGACAAATTAGGCAAACTGGAGAGACTGTCCAAAATCAACAAGGCAAAACTAAGAATGTGCTTAGTACATATTTCAGAAGGAGAAATTAATGTTATTTAAAAAGCTGTGAATAGACAATTTAGCAGAAACTAATCAGACACAAGCAAAACAAAACGTGTGTCTGTTGTGCAATAACTGTCTGGGTAAGGCAAGAGATGCAATTATGTAATTTTCTAAAGGCAGACAAGTCTTTGCCCAACTTCTACATCCAGTTTTAGGCATGACATTATAAAAGACATAGATGAAATGGAAAGAATCCAAAAGAAAGTGAAAGGAGACCTATGGGGAAAGGCTGAAGGAAGCACATTTAGATAACCTGGGAAAAAAAAGCAACTTGTGAAAGAACAAACCAATCTTCCACGTATAGGAAGTAACAGAAATGGAGGACAGCAATCAGCCAATAGGTGTCCATTGAAAGGTTCTGGGAGCAGGGAGGGTGCTGCTGTGAGAAGAGTTTGGGACTGCCCCATGACAGGCACACCCAGCTCTAGCCAGGTCCACAGTGGAGGAAAAGGGAATGAGGGAACACCCAGGTTTGAGGAGGAAGAAGTGCTTCATGAGGAGCACGTACACCCCCAGAGGGACTTGCACTCTTGAAAATAGGAAAAGGGCAAGAAGGAAGGAGCTGCAGAGAAAAACTGGGACACTCTGACCTCAGCCCCCTGCACTGCTCACAGCTGCTCTGAGAGGACTGACTGCCACCTGCAGCTGTGACAAGGTGTAAGAGTGAGGCTGTGGTGAGGTAGTGGGGAGGACACATGTTTCAAATGAAGCAAGCCTGGAAAAGGAGAGACAGTCTTCCCCCTAAATATTTTAATGTTTGTCTTTTTTGTTTCCCAATACTTGATTTGGAATTAAATATTTATATTGACTGGCTATAAAAGAAATTGAATTCCCCAAGCTGACTCTGCCTGACATAAAAATTTACTTGATGAGTGATCTCCCTGTCATTGTTTTGAGCCATGGGTTTTCTCGTTTCTGTTCCTCCTGTTTTTTCCCCCATTCTGTTGGGAGGAGGCAAGCCACAGCCAAGCTACTGTAGTCCCACTGCGTAAGCACAGAAAAGTCCTTAACTACTATAAGGAACAGTTAAGCACTGTGTTAGTAAAAGCTTTCTTCCTCGTCTGTGGGACAGTCTGGCCATGGATTTTGGGATCTCCTCACTGGACACTTCAAAGAACAAGTTAGACAGCTCCTCTGAGGCCAGTCTGGGGTCTCCATGTACAAGAGGAGACAAACAACTTTTGTGAGGTCTGTCGCCTGCAGACCTCAGCTCTGCAGCTCTGTGTAGTAAAGAGACTCAGGGGCATGGAAACAAAAGACATCACCTTTCACTTGGCTTGTCATAGCAGGTATGCCACAATCTGCTTTCCAGAAGAGTAAAAGACAATTCTTTGTCTGTGATTTGTAAAGAGGACAATAGCATGATAGATAACCACAAGAATTTTAGAAGTTCCTTCTCCTTGCATATTTTGAGGTAAACAGAACACCAGAAAGTTATTTAAAAACTTTCTTCCCCTCAGTAGGGAAATTTTAAATACCTAATATTTCCACCTTTCTAAAACTTAGCACTGCTGTATGGTTCATGACACTGAGGGAGCTTGAGTAATTGTGCAATGGACAAGGTGCCAAAGTAAAAGAAAAAATTTGCAAAAACATTCCGATTTCAGGAACCTGTGAAGGAGGTGGTGTACACTTCCACCTGTGTCAAGGGAGAATGAGTCATGGCTAACACCTCTTACAAAGCATCATTCTCAGCAGAGGCTGTGTTGAAGGTCACACATCCCAAACAAAAGGAAAAAAAAAAAAGAAAAGGAAAAAGGCAAAGAAGAGCCCACTACCATTAACAGGATTTAAGTGAGGAAGTGTCCTACTTCCTCTTCTAATGATACTGGAGGCAGTACCTGCAAACATAAGCATATACTCTGATACTGCAACTCTTGCCAAGCATAACAATCAAAGTTTGTAAATTTTAGCTGGCATGGGGTACTTGAAGGATAGTTTAAGCCCATCTTCAGTGCCTACAGGGCTACACCAGCAACACTGTCAGGAACAATATATCTATGTACCTAAATATCCTTTTTTGCTATGGTTATAGGTCTCTGCAGTAACTCATTCCCTGTCTTCTATCATCATAGATACAGTATTACATCATAATACCACTGTAAAAATAAAAGACAGACCAGTCTTTTTTCTAGGCATTGTTTTATACTAAACAACTATTCCTGTGCTTGATAGGCTGAAAGAGTAGTATCTTTGTGTATTTCAAAACTTACCAGGAATGGGAAACTAAACCACACACAGATGTGACTTTAAGTGCACACGCACACAGTGCAGAGCAAAAATGGCCAACAGTACTTCATCCATGGTCTAACTCCATCTTCCCTCAATGACACAAGATTGGGACACTTGGTGCAGGGAGCAGCCATAAGGCCTCCTTTGCAAAGCCTGGGATGAGAGGTTACAGCTCGTGCTATCAGCAGGCTGTGTGCAACCAAAAACATATTGTAATCCATTTTAAAACAGTCAGGAAGGGCTTGTTCCAGCTACTAAATTCCAGTGGAATCACTGTACTGTGATTGCTATACACAATCTCCTTGGTTTCAAGTGCTTACAATGAACAAGTGATGTGCTAGACTACATTTTAGCAACACTATGTTTCCTTCTGAGAGTCTGAGAAATAACTTCACAAAAAAAAAATCCTGGACTCTTGGAAAAAAATGGACATTCTTGCCTATTGACTTCCATCAGGTTGTAGTTCAGGCCAGGCTTTTAGAGGCAGAGGGACAAGGCAGTTCAGCTCCTTAGTTTTCTCTTGCCTAATACAGACTATAAAAATTCTTTCATCCCGAACAGAAATTTTAAATAAACTGCATGAAACAGAAGTGGGGAATGCATTACAATGCATACTAGCTACTCTGCACTGCTGAGCAAATGAATTTATAACTTGTATAAATCATCACTTTTTTCCACTCCTTTTCAGATACATGCCTAAGCTGGGATCCGAGCGGATACAAATTCCAAGGAATTTAAATCATTAGTGAGAAAGCCTTTGAAAGAGATGTGCAATTAAAATTTGTTTTTTTTGTTTTGCTGTTATTCAGATTTGATGGTCTTCATTTTATGATCTTTGTGCTTCATCAGCTTTATGATACGTCATATGGTGAAAAGACTGAAATCATGTTACTGCTTCTGACTTCTTTTCCTTCTTCTTAGTTGTAAAAAAGATGATAAATGTTTGTACTTCTTTGCCAAGAAACTTCCTTTTAAAAATATTTTCCGGTTATTAGGAATATGAGAAAGCTCAAACCAGTTAGGTTGACATCTGCAGCCCTGGGTGAGATACTGGTGTGTAGTACACTGGTTCTGCTTGCTGACTACGTTTCATCTACCACTCTCAAGGCAAGAAAAGTACATTCCTTTAAAAGTACCTATTTCTTTTTCATATCATGTGTGAATGATTCTTTTTACCACCACTTTTATATTTGGTCTGTTGATAGTTGTAGTTTTATTTTTAAATGAAAGAAAATAAAGTAGTATAATGTTTCCTAAGAAAAAAAAAATCAATAAAGCATTTTCTAGGCTTGGAGATTTAGTAGAAAGTAGAAAGAAACTCCCGATGAGAACACTTTCAAATTTTCTCCGTTACCTTCCTAGACCCCAAATTATTTTCTAGTGATTGTCTTGGAAAGACTTGTGGTACACACTCTTAAAAGATGGACTACTTAGAACATCTGCAAGACTTCTAGTGTGCTCTAATACAATATTCAAACCAACACTCATATTCTGAAAGCTACAGAAAACACACACACTGATTACAAGAGGTCTGCAATAATGTCTGTTGCATACGGGTTTTTATACAACTGAAGTCTGGACACATCCACACACCTACCATGTAAAAGCATATTGACTAAAAGCAACAACAAAAATAAAACAGATACCTG
Source organism: Lanius collurio (assembly GCA_020086605.1). Lineage (NCBI taxonomy): Eukaryota > Metazoa > Chordata > Aves > Passeriformes > Laniidae > Lanius > Lanius collurio. The sequence continues at coordinate 15,472,651 of JACBWW010000006.1, forward strand.
CCCAGTATGAGTTATTACAGAGTTACCAAATTATTTCCTTCTATCATATCATGGAAGGAGAAGAGTGTTCAGTTCATAGCACAGAGAAGAATTTCCACCCTGTATCATATCAGTGACTCACAACCCTGGCAGCCTGGTTTTGTAACTAGCCTGGTCCCTTTTTAATTACTTTTTTTTGAAGCTCTACTAATTCCCTAATCATCGAAATCATTTGTCCCAAAGCATTTCTCAGTAACCTGAGCCTTCTATCAGTCCTGCATTTGTTCCCGCCATACAAGTATATTTTGGTGCCAACACAAAGCAGACAGAACGGTTGCCAAATATTGGGTTTTTTTGTTTTGTTTTTTTTCCATTAGCCCAAATTACTTCAATGCTTTGAGGTGTTTTAAGGAAAAAAAAAAGCCTTGGAAGCTGTCACATATTTCAAAATACCTTTTGCCTGTAGGGCTTCTGATGCTGGAGCACTCTGCGAGTACAGCAGGTGCTGTCTCCAGTCAGAACTTCACGCAGGTCTCTGACCGAGCAAGAGCCACACACTCAGCACTTAAGAGGTCAAAACAGGCAAAAAGAAGCTACACTCAAACCTGCCAGTGACAAGCTCCTATCCATGTGATTGTTACTTGCTGGAAAAATATTTTTATCTATTCCTTAAACTGACTTCTCAAAATAACCTAAAAAAAATAGACAGATAGTGCTACTGAAAGATGAATGTCTGAATCAAGGTACCGAGACACAACCATGCCTACTAAACTCAGCAACACAATCTGAGGAGAAGCTAATGCAGCTACACTGTTAGTTTGTTAAAATAAATTGCCACACAAAAACTTCATAAGGCACAGATAAGACAACTGAGCCATCCTTTGGCTGACACAATTTGCAGTTGTGGAGAAACTCCTGTATAGGCAGGGTATCAGTGAACCTTTTACTACTGCCTCAGGGTTAACACACGGGACCAAGGCTCAGTCAGTCGCCTGAACAGAGATGTCTTAACTCTGGTTAGGCACCTCAGTGACACTTCCTCCAGCTGAATGTCCCTCCTGAATGGCATTGGGGGCTCTGCCCATGACTTGTCAGGCCTGGGAGTATGTTTCTGGTGCCACCAAGCACCTACAACATCTACAGCTGGTGGGATGGCTGGACATGAAAGCTGGAAGAAAATGGTAAAATACCTGTCTTAAAGTGGGAATGTATTTAACTAAAAAACAACTCCCCAAATCAGCATCTTCCTCTTCCCAAACAAAAATTAAGTACACTATTTATCTCATGGTGTGTTTTCCCTTGTGCAATGATGTACAATCAAGGACCATTTAAATATACAGGCCAAGGTTTTCCAGAAAGGGAAGCTGAAATGCATCATCTCCATTGCCTGGGAAACCCAAGGGTGAAGTTTTCATAGGAATCTAGTTGTCCAAAACAAGATCAAATTATTTTAATCTTCAAATCAAGATGGCATATGATTAAAATACTTCAATTTCTTTGCCCATAAACATCTGAAAGTCGTTGTCTAAAAATAATAACAAAGTAAGTAAAATAGTCAATTTTACATCAGTGTTATCTTCATGTTGCACTCTCTGTAGGCACAGCAGACTTCTTTTCTGCCAATATGTTTTCAGCATAAAGTACTATATATATTTGAAACATTCTTTCCACAGTCAGTAAAGAAAGTCTGAAGGCAGCCAGGGTACCCAGGGAAAACTTACATGGAACAGAAGCAAATAAATAAAATGGTTATAATTTTCTCACTGTCTTTGTAACTAACAACTTCATTCTTTACTCCTTACTTCTTGGTAGCAAAACCCTTACTTTAATTCCAGTAAAGAAAAGTATCACAGCAATAACCAATTTTAGTCCATTTTCAACATCCCAATCTTATCCTTGAAATTACAAGTGAGGGCAAAGAACTGTGCAAATTTGCTGCCATATATTTCTCTCTTCAGTAGGAACTCCTTTGTTCTCAACCTTAGCAGTAAAGGGAAGTCTTAAAGGGTCAAAAGAGAACCGTAAAGCCTTGCCTCTGTTGCCTCAGGGAGAAAAATGACCTTCCGTCCTTGATCCCAAACTAGGGAAGCTCAGCTGAGAAAACTGGGGATGCCTGAAGAGCAGGTCCCAAGAACTCACTGGAGAAGAGACAGATGTAGGGTTGACAGTGATGATAAAGAGCTGACAATATGCTGTTGTTAGATGGATGGAGATCACCTTCTTTTGCTTACCTCAATTATGTAAAAGGAAAATTTAGGGTAGCTAAAATCTTACCACACAGGGAAGGATACAGAACTACTAGTGACTGAAATGTGTTACCTGGCTAGTATCAGTGCTGTGCAGCTTACACTAAATAAGGTCCTGAGTGCATTGTCATGGAGGAAAAATGCCTCTCTCACTCACATGGACCAAAGTTCTAAATGAATATTTTGCATGACAGTATTATCATCTACATGCAAAACACCCAACTCACCTTATGAAGTAGGGTTATAACTACATAGTTCTCTGGAAAACTGACATAGGTCACTGCTCAGGTATGGCACAACTGATTTCTGGGTTCTATCCCTTAGTTCAGCCTCACTCCCTGCTGTGTGAAGGGTCTATCAGAAGCTCCAGGGGATTATTTAATTTGCTGTTCAGCTCTCATTTTAAATTTATACACACAGAAAAACCATTCTCATCTCTAAGAGCATTCTAACAAAAAACATGGCATGCGTTTAAGGACTAAACTCTGGGCATCTTCCCTCTTCTGGAAAAGGATTAAGTCAACACCAAGAAAGGCAGAAGAATAAAACAAGACCATATTTGATGTATCCCATAGAAGCTAAACAGCAATTCTTCAAGTCATAGCCTGCAAAAGCCCTCTTTCTGCTATTCAGCTGAAAGAGGGTGTTTTCTTTGTTTTTAAAACGTCAACCAATTCATATACTTTAGACCATATTGGATTTTTAAACCTGATACACACAAGATGCATTTGATCACTCATTTTCAGTTTAAGGCACTATTGACAAGCAGTGCCATATGAAAGTTTAAGGAAAGCTTTCCAAGTGTTACCAAAAGGCAGAAAAATTGAGTGCTGGGTTTTTCTTAATCTACAGTTTGCTAAAGCAGCTTGTCTGTAACAAGAGCAGTCACCAGACTAGACTGGCATACATGCTGTCTCTGGCTTGCCAGAGCAAGTTGTTCTGACCCAAGCCTTTTCCTGCACTGCTCTTAAGGAATTCATGAATCCATCAGTTCATTGGATGCAACCAATATCACAAATATGAACATTCAGTCACATAATCACACATATCCTTCCTCCTTTGTGTCAGACTGAGTCGCTCTCCCAATGACAAAAACATCAGGTTATGTTTACACAACTAATGGAAAACTAAACCTTTCTGATTCCCCCCCACTCTGAATTAGGAAGCTGAATCAAATCATTTTGCGGCCACCTAGTCACTAGATGAGAAGCAGCTAAGAAAGCATCTTTGGCAGTGGGATAGAAGCAAGCCTTGAAGTAAATCACTCTGTGTCACTCATTGGATGTTTTGTGAAACTACATCCTTAATTAGTCGTGGAATGGAGACACAGGGCAGCACAGTGTTTGATCTTTCCAGGACAGCTGTCTCATCCTACTTGTATTATTTGACATCAGTCACCTCAAATCTTCTCCACAAGACTTTCCCTCCCCATCAGATACATCCTTTAAATGAAAATTAGTAGCTCTTATCCAGAAAAATTCTTATTATCAAGAAAATTCTTATAGTAAATTCTTATAGTAAATGATATCATTACAACAACATGGAAGTAAGAATATAGGTGACAGTCTAACCATTCCTGTGATAGCATATGAGAAAGCTTCTGAGAACACCACTCAAAAGACTATCTACAGTCTTGCTTAGGGCACAGGCCCATTTCCCTTTAGCAATTCCAGAGCAAACACATTGGCCACAGCTTGGAAGAGCAAAGAGGAAAGACAAAACTGTGACAATTTGTAGTTACCCATAAGAGGATCCTGGACATTTAGATACAGAAGTCAGAAGAAGACTGAACTGCAAGTGAACTCCTGTCTCTCCTGCATGTAAAAGCAGTATTTTGCACGTAAAAGCATGCTACCAGTATCTGAAGTGCTTAGTCACTAGTACCTATTTTCTTGAAGGGGAAAGGACAGACCCTGTGGGCAAACTTGTTGCACAACTGGTGTCAGTAGCTGAGACTCATCTTTTACATACATGGGACTGGCTTTCCTATTCAAGGACTGATTTCTGGAAAAAGGTGGGTGTGCTGGACCAACCAGCCAGATGGCAAAGATGCTTTTGTTCTGACCTACCCAGCAAGGTGTCACCAACTCAGGAAGCTTCTGGAGTGCTTTTGCAGTAAGTTCTTAAAATGGGTGACTGAGGCCCTAACAAGTGAGCCAGCTGGACCTCATACTTAGAAACAAGGGAGAACAAGACTGGGATGGGAAGGTCATGGGCAGCCTTTGCTGCAGTGACCATGAGAGGCATATCCTGTGAAGAGCAAGCAAGGCAAAAAGCATGATTACAAGACCAGAATTCAGGAGAGTAGATTTTGGCCTACTCAGGAGAATCCCATGCAGAGGAGTGCACAGGAGAGATGGCAGATTTTTAAAGGATCACCCATGCCAAGCTCAAGGCTGGCCCACAGCAATGTGTGGGAAGTTGGGCAAAGGTAGCAGGACAAGACTTTCCCTCAGCTGACTTTTGGGAACACTGAAATGGGATATTGCAAAGCTGCTGAGCCCCAGTGGGTATTGAGGGAGTTGGCTAATGACATTGCAAGGCCTCTTTTGGCAATTTTTGAAAGGTTGTGGTGATTGGGGATATTCCTAAGGTCTAGAAAAGTGCAGATATACCTTCCATTTTAAAGGGGGACAAGAAAGATAATTCAGGGACCTATAAAGCTGGTTAACCTCACCTTGATCCCTACAAAGGTGATGGACCAAATCATCCTGCAAACCCCTTCTGTACGTAGATTGGATGAAGGGAACAGTCAGCATGGATTTATGAAGGAGAAATATGCTTAACCAGCCTCATAGCCTTTTATGGTGAGATGACTTGGTTCAGTGGATGAAGAGCGCAGTGGACACTTTATTGTGGCTTTAACAAAGCTTCTGATAGCTTTGTTCTTGTAACAGCCTTCACAACCTCACTGACAAACTAAGGAAGTTGGGGCAAGGTAAGAGGATAGAGAGCTGGACTGAAATCTGACCTGAATGGCTGCACTCCAAGGGTTATGCTTTGTGGCATAAAGTGCAGCTGAAGGTAAGTCAGTATCTGGGTACTCCAGGGACTGACATGGGGGAATGCATTGCTTAACATCTTCACAATGACCCAGATAACAGAACAGAGTCCACCCTCAGAAAGTTTGCAGCAGATGCTCAACTGGAAAGAGAACACCAGATGGGTGTACTCTCAGAGGGATCCTGGTCAGGTTGAGCAAGGGGCTAACAGCTACCTCTCAGCAAGTCCAACAGAGGGGAAATGCCCAATCCGCATATGGGGAGGACCAATGCTAACATCAGTACCAGCTGGGGGCTGACCATCTGCAAAGCAACTCTGAAGTGAAGAACACTGGGGTTCTGGTGAACACCAAACTGATCATGAGGCACCAATCTGCATTTGCAGCAGAGAAGGCCAACAGCCTCCTATGCTGCATTAGGGAAAGTGCTGCCAGCAGATTTTGGGAGGGGATCCTTCTCTACTTGCACATCTGGAGTGCTGGGTTCAGTTCTGGGTTCCCCCATGTACAACAGACAATACTGGAGAAAGGCCAGTGAAGCACAACAAAATTAATCAGGAGAATGGTGCTTTCAAACAAGGAGGAAAGGCTGAGAGATCTGTGACTGTGTAGCCTAGAGAAGAGAAAGCTTGGGAAGATCTTATCCATGTGTCTAAATATCCAATGGGAAGAAATAAAGGCAACAGAAACTGACTTCTCATTGGTGTTCAGTGACGGAACAAGAGGCAATGGGCACAGAATAGAACACAAGAAATGTTGCTTAAACATAAAATAAGGAAATTTTCTTACAATGAGGGCATTCAAACACTGGCCCAGGGAATATGTTGAGTCTCCATCTCCTTAGAGACATTCAAAACCCAACTTGATGTGGCCTTGAACTCACACGGCTCTGTGTAGGAATCTCCAAAGGCCCCTTCCAAGTGGAATGATTCTATGGTTACATTTGGTAGAAAACAAGTAAAGACCTGTTAATTTGATTCTGGGATACAGAACAACCATTCTATTAATTGATTTAATCTGTTCTAAGGCGCTGCAGCATACATCACATACATTCATATTTGGTTCATTTGATGCAGGTGGTCAAAAAACTAAATTGAACATAGGAAGGCAGATCCTAAATATTTACACTAATAGCTGAATAAACATTAAGGAAAACTGACAGATCTGCAGCTAATTCTGGAATGTGTTCAGTATAGTTTGGAGGAGAAGTTGAATCTAAGTCCACCCACCAAGTCTGAGCTGTGCTAACAAGCTAGCACACAGCTGTTTTGGCCTTATGTGAAGTACAGTAAAAACCAATTTTAGAAGTCTCTGGATAACTTCTTGGTTGAGTGCCACAATCATTTTTATTCAACTGGACATGCCTTCTCTACAGCTCAAGCTGACCCAAGAGATAAGGAATGACATATCCAGCAGAAAGAACTCACAGGAATATACCATATTAAAAAAGTAATATCCTTGTCTTATGGGCTAACTCCTCTACTTGAAAAAACAAAACCCATCATACTGGCATAAATAAGTGGTATATTTTAAAAGCTTCATTTAAAAGGAACTGACTTGATCATAAGCTAAAAAAAAAATCCCCTGGAAATGCCAGGGGTTTTTTTTTAGGCCCAGAAAGTCGTGCACTAACTTTTATTCCTAAGATAATGAAAACCACATTACATTGTCAGAAAACTAAAACTGACCTCCTAAACCTTGCTTTTAGTAATCAGATAATCCTTATGACTTACTGAAACAGTTACTAATCAATTTACCATTTAATGATTTATATTGCCATAAACCCTTAATCTCTCAGCATGTCTCTCTGCCATTTCCTTTTCTCTTTAATCACCAATGAAGCATTAACCTCTTGCCTGTACAGGCAAGTTTGTTGTTATGCAACCAGATGACGGGGTCAGGATCAGTGAATCCTGAAGGTAAGTGTGCTATCTGTGGGCATGTAAGTGAAAGTCATATTTCACATACTAATCTCAACAATTAATGGCAATAAAACTTAACTCCAAAACTGATAACCAAGACCACTGTTATGGGCAGATCAGTTCTCACCGATTAACCAAGAAGTATCCCTCAATGTGCTTAATTCTACATCACTATTTTATAGTCTTAAGGAATCTTACATTTGCTGTAACTTTCTGTATGTAATTCTATCCAGCAATTGCCTGTAGCAATGGTGGCCCCCAAAAATTAAGGACTAGACTGGTAGTGAGAAGGAGAGCTTTGATATCTGCCTACAAAGAGAGACTGGCATTAACTTCTGGTTGTTCTAACAGTGAGTAGTACACCACTGAAGTCTTTCAGACCTGTAGCCTGGTTACAAGATCAGCACACTGTGTGGCTGACAAAACTTACAAGAGACCCTGCATACAGTTTTAGGCACACCAAACAATAGTGCTTGAAAGGGGCAAGACCCTTCAGTTTCCATTTAAATAGAAAAGCAAAACCTTCACGGTCACATACCTCATTGCAACATTGCTGCCATCAATAACTATTGGCCTCAGGTTGTCTCCATCCTCTGTCACATCCTCCTGCAGTGGAGACTCTGACCTCTGAGACTCTATGGAAGACGCTTCACGCATTACACTAGTGTTAGCATTAGTTACAGTCTGATCAGTCTCAGTTTTATTCCCAAGTTTGACAAGTTCTCCCAAAATATCATTTATTAAAGCATCAGTACCAAGTTTATTTAGTACAAGTTGAACCTGCTCTTCAGAGTAACCCAACTTAAGTGCAAACTCCAGTTTGGTTTGATATTCTTTCACCACATCAGGAGGCTTTTTGACTTCCTTAGGTACTATCTGAGCCTCTTCTATCCTAAAGTCTTGCAAGATTTCATTTCTTTTTAGTATATGAGGCTCTAAGCAAGGAGATCGGCACAGCTGTCGGTGAGTCTTAGGCAATAAATGTGACTCCGATGCAGAATTATTCAGTCTCTCTGAATCATTATCAGAATTTGTGCTTTCTTCAGAGTCACAGCTGGAGCTTCCAGAAGTCTCTTCAGATGCCTCCTTTTCTACGTCTTCTTTCCTAGAATTAACCTTATCCATCGTTGGCTTCTCTGCCATCGACCAAGGTACAATTGCATTTATTTGTGTGCCAGTGCTCCCCACATAAAGGTGGCCTAAGTCATGCCCCAGATGATCCTTCAAGCCCATGAAGCTGCTGCATGTACTTGACTCCACTTTGCTGTTTTTCTTGTATTCCTGAATATAAAGTGTTCCGTATTCCTAAAGAGAAAACAAAAACGTTGCAACTGGTTACATGCATTACTTGTTTTCTGTTTTCTTGCTGCTTCCTCAGAACTGCATTAATTCTCTCGCAGCAGAGAAATAGGACTTCCTTCTTTTTTTAAACATGGAGGGCTTTCTGTGGGAAAAACTCTTCCTAAGGAACATCTATAGCTAAGCAGATAAATACCTAACCATCTGTCTTTTGACTGTATCAAATGTTTTTACTTACACATTTCTAGAAATGGATTTATGAAAGAATATGAAACCAAAGACTCCAAGTTCACCTACTGTAATGCAGAGGCAGGAGTACAGTCATTATCTAAAAACAATGAGATATTTCTTCTAGCATAAGACTGTGTTGTAACAATGAAAAAGAAAAGTGACTATAAAATACAAACACTAGAAAAGGTTTTCAAACTAAATACCTCAGACTATGTTGAAGAGAAAGAAATTAGAGTAGTGCTAGATTCTCTGGCTTATTAGTAACAGAAAACAGGATTAAATAAAAACTTATTGGCCCTGAAAGACACTATCAGTTCAACTGAATACACTCAAACTATTTCTGAATTCCCTTATAAAGTGATAATTAAGTCAAGAAAGACTAATTGCTCTCAACAGTGTTGTATTACTAACACATACAGCATTTAGGGACATGGATTGATCTAATGGCCAATAAAAGCAATGGAAGTCTTTGCACTAATTCCAACAGACCATTCATCAAGGCAACAAGGCAACAAAATTAAAAGCTGATTTCAGCTCCTGGACTAGACATGTGCAAGCCTTTTGATAAATCAATACAAATACATGTATAGGTAGGAGTCACTTAGGAAGAATGGAAGAAAAAAAGTTGCAGTTTTCTGGACTTCATACATTTGCCATATTGGATTTCGCGGAGGAATTTTGCGTAACAGTACTTATACAAAAGTTAGTTACCCATTTCATCACAAATATTACTTCAACAACCTACATCTATAGGCAGATTGCTACCTCTTTCCCCTACTTTTTTCATTTCAACAGGAATCTTTGCTAACTGATTCAATAAAGAAAATAAAACATAAATTATTTCTCATAAATAAAAATGGACCATATGGACCAATTGTCCTGCAAGGTTACCATGAAAAAGAAGAATTTAAATTAAGGAAAGACTATGAAACAAAGAGTTCTTTCACTCTTCCATCTTGTAAGGCAGAATATAAAGGAAGATATAGAGACAAAGGACTTCACTTGAACTTGACAGATACATTACAGACACAAATTTCATCAAGGAGGATATACTGAGAAAGAACCACTGTGTGAAACAATCTTTTGATCTATACAAATAGAAATTACAGGTATGTTTCATGAACAGCAAAAATTTGTCAGCAAATACATTAACTCTCTTATCCCCTTACAGGTGACCATTTAAGATTGATCCAGTATCTTTAAAATACAGTGTACTTTCCTCTTCTTGGGATAAATATTTGAGAGTGTGCACCAGAGAAATTCACCCAGTCTTAAGATTAGAGAGAACTAAACATGTAATCCAATCCATGGTTCAGTAAAAGTAGATTCTATAGGCAGGGAGGGCCAAGACATCACCATTGTGGTAGAGTATTCTGGTTATGGGGCACATAAACTTACTTTACCTAAACAGGTCTAGTTAAAATAAATAAATCTTATCTATCATCAGTGCTTTCATCGCCAACACCTTAATCCAGGCAATACTGATACAGAAGAAAACAAACTTTTATTTAGATATTATACTGTTAAAAGGCAGTAAAGGCTGTAATTCTCAGGTAGTGTATTAATGAATATTACCTTCTCTTAACTCAAAGCTTTAGGATTTCGAGCAACCCACAGATTAAACACAACAAGAATTTAGGAAATGGACCTTTTCACATGGTGATTTATTAACTAAGATAATACACTCGATAGCACAGAGCTAGTAACAAATCACAATATTTCAATAAAAGGATACAGTTAAAAACCCAAGACTGTGGCCTTCACAGAACTGACACACACACACATACACACAAAAATTAAAACAAATCGCAAACAAGCAGTGCCTATTGGAAGCCAGGCTGCTTAGCAACCGGCCTCTAGTTGCTAGGATGCGCTCCTTTAACATACCATCATGAATACTAGCACAGCCAAAGAATAATTTGGTATGAACAAAAGCCCATGAAAGAGAGCGGGACTTAAGTGCGTCTGGTTTCCCCTCGGAGAACAATGCAGCTGCCAAACCAATCTGGAAGCCCCGACATCATTGTTCTACCAACCCCACAATCTGCTCTGACTCGAGGAAGTCTAGTTAATGGGCAACACTTTTAAGCTGGACTGAAAAGTTGAGCTGGCTCATGTACCGCTGCTGCAGAATACAGGGAGATAATGGGTCACTGCCTAAATCCGTGTACTGTGAAATGTCATTTTAGTATTGAACTAAAAGTGAAGGGAGGGGTTTTTTTGGAAGGGAGGTGGGTAAGAAGAGGTTGCATATTAACAGCATCAAATACCAAAAGCCTGAAGTGCATAGATTAGAAAGAGCATTTTTTTTTTTTTTTAGTGTTAGTTAAAATAATATTTAAATCATTCTCCAATCACTTCTTTCTTGAAGTTTAAGTGATTTACAGCAACTAGAATCATAACACCGAATAGTGGGATTCAAAGAAGTCACTAGCATATGAATGTGTCTGAAGACCAGGCATTATATGAAACGTACTTTAGATGATTTGCACATCAACTGCATATGAAAAATGACCATAGCCTGAGCTTGGTCCATTGTTAGGAATATATATACAATCAGCCCCACATTTATCTGCTTTAATTCTCCTGTCAATCTCCATCATGCTCCAATATATAATTGCTTGTTTTGCAAAGAGCTCTACTGTTTTTCAGAAACTGTTTGAAGAACAGAATAATAAAAGCAGCAGCTTTAACATCTCTCACAGATAATACGCAGTCATTACACTCCTGCTTTAAAAGTATTGTTAAAATTGTATTTGTACTGTAAATCCAAAGCTAAATATTTCTGAATAGTTTTGCATAAGCAGTACACTAATCCTGGCATTTGGCCTAAACCCTGCATGTAAACTGCATTTATTTTCAGACAATTTTTTATAGTGCCTGAGAACTTTGTACATTGTATTTGTGGTCAGTAGCATGTCCTAGAAACATAACATTTTGGAGCTCCCATCATTATGTCCTTTATGAGATTCATTGACTAGAACCATGAAAATCAGATGTCACTGTTGAATGCTGATTATTTTGTCTTGGTTTGGGTTAGTGAAGAGTAACATGCCAGGCAGCCAATTTGAATGAATCTGTATTCCAAATAAACACTAGTGTACCTATATACAGGACAACAAAGCTCATGAACACCAAGAAAGGTCACATTTATCGAAGGAGAAACATCAGCTAAGAACTCCTTTATTTACAAGGAGATTTTATTACACATATATGGTTCCAAAGTATGCTGACTGATACAATGCAATACAGCTAAGAAAAGCATCTATTACAAATTCTGACTCAAATGAGAGAAACAAAAATCATCCAAAAAATTCCAGTCAAGAAAGTCTTCACCTTTTGGCTATGCTCACCACAGCTCAGTAAAAGAACTTGTATTTATGAAAAAGTTACTAAAATAGGTAACTCCCAATTTAGACATACCTATGATAAGATTTAAACTGTAGCCTGTTTGAAACCACAGCATCTCACAGTGTGTTCACTCTTAAAGGCTTAAAATACTGTATGTACATTTATCAAGTATAAATGTAATAATCCAGATTAGTACTTCATTGCAGAAGTATAATCTTTTCCCATTTCTTAGAAGTTGCCACTATTTCACACTAACCATTAACAACAATCAACCCATGGATTCACCTCCACACAAAACAGAAATATTTCTCAAAGGGATGTGGGCAAATAGATCACCTAATCTTTTACTGTGTATTCAGAATATTTTCCACTTACAGTTGAGCATAAAAGAAGTAATTTAATGCAAATTTAGTTCACAGAGGAAAATAACAGAGTAAGGTAGTGTCATGTGGCACAGTGTAACAGAAAATGTGTATTCTCAAAAGACCATCAACAAGTTTCTGAAGATACACTCTACAAGGAAATAGTTCAACATGTTTTCACACAGGTAGACTTTTTTTTAAAGTCTTCTAAACACAAAATGGAAAATATTGAAATCAGTTTATTGAAACACTCATTGCTTGCCACAAACAGAAGTGCAGAGCTGATCAGAAAAGCAAAAAAAGATAATGTATCCGTTATCCAAATGATAAAGATAGTGCAACAATGCAAATAAAATAATGAATATGTAATAAATACCTACTGCTGTAGTTTCTATGTATTTAATTACCATTGTATTTCAGTGAGTGCTGTTGTCTGCATCATTCTATCCAACAAAGGAGGGATGTCCCATTGAACAGATTGGTTAATGCTCTAGGGCAACAGATGTCTACTGGAACTGCAGGAGACCAGCAACTGGTGGCCTGCCCATCTTCTGAAAACTTTCAATAGACTCATGCATATGTTCACACAATAGGGCATGTGGTAGAAATGCAAACCTCTTTTTAACCCTTTTATATGCTCTCTTTCCCTCTCAACTGATATATGAAGGTCTTTGTTTTCAACTTTTTTTTTTACAAGATCCTCGAAACACAGGCTCATGGAGCACAGTGTGTTTGTTCTTCAGCCTAACATCTGAACTCAAAACATAAAACAAAACAGATTAGAAACTTTATAAAAACAGACGGGCTAGATCTGACACACTGATAACTGGTTTTCAAAGCTCAAAATCTTTGACTGTAATACATTCCTATCTGAGAGCACCCTAATGTTCAATCTTACACTATGGGTATCTTCAGATAGCCCATAATGGAGCTCTTCCTATTTCTACAAACATGGGAAATTTTACCCATTGTATGGTATAATGGAAAGGTGTCTAATTTTGTTTTTTCTTGAAAGCTTTTTCTACTAGTCACAATTTGAATAATAGCTTATTTGCAAAAAAAAGGGTAAATACCTGTAACTTAAAAGTTGAAACCTCTCCTTCTAGCCAGTGGGCTAGATAGAATTTGTTCTGTTGATGGCTACTGCCTACCATTTTCAAATTCTGGGAAATGCACCATTACTGATGCTTTCAAAAGTTCCTTAACAGAACACACTGTGTGAGATCAATGCTCTTTAATATACTTAATCTTAGCACGTAACTGTTTTTCTTTCCCTCTTTTTCCAAGAGACACCCAGAGTGTGCAAATCTCAGCTGACACACAGGCTAGATCGTTGTCCAAATGCAAACTGATAACGCTGCAACACCAGAAAGGTGAACCATCCCATTTGTGCAGAGAGAAGCCCCTATACTTACGTTGGCTGGAAAACACACAGACATTGGTTTCTCGTAGCTGTTCCAGAAGCAACTCCTTAACAAGATTTCAGCTGCAGACTTCAGGCAAGCAAGCAGAACAATGAATGGACGAACAGATGGACCCGCGATGTCTTTGCTTAACCTATTACTGAGCGGCCGCGGAGCCAATCACGGCCCGCAGAGCTCACAATTAGTTGGCTGGGCAGATGCAAGACAACCTCCCCACCCTGCATCAGGTTCGGAGGTTTCTAAGATAAGCAAGTTGATGTCATTCTCAGGGTCTGCCCCGGGCAGCATGTGTATTAACGAGGGGTGTGCAGCAACAATAGGCCATACAAAAGAGACTAGCAGGCAGCTGCTGTATGAGAGCCAGAGTCATTAGGGAGCAGGCTGCCAACAAGAAACACCTGGCTTGGGCAGACTTCAGCTTCTCCTCATTGTTTCTAATTCATGAAACAAAGAAAAGAATTATTTTTTAAGTAGTAAAAATTGTGAGTTTCTATTAAAATGTATCAGTCTGAGGGAATATAACCCCTTCTATTACGGAAACAAAAAGTTCTTTGTCAGGAAAAATATTAAAGAGAAATAAATCTATCAGTAGCTATTGTAGTCCCCTTTTCTTGTTAGCAAAATTAATCATAGTGGTATAAAGCAAAAGGAGGTATGAAAGGAGCCCACACTAAACATTGAAATGTATTCAGAAACTGCTTTCTGAATTTTCTGACAGTTTTCTACATTAGTCAATAATTGCAACAAACTTGCATTTACACACAAGTCTAAGAGTACTTGTGGGCAATTTCAATGGGGGGGTGAAAGTGTTTAAACTAAAACCACATAATATTAATATATGAATAATGGATATTTTTAAGTGGTTGAAACATTAGAGGACTTGATAGAGAGGAACTATGAACCACTCTTTTGTTCTGGAGTCACTTATATTTCTTTGCAACAGAACTTCTTTCCTTGTTGGTTTTTTTCACAGATCTGTTCTAGATGCCAAGATTTTCCCCTCTCTTCTGAATGACAGAATATTTGAACACAAGTCTGGAGCTAGGTTATAGCCAACTCTTTATTGTTTTTAGTTTCAATTGAAGTAATCCACATAGAAACACAAACTCCAGTCCACATCTCCCCTCACTGCCCAATATTTCCATTGCCCAACATAGACATTCAGCAACACAACAGTAGCAGGTTTGATACTTGATTAAAAAAGGTGGACTTTCAAATAAAAATTTGCCACTGCTGATAACTTCAACGAAGACAGGTCAACACACAGAAGGAAGGGATTCTGCATTTGCAAATGTTCATCTGAATGACTACTAGAAAAGCGTATTTACTGAACTTCAGCATCATTACATGACTAAAAGCAATAATGAGAACCACAGAGGCAGCTGTCCTCTGCTTGCGAGGACAGGCAAACTGCTTGGAAATATCTACTGTGATTTAACAGAAGAATGAGAATAGGTTTGTTAGAACTGTTTCTAGTAACTTCTCAAGCTTTATGTGGATATTAAAGCAATTCAACACAGTAAATGAAATTACATACCATCATGCTATTACACTGATGCATTCATTTATCAGGTGCCCAGATATTAAACTCCAAAGAAGAAACTCCAACTATAGTTTCTCTACACTGTCCATTAAACACTCCCAGAAACAACTACTAACACCACAATTTTGGAGCTTTTAAGTCAGAGGCAGGAGGAGACTCCACACTAATTTCTGCCACTGTGAATACAAAGACTAAGAGAAAGCTACCCACGAGCACAGTGGGATGCCTGATCCCCAGCACTGGATTAAGCCTCTTTGCAAACAGCGAATAAAAGCAGTGATCTGAAAAAGCTAATCAGTCCCTGCTGTGGTATTTAGACTACCTCAGTTGCCGGTATTGGATAATGTTAAGCATATTAAAACTTCTGTAGGCAAAACTAGAAGCCAGTCCAGTTCACTTATGTCCAAGAACCGCACTTAAATGCAAGCAGGATCACTTGGCTAGTCATTTGTTATCTCCCTGATTAGAGCCAAGCATTTCTTTTGCAATACCAGAGATGCTTGCTTTGCAGGGACTCATATGATATCCTGTATATACATCTGTGGCAGGGAAGTGCTGTACTTAGGGCTCTACAAGCACAACTAGTAAAAGTGTATGAACCGGCTTAGAAATCTGCCTTAAAAATAACGTTGTAATAAGTTCACTTGCAAATATCTGCCCCCTCTATATCTCCAACACTAACAATAAGAACACCATCCTGTTCTGTGTACCCCTCCAACTCTCCCCAGACCAGGGAACCAGAGATAAACTTTAGTTGCAGATTAATGTTCGTGCAAACACCATGCTGCAGCACTATGACCAAAGTGAGAATGGATGCAATCTGAAGATTTACATTATATTGTGAAATTTATAGTAAATATTCTAGCAAGCTAAAGTTGTGTGAATTAAGAAGACATTTTTTAATTATCTTATGCATAATATCAGTTATTTAAACCAGTTGCCTCCTCTGGAAGCATCTTCTCAGCTCCTCCCCAAAAGAAGTTGGGTTGTCAAAGCTTTACAAGATGTCAGATTGTCCTATTAAATCATGCTTGTGATGACAGAAAAGCATTCATATCAAGGTTTAACCAGTACATGAAGCTTCCTTGTGGGAATGATGAGCTCACCAAAGACACTTTAGTGTGAAACACTGTGGCTCTGTCATCATATCTGTGAAAGGCTATAAGAGCATAACCAGAAGGTACACAGTACACAGACAAAGCAAGTTCTACTCCTTGAGCTAAAACCTCCAAATCCAAAAACTAGTTGAACAGCTTCCTATTACACAAAATACAAAGGGGTAGTAAATTAAAGCCAAACACACCAAATGTAACAGCTCCATCAAATCTCTGGTCTTGCAAAATGAGTAAGCTATAAACTTATTTTTGTGGCTGCTAGGTATGGGACATTTTGTACAGTGCTTGTAAGGTCCCTAGCGCCACTTTAGATTAAACAGCAGGCCAGCACAAAATCCTGAATTGCCTGGAGGTGATAGTCTCAGAGACTCCATGGTGGAAGGAGATTTCAGAATGGCACATAGGAAGGGGATGGGAGGCTGCAGAGAGACACAGACCAGGGTGTCTCTTGGTTTGGCCGAGGGGTGGGAAGGAGAGTCTCCCCTTTAACCCCCCATACTGCCCAGTTTGGTGTGAAAAGCATGCATGGAAGGATCAGAGAGACCAAAGGTGGGAGAGCTGGAGCAGCTGGGAAATTCAAGCAGCAGAAGCTGAAGATATTAGGGAAGCACTGATGTAAGGCAAAAAAAAAGCCCCTAAAAAACTAAATAAACCTCAAAACCACCCCCCTTCCCCCCCCCCCAAAAAAGAAAAGCTGCTAGTTCCAGTCAAATCTTGCTGTTTCAAGCACATTGAAAACAAAGCCTTATTTAAAAATAAATTATTTTAAGCAAGCATACGAAGTGGTCATTCTGTTATTCTGTAACTCCAGTGGTATTATGGCAGCAATTAGAAAGACAATTTGTCCCATTAAAGTATTTAATTATCTTTTATTGTAAAGATTATTATGCTAAGCCTTCTCTAATAAACTATTTTGCCACAGTGTGTTTGTAAGAACACACTGCAAAAGTTATATCAATCATGTACCATTGCATTTATGAAATAGAAATTAAGGTTATAGGCTACAGACAAAATTTAGCCCAAAAAACGTAAAAAACTTACATTTACTGTTGTACTTGGGAGCCACTAAGGAGATGCTTACCTTTAAACTTACAAGGTGGCAATACAAAAAGAATATTCTTTTCAAGTTATGAGAAGAGATGCAAACTATCTTAAGTAGAACGCTTGAAATAAGTGCACCTAGTTTTGAGGAGTGGTAAGTGGTGCTCCAGACTGGATCTACACACATTCAAACACAGACAAAAAACCACCACCACTCCACAGCCATACAAAGGAGTGAATTAAATGACCCATAAAGACTGCCCAGAATTCAGAAAAAGAACTGATATTATGATAAAGATGGGTAATGTTTTGCCTAGGGAATAACTAAGCTGTAAAAAACCCCATATTTTAAAATAAGGTTCAACTGTATTTTCAAATGCAGTGCAATTGCTCTGTAGAAAAATATGCACTTTCAAATGCATTAAAACCAAGTGGGGAAGAGTTCTTTCACTTTTTGAGGAAAGACTATGTCTCTCTAGTTATACTTAAAATTTAAAAAAGCAGAGACGTATTTTCCAGCATGGCATCATTTAAAAGAAGGTCAGAATGTCTACAGTTTCTGGAATAATCCCATTAGATCATCAGTACACTGGCTGCATGCAAGACTTGAGCAAACCATTGCAACATATATCAGGATGTGCTCTGAGGTTATGAAGTGAAGCGGAAACCCCCAAGCTTTATCACAAGTAGCGATTACTTTTTTGCTAACCACAGGTAAAACAGATCCAGTCTTTGTCTGTCTGTCGGTCAACAAAGGCAGTGAACATGAGCTGTTCATCACAACATGACAAGGCACCTGACTGCAGCTGTAGTTTGCCTACATTGGGAGCCCAACAGGCTTGAGCCCCACCAGCCAACTACAGAGAAAGCATAAAGCAGCACTCTGCAACACCAAAAAACACTGGTGTCACTCCTCACTACCACATTCAGATGTAGCAACTGAAGTGAAATACATTTTCTGAAGCAGATTTTAGTTCTAAAAGTCAATAGTTTTGATCATGTGGCAAAACTCCACTATTTACCCAAGAGGATGATGAAAAAGTCATTGACTCAGTACCATAAATCACAGATACTTATTGCAGGCATGGATCCCTAAGCTATGCTCCTTTCACAGTATCAGAGAATCGCTGAAGTTGGAAGAGACCTCTGTAGGACATCAGCTCCAACTCCCCTGCTCCAGCAAGGCCACCAAGAGCCAGCTGCTGGACCCTATCCAGACAGCACCAGAACATCTCCAAGAATGGACACTCCACAACCTCCCTAGGTGGCCTGCACCAGTACTCAGCCATCCTCACAGTAAAAATGCATTTCCTGATGTTCAGAAGGAATAGTCTGTCCCCACTATTTCTGGTCCTGTCCATGGACACCACTAAAAAGAGGCTGGCTCTGTCTGCTTTGCACACACTGATATTTATACATATTGGTAAGAAACCCACAAGCCTTCTCTTCCCCAGGCTGAACAGTCCCAGCTCTCTCAGCCTTTCCTCCTAGAGGAGATGCTCCAATTCCTTCATCATCATCTTTCTGGCCCTTTATTAGACTCACTCCAGTAATTCCATGTCTCTCTTGTACTGGGGGGCCCAGATTTATCTCACCAGTGCCAAGCAGAGGGGCAGGATCACCTCCCTTGACCTGCTGCACCACCCCTCCTAACACAACCAGGCCCCTGCTGGCTGCCTCCAGCATGGTGTCATACAGTAGGCTCAAGGATTTCCCCATCTTTAAGTGGATGCTCCAACTCAAATGCGGTTAAACTCCAGCACAAGCACACAAGCCACTATAACCACATCTGCACAAGCACACCAGGGTGTGCACACAGATGATCACACAAGTCTTGTTTCCAAGGACAGTAAGTCACATGGCTAGAAATTCTTGGGGGCTTTTTTGGGAGTAGACACAAAGCTCTACCAGAAAGTATTCAGGGGTTTGCAAGCCAGAAAGCACTGAAACCCCCTTCTATGTACTAAGGTGGCTGTTGGGCAACCGCTGCCATTAACACCACCTCATCAACTGAGAAATGCACTGTCCACTTCTGCAACAAATGGAGAAACAGGGCTTACTTTAAGACTGTAACTGTTTAATTGATCTTTAAACTTTATTATTTATGAATTGAAGCAGACACTGAAATACAAAGCATTCCAGGAAAAAAAAAGAGTTTCCACCAATACATATATGTTAGATTTGATCTCCTCCCACTTCCAGAAAGAGTCACGTTGTCTGCATGCTTTCTGAGCATGAAAATTTGAACTGTCTAATTAACTTTCCCTGGGCGGCCAGACAATGCCTACAACTGTACAAAGTATATACCATCATGCTTAGCAGAGTACTTTTATTCAAATTTCTTCTGTCACAAGAAAATCCTCTAACAAAACTAACATGGTTACATGAAAAAAAAAGTATTCTCTTCATTTAAATACACTTAGCTAGTCAACCTAGTATCTTTTATCTGTGCCACAGACTATTGTTAAGAGTTTGAAAGGTTCGTCAGAGGAAAATAGGCCTCTCAAACTGTCTAGAGACATGGCCAGGTTGTGTTTCAGGCCATGCTGCTGGCAAAAGAGCTCCATAATCTCCAGGATTTCTGGACAGAGTTCAAGGTGTTGGTTGGACTCTGTGTCGCCCTAAATGGCTTCACAGTGTTATGCTTATCTGAGAGACAATTCCTATGCCTGTACCACACGGCTGCAGTTGTCCTTTTGGCCTGGAGCCTTCTGCGAGAGGGCTGCCAGCAGCAGATTTTCTGCACGACTTTCAGCCTTGCCGTTTACTCTCTATTGAGATGAAAGAGTCGGACAACATGTTACAGTTCAATTTTTTACCTGGATTTAGTAAGCTAAGAATCAGGGAGGGCAGGGATGATCATGTGGTTTGTCGAGACACACTTAGTACATAACTGTTTCTTACTTTCTGGGGAAGCTTCAAACAGACCTGACAACAGCCAGATCTTACACAAAGTGGGTTACTGTAGCTGCAAATCAAAGTTCCAAAAGAACTTGGATTCTTGGAATGAAAGAAAATAGGTGCACAGAAGTCTTATTACTTGTCATTTAAGCATAGCTTTTCTTCAGATTTATTGTATTCCTGAACTCAGGAAAGACCATCAGAAAGTCTCCACACTACATATAGGCTACACATAGGCTTTGAAATTCTAGTATTTTTCACATTAATAAAACAGCTTGCTCATGTTTAATAAACTAATACATCAGAAAGAGACAAACTGTGTTAGTGATTTCATATAATTTTCCCAGCTATTTGCAGTCTCAGAGGCATTCTGAGCTCAGAAGTCTGCAACTTTTAAAGCAGTAATAAAGTAGTATTGCTGACCAAATTTTCTTATATTTAGTTGAAGAGCCAGATAGATTTTAGACCTGTGAGTTCATGCACAGATTTATTTATTAAGGTTAGCCTTTTGAGCCCCTGGTGCTCATACTTTTTTCTTCAGCGTCCTTGCCAAGAAGATAGATCTGATACAGATGCAAATGGGAATACTTCATTCAGAACTGGTGATGCTATTAACATTTAGTATTAAATAATCTAGTTTGGAAGGAATCTCTGGAGATCAACTAGTCCAACAACCCCCACTTAATACAGGGTCAGCTAGAGTAGGTTGCTCTCTGTCTTTTCCAAGCCAGCTTTTGAGCACTTCCAAGGCTGGAGACTCCACAACTTCCCCAAACACCTGCCCCAGTGTGTAAGTATTCTCATGGTGACATTTTTCTTCATCTTCAGCCAGAATTTCTCCACTATACCTTGCCAACTGCTGTCTCTTGTCCTTTTGCTACATGCCTCCAAAAGAGTACTTTGTCTTCTCCAAACCTTCAAATTACAGAGCTGAAGACAGCAATAAGATCCCCCTTAGTCTTCTCTTAAATAAGGCTGAACTAACTCAGCTCTCCCAGTGTCTCTCCTAGTTACATGACGTACTTCAGCCCCCTAATCAGCCTGGTAGCCATCCACTAGACTTGTCCCTGTAAGGCAGTGTCTTCTCCTGTCCTTTAGAGACCAAAACTGGACTCAGTGCTCCAAATACAATCTCATCAGTGCCAAAAAGAGGCAAATGATCACTCCACTTGACCCGAGGGCAATGCTCTTGATAATAAGTCCTATTTAGCCTTATTATCTATTTCTGCAACATCACTTTACATTTATCAAGGGCTGAAGCTTTACTTTCCACAATAGGATCCCATGTCAGCAGATGAACTAAACCCTTTTTTACAATACCCACTGGAGGCATCCATTTTCAGTCTGCCCACTACAAACATTTTCTCATCAGAGCTCTCACAGGCATAACGAAGAGTGCATTCAAGCTGCAGATAAACAATTCAAACTGCTCACAGAAGCAGTGACAAAGATCAACTTCCAGATGATGATGCTTATTTCACACTAATGAAATACCTGAGGTCTGTCTTGCAACATACGTTTATATCAAAAGCAAACTGATTTGTTACATACTAATGTCCAAAATTTATCAAGGTGTCCCATCATGGAGTGCTACCACAGCCATATAAAACTTTGGAGCTGCCAGTTTTACGAACAAATCAGACTGCCCACTACCAGCAAATACTGAACAAAACCTTAGGAACAGACCATGCGCGGTACTGACACCATTAAAACCTATCAAAGAACAATTATTCTCCATTCTGAAAAAAAATAGCTGCATAATTTCACAACGGAAACATAAACTAAATCTCTGTGAGATCTGTAGTTTAGTTTCTCCTGAATTATCTGGCAAGGGTGGTTTACCAAGTTTCATTTATAAGCAAGTCAATTCAGAGAATAGAGCAAAGAGCTCACACGAAAGTCATAACTTTGAATGAGTTCTGGCAGTAAGGTCAAGCTCCAGGAAGTGGGCACTACCTAAACACATTTAGCCACACAGTCTTTTGCTGGAACCAGATTAAAGTTCCATCAATGAATGCATGATACCAGATGTGATTTTCTTGCACACAACAGCTACAGTAAAAAAAGCTATTAAAAGACAAGTGAACAAGTGGCTGGGGAAATAGCAGCTGAAGCAGAAAACTCTGATTTTCATCTTTCACCAGAAAACATGGGCTGTAGCTCAGCAACAACTTCAAGAAACTCAGATTGGAATCCCAACAGTGACAGTTCCAGAAACTCTAATGAGTCCAACTCACAGCTCAGCAAGAACAGCAAAAGCCTAGTTGGCAGCCCAGCAAGAATGGCCGCACAAATCCCAGAAGCAGCTGCTACAGAGACTTGTGAACCCAGGTGCATAGCCCTGGGCACTTGTACATCACAATCCTTTCCCAGCCAGAACATAACATTTCCAGAGGTGTATCTGGCATTACAAATAGCATATATTGGAATTATTGCTGAAGGAAAAATCATGTGAGGTTTCCAAATTAGCTGAATGTTTTAAGGCGGAATAGCCTTTAGGGGATTTGCTGCAAGCTATGAAGCTCTAAGGCTCTCCACTAAGATAAAGTTGAGATCTCCATGAGAGTGTTTATGGCACTTCTTGTAAGAGAACTGTCTCTCATCAAGAATGAGGCCATGCATCAAATCTGGAAAGATCAGATAACTCAGCAATTCAAATATTAGCTTTACGGATGACAAAGGACTGACTGAAGAGACCTGTTGAGAGTCAAGGCACCAACTACAATGGTAACTATGAGAGTAGAGAGATGAATAATGAGATACCAGCTACTTACGTTAACAGTTTAAAGAACAAAGGTAGACTAAGAAAGTAGCTTCTGCTAAAGGAAATACAATCTGTCCCTTTTCCAGACAATCTCTGCCAAACCACTAAATTTCATTAATCCTAAGATAAAAGGTCTAAGTCACAGCAACACTGAAATTTTCAGTTCATCACAAAACTTCAAAGCTTCGTGGGCCTGATTCATCGATTTCACAACTTAGCACATTACTTTTTACAGCTCATAGGAGAGTGTGGCTCACACAAATGGTCATTTAGGAATTATCATGAGAATTTTCTGCCAAATAGTAAGTGAAGGGCTCAAGGATTTTACTCTTCAAGATGCTCTGAGCTTTACCTACTCACAGCAAGCAAAATGCTTTTCAGATATTCACAATAACCTGTGTCACATTTACTGAACACCTCCAGCTTCACTGACTCTTCAATCTCTGGCACTCCTCTGCAACTTTCAACCACCTCCCAAGACATTCCTTTCATACCAAAAGAAATTACTCTATTTCTTCTATTGGGAGGATTAATAACATCCATTAAACTTTTCTGCACTCCCAATCACTGAATGTCTTGCCCCTCCCTCCCTTCTACCCACTCTTTTCTCAAAATACTGACTTCTTATAAAGTAAAATCCCTCCTCCTGAACAAAGCTTTTGCTTCCTCATTATCACCTGAAGAAAACTGTAATTTTAAGACAGAATACATTTTAAATGCTTTGTATAATAATGCAGAAATTTTATGCAAAGAACATCTTTATCCTGAAAGAATCTAGAATCAAATCACTTTGGTCTAAAACAGAGGTACTGGGAGCTACATTTATGAGCACATAGAAGGTTTCAACATTTAAAGGACAGCAGAACTTGGGATGGTCTAGCATTCTATTCCACATCCATCTACCCATACACACACACATCTATATAAATATATAAATAGACACCCACCCTTCCAGGGAGAAGGATGACGTATGTCAAATTTTAAAGTGTTACACTGGTATCATAAATTAAGCAAATACAACCTTATAATGGCCAAGCCATCAGGAGAGGTAGTCTGGTGCACACCGGTGCATAAGCCTGAAAGAATGATGAGTCTCACAGTTGCAGAGGGAGAGCTACGTTAGCCCCCACGGCAAACTTTGAAAACGTTTCGTCTGGACCTATCGAGTCAGGAGAGCAGAGGTGCAAGTCTTAAAATTGAGGTATGCTTTCAAAACATTCTCATTCTGCAGCTATGATTCAAGAATGAATGAAGCTCAAGTTTGCCAAACAGCTAAAATAATTCTTTAACTGGCTAGTACAACATCCTAGCAGAGTGTGAAAATCAGTGCCAAATGTCAAGCCCCAGCACTTCATGCTAAGCAAAACACAATTTGGATTTTTGGTAGCGCAAGCTAAGCTTTTTACATAAGAAATGTGATCTAACCTGAAGTAATCAATCCTGATAGGTAAAAGAGAAATGCCTGGTTCATCTAAGCAGAAAGCCCCAAGGTTATGAAAACCTCCGTCAGTTTCTACTCATCACTAAACAATTTGGTAAGGAACATGCTTTTTGACAGAGCCCTGAGCTGTTACACAAAAACATTTAAAGATGAAGGGCTTTTCAATGAAAAATCTCCTCCTTTAGCTCCTATCTGCCTATTCCACAAGACATACAGAGGAAAAAATACAGACAGTGAGTAAAAAAATTAAAAAAAAGAAAAAAAAAAAAAAAGATGAAGAAAAAGGAGTGGGGTGGGAGATGGAAGAGGGAGTGAAATGCCTCATAACTCTGCCAGGAAGGCAATTATGAGCAGATTACAATTGATTTTCTATCTATTTTCTAACTGAAAATAACTACTGTTTGAGGCCAGGAAGTAAGAAAAATTACTCTGATTCTCATTACACCATTTCACCTCAGCTTTTTTGATATTCTACTTTTAACATATAATTTAGCAATTAAAATGAAGTGCC
This sequence comes from Lanius collurio, assembly GCA_020086605.1. NCBI lineage: Eukaryota > Metazoa > Chordata > Aves > Passeriformes > Laniidae > Lanius > Lanius collurio. Next base: position 15,497,782 of record JACBWW010000006.1, read on the forward strand.
AATTCTTTCAAGCATAAAAATATGGGCTTGTTCAATTAATAGGTTTCTTGATTCAAACATATGGTAGGAGTAGTACATTTATTGTAAATATTTAGCAAGCTTGGAGACATGAAGCATTTTAAACATAACCATATATGATAAGAGGTTTAAGTATCACTATACAACAACTTCAGTCCGAGGACAGAAACGCTTCAGTCTCTTCATAGAAACAACTCACTGTAGTGTTTGTACATCATCTGTTTCTTACAGTACCTAAGACAGAGTTTTCAGTACCCCAAGTCAAAAAACAAAGTGTAATCACATCCATCATTAATAAGGCTGCTGGCTAGCTCCCATGGCAACAAGCACTATGGCAATGACTGAACGATGAAATATCACTTGAATAACTTAGAAAAACTCTTATCTATGACTACCCAGCTACATGTGGTACACTGCTTCACAGAACAGCAAAAGCAGCAGAATAATATTTACAGAAGAGGAAAATCAGAAGTTTTACATCACATGTTTCCTACCCTTCCTCCTAGTTACTATAAAGCTCTCTCCCCCTTTTTTACTAGTTACTCTATCTGAAGCATTTCAGCTTTTAAGAATTCTTTAAAATACAAATTGTGAAGAGATTGCTCACTGGAGGCTGAGACTAGCAAAATCTATTGATTTGCTATGATCTGTTTTAATTAAAAAATAAAGGGCAACCAGGGGAAAAAAATGAAACCGACTCTTTAATTCTCAAGGGCAGATTTTTTTTTTTTAATAATTGGTTCAAGACAGAAGTTAGGGAAATGATGCAAAAAATACCGAACAAGATTTTATGACTCCTGTAATGAAAGAAGTCAAACTAAATCACACATCTCCTTTCTACCAAATGGAGTTGCTTAGCTGTAGCCATTTCTGAGCACAACAAAATTGACCTGAGCCAAACAAGTTCCTCATTTTACTTCACACTGACTTTGAACTGCTTTTTCTTCAGCTTGCTTAAAGAATATTTTCAACTGCATGTAGTATATATAAGATCTCACAAAATAAAATCACATAAGGTTTTCGACTCACCTATGTAAAACTGAACAGTAAATACATAGTAAATAGGTTTCATCAAATATCTAACTGAATCTCCAATCTTTTCAAGTCTCACCAACTGCAAGCCTAGTTTTCTTCAAAAATACTAACAGCTCTGGAACACCAATACTGTTTTTAAAGGTTGGTACAACCCAGAGAAGCAGGCAGTGGAACACTGCAGCAGTGTTGTCCAGCAGTCAGCATGAAATGCACAATCTGCACAGATGAGTCAAGTCTGGATAATCCCTTCATGCTCTGTCAGGTTGAGAGTATGAGGTTTGTTTTTAAATGGCATACCTTCAATAAACTCCACTTCTCTGCATTTAGAATTTAAAACAATATTTTTAAAAGCGTGTTTTGATTTGCCAATGTGTAAAAGTACTGTTAGAGGAGTTCCATCTATCACGACCTCATAAACAATAACTACCTTTTTAAAAGGACTGCGAATGGTAGTGGTAATTGTAGCTCCCCTGGGTGACTGCTGCCCAGAAGTCTGGCGTACTAATAAAGGTGTAATAACCATGACAAGATTTGTAGAGAGAGGAAATACTTCCAATTGGTTCAACTACCCCCATTAGAAAGGTATTTTTTGAATTCTTAAGAGTAATTAATAAAGGCAAATTAAAAAAGAAAGAAGGGGGAGCAGGGAGAGAGAAAACACAAAACTTTCCCCCTAATTCCCTAAAATAGTTGTAAATGTGTTTTATACTGACATAACACATTCTATTTAAAATGCCAACGTTCTTGAGTTCAGATTCATTCATGACAGATTACACTCTGTTGAAGCGTAGTATCACCCTGGAGCATTGCCAGTTAGAAAATTCAGTTCACTAAGATATATCTAATATAATCCTTGAAGAAGTCTTGCTGTCAGCTCACTGGCTTGTTATATGGGCAAATGCTACGTGGTAAGGGAGACAGTGGAAGAGAAAGTACCCTGCCAATTTGAAAACCCAGACATACTTGAATGGTTTATTTTCCTTCCAGATCAAAAGACTGTGCTACTGCTATCTTAAGTATGTTGTTAATTGCATAACCCTAAGAACCGCAATTATGACTTATGTCTCCGCTTTGCAAACACAGATCAAGAGGACAAGACACAGTAAACAAGACATTTCAATACATCTGTTGTTCAAAAATTGTGGTCTGCTGTTCAGGGGGATGGATTTACTTAACCCAACTTTCGGCAACACCATCGCTTAAGGGCTATTTGGCCCAGTCAGAGGTACCAAACCAGAGCCAGGCACGGGAGTGTCAGACAGGGCCAGGTCCGGCTGCACAATGTGCTGCACAAGCACAGCCCGGCGGAGTTTCCTCCCCCGGGGGCATTATAAAATAACGTCACTGCTCCACAAATACAACCGTACATGCCCGGCGCTACTCAAGACATGCCTGCAGAATTAGGTCCAAAACAGACAGGTGATTGAAAATTAATTTTTACGAGAAATTACAGAAGCCACAGCCAGATCTGAGAATGGTGAAACCAACACTTACTACGGTTCGGTTAAATAGAGCAAGCCAAATTATGCAGCCGGTTCTCTCACACAAAGCAGAGGGAATAAAGCTACACTTTGTCACAGAATTATGAAAAACACCCACAAAAACAACCCCGAAAGTTAGAAGCAGGGGAACGGCAGGGTAGGTAAAGTACCTGAAACAAGTTTTAAATTCCTTGTCAGGCTCCCGATGTGCCAGGTACGCGTGTCCCCCGGGACAGCCGCAGCTCCGGCACGGCCGCGGGCGGGGCGCGGCGCAGCGGGCGGGCCAGCCCGGCGCTGGGCAAGGGGGCACGGCCGCCCCTGCCGCCTCGGCCCGCGGCTCCCGCCGGGGTCGGGGCCACACTACGGATTCT